>CM060302.1:831877-1091877 GCA_030684275.1 Acipenser oxyrinchus oxyrinchus
CAGCGCCGCACTGAGACCCAGCGGAGCCGCTGTTTACAGAGCTCAGCGCCGCACTGAGACCCAGCGGAGCGCAATGTTTACAGAGCTCAGCGCCGCACTGAGACCCAGCGGAGCCGCACTGTTTACAGAGCTCAGCACTGCACTGAGACCCAGCGGAGCGCGATGTTTACAGAGCTCAGCGCTGCACTGAGACCCAGCGGAGCCGCACTGTTTACAGAGCTCAGCGCCGCACTGAGACCCAGCGGAGCCGCACTGTTTACAGAGCTCAGCACCTCACTGAGACCCAGCGGAGCACGATGTTTACAGAGCTCAGCACTGCACTGAGACCCAGCGGAGCGCAATGTTTACAGAGCTCAGCACTGCACTGAGACCCAGCGGAGCGCCATGTTTACAGAGCTCAGCGCCGCACTGAGACCCAGCGGAGCGCAATGTTTACAGAGCTCAGCACCTCACTGAGACCCAGCGGAGCACGATGTTTACAGAGCTCAGCGCCGCACTGAGACCCAGCGGAGCCGCACTGTTTACAGAGCTCAGCACAGCACTGAGACCCAGCGGAGCGCAATGTTTACAGAGCTCAGCACTGCACTGAGACCCAGCGGAGCGCGATGTTTACAGAGCTCAGCGCTGCACTGAGACCCAGCGGAGCCGCACTGTTTACAGAGCTCAGCGCCGCACTGAGACCCAGCGGAGCCGCACTGTTTACAGAGCTCAGCACCTCACTGAGACCCAGCGGAGCACGATGTTTACAGAGCTCAGCGCCGCACTGAGACCCAGCGGAGCCGCGCTGTTTACAGAGCTCAGCACTGCACTGAGACCCAGCGGAGCGCCATGTTTACAGAGCTCAGCGCCGCACTGAGACCCAGCGGAGCGCAATGTTTACAGAGCTCAGCACCTCACTGAGACCCAGCGGAGCACGATGTTTACAGAGCTCAGCGCCGCACTGAGACCCAGCGGAGCGCAATGTTTACAGAGCTCAGCACCTCACTGAGACCCAGCGGAGCACGATGTTTACAGAGCTCAGCACAGCACTGAGACCCAGCAGAGCCGCGATGTTTACAGAGCTCAGCACTGCACTGAGACCCAGCGGAGCCGCACTGTTTACAGAGCTCAGCGCCGCACTGAGACCCAGCGGAGCGTGATGTTTACAGAGCTCAGCGCCGCACAGAGACCCAGCGGAGCGCAATGTTTACAGAGCTCAGCACCTCACTGAGACCCAGCGGAGCACGATGTTTACAGAGCTCAGCACTGCACTGAGACCCAGCGGAGCCGCACTGTTTACAGAGTTCAGCACAGCACTGAGACCCAGCGGAGCGCGATGTTTACAGAGCTCAGCGCCACTGAGACCCAGCGGAGCCGCTGTTTACAGAGCTCAGCACTGCACTGAGACCCAGCGGAGCACGATGTTTACAGAGCTCAGCGCCGCACTGAGACCCAGCGGAGCCGCGCTGTTTACAGAGCTCAGCGCCATTGAGACCCAGCGAGCTAATGTTTACAGAGCTCAGCACCTCACTGAGACCCAGCGAGCACGATGTTTACAGAGCTCAGCCCGCACTGAGACCCAGCGGAGCGCGCTGTTTACAGAGCTCAGCGCCGACTGAGACCCAGCGGAGCGCGATGTTTACAGAGCTCAGCGCCTCACTGAGACCCAGCGGAGCCGCGCTGTTTACAGAGCTCAGCACTGCACTGAGACCCAGCGGAGCACGATGTTTACAGAGCTCAGCGCCGCACTGAGACCCAGCGGAGCCGCGCTGTTTACAGAGCTCAGCGACTCACTGAGACCCAGCGGAGCGCAATGTTTACAGAGCTCAGCACCTCACTGAGACCCAGCGGAGCACGATATTTACAGAGCTCAGCGCCGCACTGAGACCCAGCGGAGCCGCGCTGTTTACAGAGCTCAGCGCCGCACTGAGACCCAGCGGAGCGCGATGTTTACAGAGCTCAGTGCCGCACTGAGACCCAGCGGAGACGCGCTGTTTACAGAGCTCAGCACTGCACTGAGACCCAGCGGAGCCGAGCTGTTTACAGAGCTCAGCGCCGCACTGAGACCCAAAGGAGCCGCGCTGTTTACAGAGCTCAGCACTGCACTGAGACCCAGCGGAGCCGAGCTGTTTACAGAGCTCAGCGCCGCACTGAGACCCAAAGGAGCCGAGCTGTTTACAGAGCTCAGCGCCGCACTGAGACCCAGCGGAGCCGCACTGTTTACAGAGCTCAGCACAGCACTGAGACCCAGCGGAGCGCAATGTTTACAGAGCTCAGCACTGCACTGAGACCCAGTGGAGCGCGATGTTTACAGAGCTCAGCACTGCACTGAGACCCAGAGGAGCGCAATGTTTACAGAGCTCAGCGCCGCACTGAGACCCAGCGGAGCGCGATGTTTACAGAGCTCAGCACTGCACTGAGACCCAGCGGAGCGCAATGTTTACAGAGCTCAGCACCTCACTGACACCCAGCGGAGCACGATGTTTACAGAGCTCAGCGCCGCACTGAGACCCAGCGGAGCCGCGCTGTTTACAGAGCTCAGCGCCGCACTGAGACCCAGCGGAGCCGCGCTGTTTACAGAGCTCAGCGCCGCACTGAGACCCAGCGGAGCCGCGCTGTTTACAGAGCTCAGCGCCTCACTGAGACCCAGCGGAGCGCAATGTTTACAGAGCTCAGCACCTCACTGAGACCCAGCGGAGCACGATGTTTACAGAGCTCAGCACAGCACTGAGACCCAGCGGAGCCGCGCTGTTTACAGAGCTCAGCACAGCACTGAGACCCAGCGGAGCCGCGCTGTTTACAGAGCTCAGCGCCTCACTGAGACCCAGCGGAGCGCAATGTTTACAGAGCTCAGCACCTCACTGAGACCCAGCGGAGCACGATGTTTACAGAGCTCAGCACTGCACTGAGACCCAGCGGAGCCGCACTGTTTACAGAGTTCAGCACCGCACTGAGACCCAGCGGAGCGCGATGTTTACAGAGCTCAGCGCCGCACTGAGACCCAGCGGGGCTGCACTGTTTACAGAGCTCAGCGCCGCACTGAGACCCAGCGGAGCCGCGCTGTTTATACTGCACAGGACTGGAACCCTTGGAAGAGGGGGACTCCCATAATAACCTTCATTGATGATAATAGATAAAGTGATTGCATTGCTGAATGAGTGTACAGGGGGCCTCGCTCACACTGCCTAACACACTCCAAGTGTGCACCACTGCTCTACAAAAAGGGCAAGAAAGTTTGAGGACCCATGATCTAGAAAGCGTCCTTGTTTGTGGCTCCAGGGGTGTGGGTTCTCATCTCACCCTCTACCCCCCTCACACCCTCACCTGGTCTCCATCGTGGTCTGTGTCAGAGCTGCACTCACATTGACGAAGGCGCTAACCAGAAACATGCGAAGCTGCGAGACGCCAGGCCTGGTCCCTCATACTATTTTTATCAACGTGTCGATTAGTTTTTTGCAAGTTTTTTATTTTAGCAAGTGACAAGGTGGTTCTGCACAAATGTGAAAAGATTTAGTAGCCACTGTTAGTTGTTACCAGCAGTCATTAAAACGTGTGCAGCTGTGCTTTGTCACAGACAAGATCTCTGCAAATTTAAGAACTTGGTCAGGATCTGAAACATCACAGTTCCCTTCATTGGTGTCATCTCCTCCTTCTTCTCCTCCTCCTTCTCCTCCTCCTCCTCCTCCTCCTTCTTCTTCTTCTTCTTCTTCTTCTTCTTCTTCTTCTTCTTCTCCTCCTCCTCCCTAAGTGTAATCATTAGCCTGCCTCCCCCCACACTCTGCCCCTGGTGGATGATAGAAATTCATCAGGTGTACCAACTTAGAGAGAAGACAAAGGCATGTTAAACATATCATAACGTTGGGAAGTTTGCTCTACTTCAAAAGGCACTTTTCCTTGTAACAGATCTCGTTGTGTAACCTGTAAGCACACTTGCACTATCAAGGGAATTGTGTATTGCATCATCTGCAAAAAGTGCAACTTGCTGTATACTGGAAGAGACTAGAAGACGTTAGTTGATCGCTTTGTAGAACACATCAGAAGCATGAAGAGCAAATCCACCTGGTCACCTGTAGTTATGCATTTTAATACTGATGGACATTCTATTGATGATGTCACTGTCTGTAGAATGCATATGGAACACCTGCAACCAGAAAGCAGAAACAACACAAGATGGTTTTCAAACTCTGCACTTTGGAACCTTTTGGAATAAACATTCTACCATGGAGCCCCACTTGGCTTTATTTGAAATTAATTCTGAAACACAAACAAAGTCTGGACTCTATGGCATTGTAGCTGATGAAGGACATATATATTGTGAGACAGTGTAGTCCTGGGGGAATGGGACTACATCTCCCAGAGGGGAATAGCCTTAGTTTGTTTAATTGTTTAATTTAATTTGATTAATTGTTTAATTAGTAATGATCCCCTGCACCTGGCTAGCATTGTAAATTAGAGCCAGGTGCAGGGTATTTAAAGAAAGCAGCCAGGCTGTTTGGGGCTGCTGTGTGAAGAGCCTGCTTGCAGGTGTACAAAGATAAAGGTGGTGTAAACCTGTTTAGTTTTGTTTTGAATGGTGTTTGTGTTCCAGGTAAACAGCTTAGCTGTCCTGTGTATAGGTAGGTTCCAGTGTGGTGTAGTTAGTGCTCAGAAAAGAGCTGGGTGTTTGTTTTGTTTTTGTATTTGTTTATTAAATTAGCGTGTAAGCGCTTGAAAAAACGCAATTTCCTGTGTCCTGGGTGTGTTTTAAAGGGCAATGAACCCGAGTGGGTGCCGTTCTTTTACTATATATAAGATTAATATGAGCCAAAAGTACAGAATGTCACCTTTTATTTCTGGCTGTTTCAAAAAATAAGTTTTACCAACTAAGAATAACAGCACTTTCAGAGTTCCATCCCCCCATTTTATGTGAGCATAAGTATTGGGACAATTCAACTTAAAGCAAATATAAGAAGTATAAAAGCTAGTATTTAGTCACAAATCCCTTGCATGCAATAACAGCAGTGAGTCTGCATCCCGTTGACATCACCAAACTCTTGGTATCGTCCTTTGAGATGCTTTGCCAAGCCTTTACTGCAGCCATTTTCAGCTGTGGCTTGTTTTGGGGAGTTTCTGACTTCAGTCTTTTCTTCACAAGTGAAATGCGTGTTCAACCGGATTTAAATCAGGAGATTGACTTGGCCAGTCTAAAACTTTCCACTTTTTTCCCCTGATGAACTCCTTGGTTGCGTTGGCAGTGTGTTTTGGGTCATTGTCCTGTTGCATTGTGAAGCGCCGCCCAATGAGTCTGGTGGCATTTTCCATGCCATGACACTACCGCCACCATGCTTCACAGATGAGGTGGTATGCTTTGTATGCTTTGGATCATCTGCAGTTCCTTTTTTTCTCCACACTTTTGCCTTCCCATCACTTTGATAAAGGTTAATCTTCATCTCATCTGTCCATAAAACTCTGTTCCAAACTCTACTGGCTCATCTCTGTACTTTTTAGCAAATTCTAACCTGTCCTTTCTGTTTTTGGTGCTGATCAGAGGTTTGCATCTTGCAGTGTAGCCTTTGTAATTCTGCTGTCGAAGTCTTCTGCGAACAGTAGATTGTGACACTTTCACCCCAGCATTCTGGAGGTTGTTGGTGATTTCACTGACACTTATTTTAGGGTTGTTTTCACAGCTCTGGTCATTTTTCTATCATCAACTGCTGTTTTCCTTGGCCGACCTGGCCGTTGCTGATTGCTGAAGACACCAGTGGTTTCTTTCTTTTTCAGGACATTCCAAACTGTTGATTTGGCTATGCCCAACTTTTGCGCTATGGTTCAAATTGAGTTCCTCTTTTCTTTTAGCATCCAAATCTCTTGCTTTTCTTTCATAGACAGCTCCCTAGTCTTCATGTTGGATTATGCCTACTGACACCAAACGCAGACTCCAAAGGCAAAAGCAAAGGATAGAACTGAGACGACACATTCACAGCTCTATGTGTGAACAATCAATGCAACAGGAAACACCTGATCAATTAGAAACACCTGTGAGCCAAATGTCCAAATACTAATTCTCACATAAAATGGGGGGATGGGACTCTGAAAGTGCTGTTATTCTTAGTTGGTAAAACATATATGTGTTGAAACAGCCAGAAATAAAAGGTGACATTCTGTACTTTTGCCTCATATTCATCTTTTAATCGTATTTTCATATTGCTTGAGTGTACAGCAAAAATAGCAATTTTGACTTCACTGTCCCAATACTTATGGAGGGCACTGTATATATATATTTATATATATAAATATATAAATACACACACACACACACACAGTCAGCACTCGGGTATACCACACTCATATACACATCAGTCACGTTTTACCGTCCCTGTATTAAGAAACAAATCAATTCCTATTATATATCTATGTAACAAATTAATGCACTTTCATGTCACACACGATTTCCGCCTCTGTCACCAGTTTTCTGATACAAAGCCCATCTCTTCAATGTTACAGTTTATTTGATTGTCCGTCACAGCCCGCTTTGTTTTTTCTCTTGCATGCCAAATCAGTGTGTCTTTATATTGTGCAGTTACAAAGAGCGCAACAACAAAGCGAACGAGACCAGCTACTGCAATGCAAAACAGTTCATCATTAAATTAGATACCGCGATGCATTTCTTAAATCTGTGATCTAAAGTTGCTTTTGTGCATTTTAATTTGCAGTCCATGTAAAAGTATGTACTGTATTACAGTCCACAAGTCCACAGTCGTCTCTTCTGGCAGGTGATATTTTCAGAAATATATATTGTTCTAAATTAAAATACTACTTCTGTTAAATATAGTACTGTACCAAAAAAAAAAAAAAAACTACAGTACATCTAAACGGAAGCCTATTTATTTTAAACCACAGTCCTGTCAGCTACGGTATGTATTTTTGTATTTTTGTTCCCTGAAAAACAGACAAGGGTTGGAACAAAATGAAATAATCAGATATAAGAACATAAGAACATAAAGTTTACAAACGAGAGGAGACCATTCAGCCCATCTTGCTCGTTTGGTTGTTAGTAGCGTATTGATCCCAGAATCTCATCAAGCAGCTTCTTGAAGGATCCCAGGGTGTCAGCTTCAACAACATTACTGGGGAGTTGGTTCCAGACCCTCACAATTCTCTGTGTAAAAAAGTGCCTCCTATTTTCTGTTCTGAATGCCCCTTTATCTAATCTCCATTTGTGACCCCTGGTCCTTGTTTCTTTTTTCAGGTCAAAAAAGTCCCCTGAGTCGACATTGTCTATACCTTTTAGGATTTTGAATACTTGAATCAGATCACCGCGTAGTCTTCTTTGTTCAAGACTGAATAGATTCAGTTCTTTTAGCCTGTCTGCATACGACATGCCTTTTAAACCCAGGATAATTCTGGTTGCTCTTCTTTGCACTCTTTCTAGAGCAGCAATATCCTTTTTGTAACGAGGTAACCAGAACTGAACACAATATTCTAGGTGAGGTTTTACTAATGCATTGTAAAGTTTTAACATTACTTCCCTTGATTTAAATTCAACAATTCTCACAATATATCCGAGCATCTTGTTGGCCTTTTTTTATAGCTTCCCCACATTGTCTAGATGAAGACATTTCCTAGTCAACATAAACTCCTAGGTCTTTTTCATAGATTCCTTCTTCAATTTCAATATCTCCCATATGATATTTATAATGCACCATTTATATGCATCACACTGTTTTACAGAGCTGTTGAAGGGAATGAGAGAACATATATATGAAGTGTGCACGCCTTACTATCTTGTGGCCATGAGATAGTTATCATGACTTACTATGCATGAGACATTATCTTGTGGCTACGAAATAAAATAGCTGTCTCGTGAGAACGATTTAATATCTCATGCACGACGTACTATTTTCTGATAGTAATTTGTGTGCACGAAATATTAATCGTTCTCACAAGATAATTTTTTTCCCCTCTCATGTCTGATGAAGGACTCTTGTGCGGTAACATTTTGGGGTTTGGACACATGGAGAAGAATCTCTCTTCCAGTTTCATAAAATGGCAAATGAAATACACTGCAATATTAAGGTAGACCTTCGATGGACAAGAAAATAAATATAATTTTTAGATACCATAGTAAAACTTGAAGAAGGTTCAATTGAGACTGACCTCTTCTGTAAACCTACTGACATGCACCAGTATTTCCACATGTCCTCTGCACATCCGATACACACTAAAAGGGCAATCCCAAAGGGTCTAGGAATAAGAATACGAAGAATATGCTCAAAAGAAAGTGACTATGTAAAACAAAGAAATGTATTAAAAACAAATCTTAGAAAAAAGAGGAAAGAAAGAATTATAGAGACAGAGTTAAGAAAAGTGGATAAACTAAAAAGAGATGATCTACTAGATTATAAAATAGAGATAAAAAGGTCAAAAGAGACCCATTAGTAATGATTTGCTCTAAACTTTTGCCTAATATTTCTAAGATAGTTTGAAAACACTTGCAGATTCTACATAATTCAGAAAAATTGAAAAAAGTATTTCTTAAGGCCCCAGTTGTAGCATTCAGAAGAGAAGCTAATTTAGGTGATATTTTAGTTCACAGTAAACATAAAAGAATAATTGATATAATAGGTTTTACAAATACTTGCACTAGTACATGTAAAGTGTGTAAATACATGGACAAAAGTAAAAATATAATTAAACATAAGAACACCACATAACCACTAGAAACGAATACTGTAAAAATAGCAATGCTGTTTATGGAATAGCCTGTGAAAAGTGTGATGAAATAAAATATGTTGGAGAGACTGGAACTACTTTATATAAACGAATTCAGAACCACCTTTCATTAATTAGAAATAAAAAATGAATGAACTAATAGTACAGCACTTCACCAGTCAAGGACATGACATGAATGATGTAAAGTTTGTAGTATTAGAGCAGCTAAAATTAGACAATGTGACATACAGAAGAATAAATAAATGGATCAATAGACTGAACACGATGATGCCAGTGGGACTCAACAGAAAAGAATGAACTAATCAACTCCAATAAATATAACATTTAAATAAATAAACAAAATTCATTCAAAAGTTGTGCATGCTGCTGCGCTGGGGAGGCCAAATCAAGACTGATCCTCAGAGCCAGCATTGCATGATAATATAAATAATATAAAATAAAGTTAATTAGAATTAATACAGAATTAAGGATAGAAGTAAAAATGATGTCACAATATATAGAACACCATTACATCATGTAAGAATAAATCATGGATTTGAATATAAACAATAACAAGTAGTTGTCATGCCGTCAAACACCTATAAATACCGCCAATGTTTTGAATCAAACACAGGCTCCCTTGAGAAAGATATGTACAACATATCAAAACGTTGGGCAGCTGGCTCTTTGAGCTTATATATATATATATATATATATATATATATATATATATATATATATATATATATATATATATATATATATATATATATATAAATAACTGCAGTGTACATTTTTAATAACAAGACTACCAATGTTACTTCCAAATAATAATAACCTCTAGTATGATGAGCCGAGCAGGAACGTTGCCCTTTTAAGACCCGTGTGCTGCAGCGTTACCCGTTTATGGTTCGACGGCTAGGGCCTGGAGAGGAAGTGCGGACTGCGGCGGTGCATTGTGGAAAACTAGGAGTGTTTGGAATGAATTGAGGAGAGGAGGAGGGCTGCAGGAACACGAAAAAGGGAAACGCAATCACTCACACAGGCGTCCCGTTAAAAAAACAACCAAAAATACCCCGTACCCTCAGGTGCAACAGCGAAGCGGGGCTGGAGCGTGTATGAGACGGTGCCGTAATTAAACCGGCCCGGAGATTCAGAGTGTGAGAGAGACAGGCAGGAAACGAGGGAGCGCGGAGAGAAGGAAGGATATTTAACGAATTGCGTTAGACGAGCTTCTCATCGCCCGCCTGCTCCGGTATCGCATTGACTGCTGTTTTTTTTAAACCAGGAAATCGCCGCGGTGCGCTCTCGCCTTCTCTTTCACTAGTCAGTAGGTAGCAGCGAGCATTAGGGACAGTTCGGATCGCCGTGGTCTGAGAGATATATTAATTATTATAATAATAATAACTTCAAACCCGGATCTTACACCGAAAACAGACAACCTGCACGCCGGGAAACATGAGGTAAGCACCGCAGTGATTTATAGACTGTTTAAAGTGTTTTTCAAGTTGTATATATCCATGCTCTGTGTGTTTCAGATTGAATGATGTCGGGGTATCGTGTATGGTACCATGTCGTCAGATGCAGAGTGGTTTTTGTTTGTTTGTTTTTTTAACGTTTCTTATCTTTTCCTCTTGTGCTGATTTTCTTTCGTGGCGAATCGGTACTTGGCTTGTTTCTGTAACAATGTAGCGATCGTGTCGCTATGATCGAGGCTCGGCAACTGCAGCAGCAAACGACAGGACAAAGTTAAACGAGTTAATAATAAAAACATGGAATGCGATTAACCTTTACTCTGCTTCCTGCTTCTTGACACACAGCGCATATTTTCTGTACAATATTCAGGGTTTTGATATTTAAAATAGGATTTTTAAGTGAAATCTAGACTGGTACACTGAAAAACCCTCTACGTTGTCAATTTGGTTAGGTCTGCTATGCTGTGGTTAGAGTTAATAATAAAATGTGCCAGTAGATAATTGTCAAAACTGTGAAGATGTTTTCGTGTAAACGTTTGTCAATAAATTGAATGATCTTTTTGGCATTTCTAAACTACGGAGTTTCATAATCATTTGAAGTGAAAAAAATACAAATTAACAACATTGACAACATTCTGCTGGTACTGATTTTCTGCAGTAGTTGCAAAATATTATTTTGTGATCCGCGTGACGAGAAGCGGTAGAAAATCTACCGATTGCAATATTTCTATTGTATTGATCTTCGGGTTTGAGAGGGAGTGAAACGGTGATTATATTAATAATCCGTTTTGTGCAGCAGCGGAATCAGCTGCTAAAATCTTATTAATAAAACTTAATAATCTGTATGAAAGTGTTGTACTGTTCGACACCAGATATACTTATTTGAAGTTGTGATCAGCCAAGTTAATTTCTTTGTAATGTGTTTTTTTAAAAGCGCACCCGGAACACGGTCTCTCCGTGGTGTCCCATTGACACAATACAGTAATAATAATAATATACACAAAACACCGTCACGACAGATGTCAAACTCGGCTGTGCACGATCTTCTAAAATGTTTCTGGTTTGAATGTAAAACTCGAGTAGCCGCTGGCTGTGCTGAGATTTGAAGTGTGCTGAAGGCAGGGCGAGCCCGGGATGTGTATCGGTCCTGGAGCAGACCCGCCCGGGTTGTGTTTGAAACCGTGTATCTCCTCTGAACGGCTCGGCTTGACAAGGTAACTTTACCTATGTAACGACAAACGGGCCGATTTCATTGAATTGGGGCTGCAGCAAGACAGACTGGGAAAACTATTTAAATGGGATTCTTGAAACATAAATACAGTTTGAAATGGGGCTGGTTACATAAATATTAGCATGCTCTCCGTGTCACAGTAAAATGGGGTCGTTAACTCCTTCAGGGTCTGCATGGAGGTGTACTGGGTTCAGTTAAACGATTCAGAACATGGTTGAAGCAAAGACCAGGATTTGGAGGGACCTCCAGGCAGTGGCGGATCTGTGGCCCGATGCGAAGCTTGATTCCGGGGCCCCAATTACCAGTAATAAGAGCATAAGAAAGTTTACAAACGAGAGGAGGCCCCATTCAGCCCATCTTACTCGTTTGGTTGTTAGTAGCTTATTGATCCCAGAATCTCATCAAACAGCTTCTTGAAGGATCCCAGGGTGTCGGCTTCAACAACATTACTGGGGAGTCGGTTCCAGACCCTCACAATTCTCTGTGTAAAAAAGTGCCTCCTATTTTCTGTTCTGAATGCCCCTTTATCTAATCTCCATTTGTGACCCCTGAGATCTCCATTTTTGAATACTGCGCTACGATACCATGACTTCAAACAGGGCAAACACGACACTATTAAATGGATTGCATTTACAGCAATCGCAAAAATAAATAAATAAATAAATAAATAAAAACAATCAGGAAAATCTGGAGCACGATCGACATCTGCCCGCACCCAGTCAAACGCACCTGCGACATTGTAGAAAGTAAATGTAGTGTTTGATTAATTTCATGTTCGGACAAGAAAAGCAGACACAAGGCAATACTGAGGTTACAGGATACAGGCCCAGCACATTCCCCTTGTATTGAACCGCAAGTGGCGAGGACGACACATCGGCTGGTGGAAACGCATTTATTTTAATTTGTTTCCAGATTCATTCCAACACGCAGCCCTGCGTGTGTGAGACACTAGACACGTACCCCCTCAAGTTTGCAGCACTGCAGGATTGCAAACTTTGTAGTGTGTCGAAATTACAGTCTTTATCTTAAATCGTGGGTGACATGATTATTGCGCACATACTGACAAACTTGCACGGGCTTTAAACCCCTACACGCGGTGTTATTTCTGTTTATGGCTTGGGCGTATAGATACATTTTAAACAAAAAAAAAACATATATATATATATATATATAAGTACTGTGCAAAAGTTTTAGGCAGGTGTGAAAAAATGCTGTAAAGTAAGAATGCTTTCAAAAATAGACATGTTAATTGATTATATTTATCAATTAACTAAATGCAAAGTGAGTGAACAGAAGAAAAATCTAAATCAAATCCATATTTGGTGTGACCACCCTTTGCCTTCAAAACAGCATCAATTCTTCTAGGTACACTTGCACAAAGTCAGGGATTTTGTAGGCATATAGTCAGGTGTATGATTAAACAATTATACCAAACAGGTGCTAATGATCATCAATTCAATATGTAGGTTGAAACACAATCATTAACTGAAACAGAAACAGCTGTGTAGGAGGAATAAAACTGGGTGAGGAACAGCCAAACTCCGCTAACAAGGTGAGGTTGCTGAAGACAGTTTACTGTCAAAAGTCATACACCATGGCAAGACTGAGCACAGCAACAAGACACAAGGTAGTTATACTGCATAAGCAAGGTCTCTCCCAGGCAGAAATTTCAAGGCAGACAGAGGTTTCCAGATGTGCTGTCCAAGCTCTTTTGAAGAAGCACAAAGAAACGGGCAATGTTGAGGACCGTAGACGCAGTGGTTGGCCAAGGAAACTTACTGCAGCAGATGAAAGACACATCATGCTTACTTCCCTTCGCAATCGGAAGATGTCCAGCAGTGCCATCATCTCAGAATTGGCAGAAAACAGTGGGACCCTGGTACACCCATCTACTGTCCGGAGAAGTCTGGTCAGAAGTGGCCTTCATGGAAGACTTGCGGCCAAAAAGCCTTACCTCCGACGTGGAAACAAGGCCAAGCGACTCAACTATGCACGAAAACACAGGAACTGGGGTGCAGAAAAATGGCAGCAGGTGCTCTGGACTGATGAGTCAAAATTTGAAATATTTGGCTGTAGCAGAAGGCAGTTTGTTCGCCGAAGGGCTGGAGAGCAGTACACGAATGAGTGTCTGCAGGCAACAGTGAAGCATGGTGGAGGTTCCTTGCAAGTTTGGGGCTGCATTTCTGTAAATGGAGTTGGGGATTTGGTCAGAATTAATGGTCTCCTCAATGCTGAGAAGTACAGGCAGATACTTATCCATCATGCAATACCATCAGGGAGGCATCTGATTGGACCTAAAATTTATTCTGCAGCATGACAACGACCCCAAACATACAGCGAAAGTCATTAAGAACAATCTTCAGCGTAAAGAAGAACAAGGAGTCCTGGAAGTGATGGTATGGCCCCCACAGAGCCCTGATCTCAACATCATCGAGTCTGTCTGGGATTACATGAAGAGAGAGAAGCAACTGAGGCTGCCTAAATCCACAGAAGAACTGTGGTTAGTTCTCCAAGATGTTTGGGCCAACCTACCTGCCGAAGTTCCTTCAAAACTGTGTGCAAGTGTACCTAGAAGAATTGATGCTGTTTTGAAGGCAAAGGGTGGTCACACCAAATATGGATTTGATTTAGATTTTTCTTCTGTTCACTCACTTTGCATTTAGTTAATTGATAATATAATCTACTAACATGTCTATTTTTGAAAGCATTCTTACTTTACAGCATTTTTTCACACCTGCCTAAAACTTTTGCACAGTACTGTATATATATATATATATATATATATATATATATATATATATATATATATATATATATAATTCCCCCACCCTCAGTGTTCAGTTAGAGTGTATTCCGGTCCAGTATCTGAGGTTCCTGTCTGTTCACACTGACGAGAAACAGCATTGCACTGCAGAAACGCCAGATAACAGCAACACAAACAACTTATAGATAACGATGGCTTTGTTCCTGGAATAGTTCATCAGTTTAAACATTTCTGTCAGGAACAGTTCTATACACTCTTTGGTATTTGATACTGTTCTAGGCTACAGCAATTTCCACGCCAACCTTGATTTCATTCAGAAAAATGACAAAACTCTGCTATTAAAGGCCACTGTTTGCATCAGTGAAAAGGCCAGTTGTGATATCAATTTGGTAAGTTACTGCAAACGCAGAGATGCTGCGCAAGCGCTAAATGAGTTTGCTGGCATTGTGATGTCGTCTTTAGCCTTGTCGGGGACAGTGTTCTGGTAATTCCCAGGGTTTCCACTGGGAGAGTGCATGGATATCTGCTTGGGCTGCACAAACCTATTGGGATCAAGGTCTTCACAGAAATGAGGTGCTGACATCACTGATTTACCATTCAGAGTGTAGAATCGGCTGCTTGGGTTTGTGAAGATCGCTGATTTTCTGAGACTGCAGAGAACAGTGATCCACACAAACCCAAGCAGCTGTTTCTTCACTTGTCACCCTTGAAATGGTGAATTAGCAGGGAGAACATTAGTAAATAGTTTATAAAAAAATCCAAGTAGTTTTAAAGTATAGGGCACAAACAGCAGTGTAAGGAGCATTACAAACAGTACCAGATACTATCAATCAGTATTGCTGAAGGTGGTTGTATTGTTTTTGTATAAAGTGGCAACTTAAATAAACTAAAAAAATAAAATAAAATAAATAAAAAAAAAAGTTTGACTATTTTGCAGTCCACCAGCAACCTGGCAAAATAATAAGCATTAAAAACACACATATTCCGTTTTGCTGTGGAACTCAGAATAGCGCTAGATCCTGCATTGACTACAATAGTGTTCGTTACATTCAGTTCTTGTATGCAGCTTACTGTACTGTACAGCCCATTGTACTAATGAAATCTGTAAGCACACACACTGCAGCGTTCTGTATGTGCTTATTTTGACTATGAAGCTAAATTCGTTAATTCTATAGGGTGATGCACCACTTTTGGCCAGAGCCGCACACATGCAAACCTTCTAATCTCAAATCTTCATTTCCCACAGTGATATTAAGTGGGTTGGAAATGAGCTGCATGAATACTAAATGTGAGTGATATTATCCAGCATAACCAAAGTGATATTATCAGGTGCTTGTCTCCATTGACTGCCTGTTAGGGGTGTGAGTATGCACTGCCTGATCTGAGAGAGACTGGAGGTCATGATCGACATGTCGTTCACACGCAGGGTTTATTTACATGTATTTACAATAATGCAAAACATGCAAAAAATACATTAAAACACAACTAACAAACTGAAGAGGGACTACAGGCAGCTGACCGCTACCTGCACTACAGGCACACACTCAAATAAACTGAGTGGGATTAGAATCTCCTAAACGAATCCCTGTCTTTATGATTATCCTGGTTCCTGGTGTACACACAGTGGTAACCTTTCGCTCCCCCTGGTTCACACACACACGCACACGCGCGCACACACAGCCGCAAGGTTTCTCCACACATTAATTTCCTGGCTTGCTGAGACAAAGTACTGGCTTTCCAGCTCCTTTTAAAGGCATGTGGCCAGGGATTGCTTCCACACTTGTCTTAATTAGGGAGAGGATTCTAACTCCCAGCCCTGCCATATGTAGCACAAACTTAAACGTCAATAAAATGACACTATGTCCATGTGCTGGGCCCTGTCACGCTCCTGTTATATTCCGGTCCTGTAAGTGGACAGGAGTATTAAGAGCGCTGGGCTCTGCTTGCTGTAGAAGCTCCAGGCCCTGCTGCTCTGAATGTAGCTGATTGTGTGCTGTGCATGTGTGAACAGGAACCGTGCTTTTCAGTAGCAGCCCATAGGCAGGCACTTCTGCATTCATTCTGTATTGTGTTGTAACATGTCAACCCCATCCAGCACAGAGTTAGGTTCAGCCAACTGAATCTCACTCTCACTCGCATGCACACGCACTGAGACACGCACACACACGCACTGAGAAACGCACACTCCAACCTGCACGCACACACCGAGACACGCACACTCCAACCTGCACGCACACGCACTGAGACACGCACACTCCAACCTGCACGCACACGCACTGAGACACGCACACTCCAACCTGCACACACACGCACTGAGACACGCACACGCACTGAGACACGCACACTCCAACCTGCACACGCACTGAGACACGCACACTCCAACCTGCACACGCACTGAGACACGCACACTCCAACCTGCACACGCACTGAGACACGCACACTCCAACCTGCACACACACACTGACACACGCACACTCCAACCTGCACACACACACTCCAACCTGCACACACACACCGAGACACGCACACTCCAACCTGCACACACACACTGAGACACACACACTCCAACCTGCACACACACACTGAGACACGCACACTCCAACCTGCACACACACACACTGAGACGCGCACACACTGAGAGACGCACACTCCAACCTGCACACACACTCGCACGCTAGCCCTGGTTCAAGCAAGTACAAGTGTGACAAAATACGATTCAATAATACAGCAGATAAGTGTCAGTGATAGTTACATCAGGATATGATTAAATACAAAATACTACAGATTGAACACTTGACAGATTACAGTACTCTGAAGTACAGGATTAAATGCAGTAATAGGGGGCAGATAAGAGCAAGTAAAGCGCATTTAAGGAAGGGTGATAAGTGTCCCAGGGGAAGAACAGAGGAGTTCTACAGGTGCTTTCTGAAGAGGTGAGTCTTGAGGAGGCGCCGGAATGTGGTCGGACTGGGCAGTCCTGACATCTGTAGGAAGGTCATTCCACCACTGCGGGGCGAGGGTGGAGAAGGAGCGGGCTCTGGAGGCAGGGGAGCGTAGAGGAGGTAGAGCCAGTCTTCTAGTGCAGGCGGAGCGGAGAGGTCGAGTGGGAGTGTAGGGAGAGATGAGGGTCTGGAGGTAGCTGGGTGCAGTCTGGTCAAGGCATCTGTAGGCTAGTACAAGAGTCTTGAACTGGATGCGAGCGGTGATCAGGAGCCAGTGGAGTGAGCGGAGTAGTGGAGTTGCGTGGGAGAAGCGAGGCAGAGAGAACACCAGGCGGGCAGCGGAGTTCTGGATGAGCTGGAGCGGACGGGTGGCGGACGCAGGGAGGCCAGCCAGGAGGGAGTTGCAATAGTTTAGCACAGTATTTTTGCAGTTTTCCCCCATGCTTTTCCATGGTTCTACTATGCATTAACAATAGTTTGCCATGTTTCTTAGAATATGCTTTACCATACCTATGCTTTACCACACTTTCATTGTGCTTTATTACACTTTGCTGTGCTTTTACTGTAGGGAACTTTTTAGAAGGGGTGGCCTTACTCCTAAAAGGAACATGTTTTGTAAGAATGAAATGCCTTTTGCATGATTTAGAAAAAGTTAACGGGCATGAAATTGAACATGTGGATCGGAAAACAAATCCATTCTGGGGAAAAATACAGAGAAAAAAAGAGAGTGTGTGAGAGAGTGTGTCAGTTGAAACATCCTTTAACAACACTGCTCATTGTTAGCAGATAACCGATTGGATATCATCCAACACTAGTAAGTTACCAAAAGGTTATGTGGACTGCTCCAAGTGTCCGTGGCTCCCTCTCATCAAGATCTCTTCGTTCTCACACACTCTGCTGTGTCAGGGAGTGTGTCAAGAGAAAAATACACTCTCAGCATGATGGAGAGAGCCACCGAACACTTAGAAACGTATTGTGATTACATGTAAATAAACAGACGAAGCTGATGTTACCTTACTTAATCTGTTTGTGTAGATCCTGTTGTGATTTCAACGTCTTGAATGCTTTGTGGTTGACACTCTGAGTGTAGAGCGACACTCTGAGTGATTTATAAGTGTAGATGCTGCTAATAGCTTCCAGTGGGGGTGCGTCTTATCATTTATTTTAGAAGGGTGGGGCAGCAAGTTAGCTGTGATTAGAAGGGTTTCATATTTGTGTTTTTGAGAAGTCTGTCTGAAGGTGCTTTTCACTGTCAGTTCAGGAGCTGCTCTTCAGTTCTGTATTCCTGTTGGAGATGTATGTAACACAGGCTGGATCAGGCAAAGTCTCTGATAGAAGAGCCATCTAGTGATCAGGTTTTGTTTTGCAGCCAGCACACTAGCTCAGTGGTTTTTAATCTTTTCATCAAGTACCTGTGCTTTCACAAGCTACCACCAGGTGTACCAGTAACTGAGCAATCTTAAAGGGGAACTGTACTCAAAATAACAAAGCTGTCTAAATGCTCTGTATACATAACAAATGCGTCTCGCTGCACCAATTTTGTTAAAGTCAAGCGTTTGGCCAATATTTCAGTTTTGTGATCAGCCGGAAATGCAGGCCACCGCCATATCGGAACCTTTGTGGTGCCGCTGTTCTGTCATAGCGTTTATGGTCCCCCGCACCGGTGAACGCTGGCAGGGTCAATTATGTTGGAATGCAAAGCGTTCGGGTGCAAAAATAACAAGAGGAAAAACAGTAACAAGTATTTGTGTGCCTAAGCCTTTAAACCAACAAAGGGTGGCCATAACAAAACAATGGCTACATAATCTAGGAACGGGACACTGAGATCTCCAATACATTCAATGTTCATTTGTTTTAATGGTTTTTTTATACAATATACTGCTAAGGAGAGGCTGTGTCAAAAGCTTTAGTTAACATGTTTTCTATTGAAATGGTTCTATATTCATTCTGCATTACAGATCCCTTTGTAAAAGCGAGACTACTCGATTGCATCCAGGTTTGTTGCGTCTGTACTCGCTTGTTCGTCGCCTTGTTCTGCTGAGTGGTTAATCCATGCAGCCGATGACTGCAGTGAACTCGGCATGTTTATATTTTAAATATTTAGCAAGTGTTGTGTATGGAATTGGTGACCACCTTTAATTGTGTGCAGTTGTAATATGAGAAACAGCATGCTGCAGCTCCCATGCTCGTTAGTGGAGTCCTGATCTGACAGCATGCTGCAGCTCCCATGCTCGTTAGTGGAGTCCTGATCTGACAGCATGCTGCAGCTCCCATGCTCGTTAGTGGAGTCCTGATCTGACAGCATGCTGCAGCTCCCATGCTCGTTAGTGGAGTCCTGATCTGACAGCATGCTGCAGCTCCCATGCTCGTTAGTGGAGTCCTGATCTGACAGCATGCTGCAGCTCCCATGCTCGTTAGTGGAGTCCTGATCTGACAGCATGTAACACAGACAGCTCTTATGATTACATGGTACTGTTTAATTTTCAGTAACAAGTTTCAATTGCAGTGAGTTCTGCTATTTACAATAATAAATGGACCACAGCAAGCACTTTCTCATTATTATTATTATTTATTTATTAGCAGACGCCCTTACCCAGGGCGACTTACAGTTGCATACAAAAAATACATATCAAGAATTACAGTACAATCAAGAGCAAGATACAAAATACAATAACTTCAGTCCTAATAAGAGCAAATACAAAACACAGTACGATTTGATATCGGGGGCAGTTCAAGAGCAGAGAAAGAGTGTTGATGGTTACATCAGGGTTAGATACGAGTGCAAGTGAAATACAAGATACTACAGATTGGGTTCAGTGCAGGATTAAATACAGTAAAATAGGGAGCAGATAAGTGCAGGTTAAAGTGCATTAAATGTAGTGTTATTTTCATTAGCACAATCTGAGAGAGAAATTTACTGAATGGCGTTTTTTTTTTTTTTACTGCAGTCGAGTAAGCTGCAATACATTTCATTTAATTCCCTTAATTTTTTTTTCTCAGCAGTACACTTCCTAATTGCAGTCCCAAGTATTTCTGTGTGTTCCACTTTCACATTTCTTTAAAATGGTCAGTTTGAGAAATAAACTTTGTTTTCTCTGCAACAGCTGACCCTGCTTTAGTACAAAACTCGCACTACATACTGTTTTACATTCTGTTAATGGTGTGGTGTTATTTTGTGGTATGTGTTAAAACATGGCATGTCGTGTACTGAGCTTGCCTGGGCTGCACAAATGATTTTAGCTCAGAAAACAAGGAAACGCCCGTCTGAACGGGTACGAGGTACTGAGTTTGGCCCTTAAAGTTCTTCTTAATATCATATTTTTTCACAATTCAGCAAATTTATGTGACTAACTGATGAGCAACGAATTGGGTTATCTCAAATTGTAAACATACGATGTTGTGAGTGAACTACAGTGTGTCTTGGTAGTGGTTTGTGCAGTCGTCCATCTCAGCATGGACAGAGTACCATTTTCTGGTGTTAAATAGGTATGCGTACCACATTCTGACGATGTACCATTTTCTGACCCGACAGTACTCTTAATTGCCTGCCTGCCTGCATCATCTACCTGGGGAATCTTGCGCAATACATCCTCCTTAAACTCCTGACAGTAAACAATGTAACTAGATCAGTTATATCCGGGATGCAACAGGCGAAAAAAATCTGTTCGTGTTGACTCAAAACTGAGACACGCTACGATTTGACTGGCGATAGATAACGTTGGTTTATTGGAGTTCACAAAGATAACTTTTGAGCTTGATGAGGCAGCCTTTTCACTTCCTTTTTTGTTTAATTGCTGAGCTTTTTGCTCTATTACAGCCCTTCATCAATTATTTTCTTTATTTTAAGTTTCCAGAGCACACAAACCTCAAGTGTATTTTCATTTGTTTTTCGCTGTTCTCGTTCTACGTTTCTTAATGCAGCTGTTCATTTTAAGAATTCTTTACACGAGTACTCACACACGTTTCATCACCATTACAACTGTTGCAAGAAACTGGGGTTTGCATGTTCTGCTGGTGTCAATATCCCCCCGCCCTTACAAGCATTTATATTCAATCAAATTGCTACCATCCTTCTTGCTCTTCAGTTTATTAAAACGCGTGAAATGCATTTTTTTTTGTACAGACCAACGTCACGTTGCATTCATCAATATAGACGCATGCTTTTAAAGGGAGAGGCAGCATTTTTGTGCCTGACCCCCAAAAGAACATTTGTTGTCACATTTGCAACCATTTTAGTTGCAGTCTGGACTGCATCATAGTTCCTCATTTCTTACGCCCCAGGCAATTATGCACAGTAAAAAATCAAAATTATGCAAAACGATGCGGTATCACTCTGCAAGTATGTGCAAAGTAACAAAGTATTGAGCAGTTGTATTTGATTCTTCTCTCATAATGGATATCAAAATACTAGCATAAGAAAAAAATAAATAAAAGTAGAAAACAATGGAATTTAACAGTCTTTCTAAATTCCAAGATTGAAATAAAGGAACACCAGCTCTTTCAGTTTGTCTTCCGAAAGAGAACGCCTCTGATCGGGCAGGACAAGATTATACAGCGAGTTGCTGCGCTCGGAATCAGCTGTACTTGTTACTGCATTGATGTATCTGAAAGCTAATGTTTTCAAATTAGGAAAACGGTCAGCTGTCTGACCAAAACAAATCGATCTCAATTTCCCCTGGCACTCTGGATCGCATTGGGTGCCACCTTCACAGTGTACAAAGCAAAGAAAATCTTTTACTGTCTCTTTTGCTGATTTTATATTTGCAATCTGGGACCTTTATCGTGGCATTTTCTGGTAAAATCGACCAGTGTTCTCTTGATCCTCACATTTTTTTCCCTGTCCTTCTCTGTTAACGGTGATATTAATTAATATTACGCGCCTATGCATGGTGATGCGTTTGTGATTCTGTGATACAGACAGATCGATACATTACAGTGGTGTGATTGAGGAAGCATTCTGCTTGAGGAATCATACTGTCATAAAGAAACGGTGTGTACAGTGCTGGTAGCACAGTTTGAAAACCACTGCACTAGATGGTGCTCGGTGTGTGTTTCAACCTCTCCCACCCTCTGCTTTCAAAAAGGGAAGCTGCTTGCAGAAGGAGCTGCAATAACAGAACACAGTGGCAGTTAAAACATTCACCACAAGCGCTGCAACTCCGCATGGGGCTGGACGCTGTTTCTGCTTCCTTTTTAAACCTAAAAAAAAAAAAACTTCAAACACCTTGAAAAATGTTCTCATTCAGTTTGTTTCTAAAAGATTTTGTTTTATCAAAAGCGACTTCAGTCTTGTTCCGCCCTAGTTTTCAGAGGGTTTAAGAATATAATAAAATGAATAATTATAGGTCTCTAGAGACCAGGATTGATACAGTTGTGCTGCAGATTCTGAATCCGGGAGCAGCCTAACTGGTTAGCTAATGGAAGTGCAGGACAGGCAAGCTCTACCGAATCATTTTGTCAATGACAACTACCATACTTTAAAAGGGAGATTTGACTGCCTATGAGATGAGAATGTGTTCATTACAGAGACTGTGCGTCTGTCTCTCTGTGTGCTTGTGTGTCTCTGTGTTTCTCGCAGGACTTGGTGCTGGCTCTGCTCAGTGTGTGTCTGTGTGCATTCAGTAGAATGTCTTCCATTAGTGTGCTCTCTCTCTCCTCTCTCTCTCTCTCTCTCCAATAAAGAGCTTGCTGCCCAGCAGGCTAATGTGCAGAGAGCTTTCCTGTCCTCCTGGGAGCTGCAGGGTTAACCCCTTCACTGCTATGATGAAGCAGCAGCTCTGTAGGGTTTGGATGATTTTAAACACACACACTAACACACACAAACTTTCTCTTGTTCTGTCAACTTTTTCAGGGAATTATAAAATAGTCATGGAGCTCTCCCTCCCTCTCTCTCTCTCTCTCTCTCTCTCTCTCTCTCCGTCTTCCTTTCTTTCCCCCCCTGTCCCTGTGGGTTTGTACACAGTGGACCCACACCTCTGGGTGCTGTTGTGTACAGTAGCTCTGGGTGACTCACCGCTCCCTGCTTCTTTCAGTGCAGTGAGTGATTCAGACTCTCGCAGCATGATGGTTAGTCACAGTGATGGTTTCATTGTTCCCTCCTCTGTGCTTCAGGGCTTGTATTCAGAGTGCTCCCTCCAGTCCTGCAATTTACACTTTTGGAAAGGTAACAAAACCCAGGCTTTTAAACTGTACCTCCTACTGTACATCAACATGATCACTGACCCCCCTGTGAAGATGTGCTAACCACTGCTTTAAACTCCATTGTCTCTTATTGGCTCTAGCAATATTAGTACCCTCCCGTCCTTTAAAGAGGTGTGTACCAAGTCTTTCAAATCCCATCCTCTCATTTTATTAGCTTCACTGCTGCTGCCTCCTGCTTACTTCTCTCTTCATGCTGTGCTGAAGTTCAGACCCTAATGGAGGTCACTTAAAAATAAGAAAACAGCAAACGCAAAACATTTTGCAAGATATGTGTTTTTTTTATTTTTTATATATGTATAATTAAACTGCTTTCTGTGTTTAGAGACTGTGTTTAGAGAATTTAGTAGTGCATGAAAGGTGAACTCCAGTGCGTTGCTAGCAGTGAATTCATGAGCCGTCTGGACTCCATGCAGGGCAGCACTGACCTGATTCATCCCTCGACACAGTGAATCATTTCACCTCTGTCAGAGGGAAGCTGACACTGGCACTGACAAAGCCTGCCGTGTGTGTGTGTGTGTGTGCGTCTTACTGTGGGCTTGTCTATAGTTCTTACAGGGTCAGTAAAGTCCCCAACAAGGTATGCAAACCCTGCCCCTGTAACGTTTAAACAGATTCAAACATGAAACAAAGCATCCACCAGTAAACTTCATTATTGTGTTGATCCTCCTCTTTCTCTCTGTGTTAGTAACTTGTTCCCCTCTGGTATGTTGTTTGTTTTAACTTGTTTTGAGCTGTGAGTTGCTGACTCTGGTGTTCAGTGGAGCTGTCTGCCTGTCTCTCTGTCTCTCTCTGTCTGTTGAGATGAGTGTTTAAGGACAGGGCAGGGCGGTGGTCTGGTGTTGGAGTGAGAGAATGGGAGGGGTGGAGTGGAATTAAAGGGGGGTAGAATAGGGATTTTTGGGGTAGTGGTTTGTTTGTTTTTGGATGGGGCAGTTTCTGTGAAGCTTGTGAAATTTGAGAATACGGGCAGAACAGACAAGAGGAAGCTTTTAAAGAGCGAGCGGTTTCTAATGTCATAATTAAACTGGGAAACACGAGACTACTGTTACCGGCAGCTGCTGAAGCAACTGGATGAATTTTGACATTAAGCATATTTTCCCTCTTGATTTTGCTGCTTCAGCTCCTCTGATTGAGAAGAGAGCTGGCGAGTGTTCCTTGCAGCGCAGGGGTGAAAATGAAAGGCCAATTGCACAGCAGTCTCACCCAGTCCAGGTTTTACTACAAGCTTGATTAGCCACAGTGTACAGGTAACAAGCTCAGGTGTGTCTTACTAAACTCCTAGTAAAACCAGGAATGGATCAAACTGCTATGCAATGTGAGTCTTATTCCCATCCCTGCAGCTGGTCACATTAAAGATTCCTGCAGGTTTGCTCAGGGTTCATGGGTTTAATAGCAGCAACATTGTTCTGAAACCCAACAGTGAGACTGTGTCAGTTATTGCTGTATCCAGGGTATGAGGGACAGTAATTTAGATACAAACATGGGGGTACACTAACTCAGCTTCAGTTACTGGAATAAATCTGAAGACGCTAGAAACCTGTTTGAACATCAGGAACCAGCTTAGAAACTCATTCTCTACACAGGCTGTGTCACACAGAAGCTCATTGCACAGGCTGTGTCACACAGAAGCTCATTGCTCAGGCTGTGTCACACAGAAGCTCATTGCACAGGCTGTGTCACACAGAAGCTCATTGCACAGGCTGTGTCACACAGAAGCTCATTGCACAGGCTGTGTCACACAGAAGCTCATTGCTCAGGCTGTGTCATGCAGACGTGTATTGTCCCAGCGCTGCAGGGTGCAGGAGTGGTCCTGTTGGGACTCGTGGTTCCTCTGGAATGGGGCGGGCGGGCTGGGTGGGTGGGGTGGGGGGTGCTGCTCTGCACATTCTCACTGTAGCTCTAGAGGTGTGCAGAAAGCAATGTAAACAGAGGCAGGTTGCTGTAAGGCTCTTGTGTTCTGCTCTTCAGTTCTGTTTGAAACGCCCTGCGGAGGGGATGTGTGGATGTGGTCGTGTCCACATGTCACCCTTCACACATTTCAACATGTATCAGGAGAACCACTTATCAGTGTCATGAAATGTGAGATTCACACTGTTTAGTGTAAAGTTAGTGATAATATCTGATTCTGCATTTAGCGTGGTGTCTCTGGGTAATCACTTGTCACTGTAATAAAACTTGGTAATGCTTATTCTGTGCTGTTGATATGCGTCATGGCAATACATTTTTTCATCACACTGATAGCTCTGATTTTGAAGGCGATGGGCGGTGGATGTTACTGGCAGGCTGGTTTACGTTGCTGGAATGAGAGATGGATGATGTCACTGGCAGGCTGGTTTACGTTGCTGGAATGAGAGATGGATGATGTCACTGACAGGTTGGTTTACGTTGCTGGGATGGATGACATTGATAGGCTGGTTTACATTGCTGGAATGGGCAGTGGATGTTACTGACAGGCTGGTTTACATTGCTGGGATGGATGTCATTGACAGGCTGGTTTACATTGCTGGAATGAGAGATGGATGATGTCACTGACAGGTTGGTTTACATTGCTGGGATGGATGTCATTGACAGGCTGGTTTACATTGCTGGTTACATTGCTGGAGATGGATGATGTCACTGACAGGCTGGTTTACATTGCTGGAATGAGAGATGGATGATGTCACTGACAGGTTGGTTTACATTGCTGGGATGGATGACATTGATAGGCTGGTTTACATTGCTGGAATGGGCAGTGGATGTTACTGGCAGGCTGGTTTACATTGCTGGGATGGATGTCATTGACAGGCTGGTTTACATTGCTGAAATGAGAGATGGATGATGTCACTGACAGGTTGGTTTACATTGTTGGGATGGATACATTGATAGGCTGGTTTTATGATGTATTTTTTACAGTAAGTGTGTTTAGTGATGTAAGTGAGCTCAGAGGATCTCCCTTCACTGCCTTGCAGTTCCTCCTTCTGTGTGGTGACAGTAAACTAGACTGGTCCTGACAGTGTGTCTTCTCCAGTGTTGAAGGAGTGACGTGGACCTGTCTGTCTGTGGGCTCCATCTGTCATGATCTGCTTTGCGATCAGAATTCTTTTGCTCTTTCTATCACTCTTCTGCAATGTTGTTTGTTCACTCATTAGTTTGTTCACTTTCTTTCCCTTCTTTAATTCGTTCTCTCATTCTATCACTTTACGCATCTTACTCGTTCTTTGTCGTCCTTTGCTCCCTCGTTCTTCTTTTTTTCCCCTCTCATCCTTGGATTGGGCAGGGTGTTTTCCATGGCAGCAGTGCAGAGGAATGGGGGAGGGAGAGAGGTGTGTGTCATTCTGCCTGACAGGACTTGCCCTGATCAGGCAGCAGTCCTGCTTAACTCCATATACAGGCATGCCTGCTCCCACCCTCCCTCCCTCGCTCAGGCACCGCTAACTTAACCAGGAATTGCAGCTATTTCCTGTTAACCCTTCGTGGGGATTGCAGGCTCTCAGCTGATTGTGTTGAATGGACTGACCCGTCACTACCTGCCAATCACTGAGGAGGCTGCTCTTAATGCTCCTGTCGTGCAGGTTTGACACCCCTGGCTGAACGTTGTCTGCATGTTTGATGTATCTTTTGATGCATGTTTGCATGTTAGCTGCGTTGCGTCACAGCTCGGCTCTCTGTGCTAATTCCCTTGCGGTTACATTCTTTATCCTCTGTGTCTGGCTGTTAACTCTTTCACTGCCAGAGAGACTTTGCCAGATTCGCTCACACTGTAAAACCTCCCAATCGGGGCATCTCTTTAGCTGATTAGCTGCTGTTGATGGCACTGTAAAGCCAGTATTAAGACTGCCTCCTGTATTCAGGATTGCATAGAGTGACAGGGGCAGCCTCAGGTGTGCTGTGTGCATTTCTCCTCCGTGGACTGCTCTGCAGTGCTGACAGTGCGAGGGGTCTGTTAGCTTAACTGCACAGAAAGTCTCATTGTTTGTTTTTTAATTTTGGAAGTGCTGGCTGTATTGCTCTGTCTTCCTCTTGTGTTTTTTTGTGTGTTTCTTTGTTTGCCATGGTTGCGTGGGCCCGATAGCGCAAGTAGGCGGTTATACCTGTCTGCGAAGTGAAAGAGAAGGGAGGGGAGTGTGTACAATGCAGGCAGGGACATTGGCAGTGCAAACATAGGCAGAGTACAGCACAGCGAGCACAGCCCACCACACACCGAGACATATCACACACACACACACACACACTGCTCTTAGGAAAGGATTCTCGTGTGTTTGGTTGTGTCGTATTCCTGGCTGTTTTTTGTCCCTTTTTTTTTTTTTTAATAGAAATCTCCCACAGTAAAAACACCGCAAAGTGTAATAAAGCACAGTGAAAGCATGATAAAGCATAGAGAGGAACAGTAAAGCATATTAAAACCAAGGGGACGGCGTTTCTTTGAGCTTCCCCCGGAAGTGTCCTGCTTTGTGAGGATCCTGCGTTCGTGATCACGTTTCTTCAGGCAAAGCTTCGCCATTTGTAGCGTCAACATGCCCTAGAAAAACCAAGGCAAGTTCAAAATAAGTAAAGGAAGCATTGTAAAGCACAGAGAGGTCTGGTAAAGCATAGGGAAGCATTGTAAAGCACAGAGAGGTCTGGTAAAGCATAGGGAAGCATTGTAAAGCACAGAGAGGTCTGGTAAAGCATAAGGAAGCATTGTAAAGCACAGAGAGGTCTGGTAAAGCATAGGGAAGCATTGTAAAGCACAGAGAGGTCTGGTAAAGCATAGGGAAGCATTGTAAAGCACAGAGAGGTCTGGTAAAGCATAGGGAAGCATTGTAAAGCACAGAGAGGTCTGGTAAAGCATAGGGAAGCATTGTAAAGCACAGAGAGGTCTGGTAAAGCATAGGGAAGCATTGTAAAGCACAGAGAGGTCTGGTAAAGCATAGGGAAGCATTGTAAAGCACAGAGAGGTCTGGTAAAGCATAGGGAAGCATTGTAAAGCACAGAGAGGTCTGGTAAAGCATAGGGAAGCATTGTAAAGCACAGAGAGGTCTGGTAAAGCATAGGGAAGCATTGTAAAGCACAGAGAGGTCTGGTAAAGCATAGGGAAGCATTGTAAAGCACAGAGAGGTCTGGTAAAGCATAGGGAAGCATTGTAAAGCACAGAGAGGTCTGGTAAAGCATAGGGAAGCATTGTAAAGCACAGAGAGGTCTGGTAAAGCATAGGAAGCTGTAAAGCATAGGAAGCATTGTAAAGCACAGAGAGGTCTGGTAAAGCATAGGGAAGCATTGTAAAGCACAGAGAGGTCTGGTAAAGCATAGGGAAGCATTGTAAAGCACAGAGAGGTCTGGTAAAGCATAGGGAAGCATTGTAAAGCACAGAGAGGTCTGGTAAAGCATAGGGAAGCATTGTAAAGCACAGAGAGGTCTGGTAAAGCATAGGGAAGCATTGTAAAGCACAGAGAGGTCTGGTAAAGCATAGGGAAGCATTGTAAAGCACAGAGAGGTCTGGTAAAGCATAGGGAAGCATTGTAAAGCACAGAGAGGTCTGGTAAAGCATAGGGAAGCATTGTAAAGCACAGAGAGGTCTGGTAAAGCATAGGGAAGCATTGTAAAGCACAGAGAGGTCTGTAAAGCATAGGGAAGCATTGTAAAGCACAGAGAGGTCTGTAAAGCATAGGGAAGCATTGTAAAGCACAGAGAGGTCTGGTAAAGCATAGGGAAGCATTGTAAAGCACAGAGAGGTCTGGTAAAGCATAGGGAAGCATTGTAAAGCACAGAGAGGTCTGGTAAAGCATAGGAAGCATTGTAAAGCACAGAGAGGTCTGGTAAAGCATAGGGAAGCATTGTAAAGCACAGAGAGGTCTGGTAAAGCATAGGGAAGCATTGTAAAGCACAGAGAGGTCTGGTAAAGCATAGGGAAGCATTGTAAAGCACAGAGAGGTCTGGTAAAGCATAGGGAAGCATTGTAAAGCACAGAGAGGTCTGGTAAAGCATAGGGAAGCATTGTAAAGCACAGAGAGGTCTGGTAAAGCATAGGGAAGCATTGTAAAGCACAGAGAGGTCTGGTAAAGCATAGGGAAGCATTGTAAAGCACAGAGAGGTCTGGTAAAGCATAGGGAAGCATTGTAAAGCACAGAGAGGTCTGGTAAAGCATAGGGAAGCATTGTAAAGCACAGAGAGGTCTGGTAAAGCATAGGGAAGCATTGTAAAGCACAGAGAGGTCTGGTCTGCGCATTGTCGGCAGATCAAGCACTGGATGTAAAATGACAAGAGTCCACACTGGTAAACTGAGAGGCATTGGAGGCACAGGCAGGTCTGTGTACGCCTGACGTGCTGAGCACTGAGTGAGCATAGGAATGCATTGTAGAGAGTCTCACTGGCTCATGTCGTGCATGCACACACAGAGGACTCACTGCATTCCACGCACATACACACAGGCTGTGAAGCATTGTAAAGCACTGAATGTCAGGACACAGGACTCACTGACACACACAGCTCACTCTTCTGGCTCAAGCACACACGCACAGACTCTCTCACTGACACTCACACACACACACACACTGACACTACACACACACTCTCACTGACACACACACACAGACTCTCTCACTGACACTGCACACACACACACACACAGACTCTCTCACTGACACTCACACACACACAGACTCTCTCACTGACACTCACACACACACAGACTCTCACTGACACTCACACACTAACACTCTCACTGACACACACACACTCTCTCACTGACACACACACAGACTCTCACTGACACTCACACACTGACACACACACACTCTCTCACTGACACACACACACACAGACTCTCTCACTGACACACACAGACTCTCTCACTGACACACACACACAGACTCTCACTGACACACACACACACACAGACTCTCTCACTGACACTCGCACACACACACACACACTCACTCACTCACTGACACACACACTCACACACACACAGACTCTCTCACTGACACACGCACACACACACACAGACTCTCACTGACACACACACACACACAGACTCTCACGCACACACACAGACTCTCTCACTGACACACACACACACACACAGACTCTCTCACTGACACACACACACACACACTCTCACTGACACACACACACAGACTCTCTCACTCACACACACAGACTCTCTCACTGACACACACACACACACACAGACTCTCTCACTGACACTCACACACACACACAGACTCTCTCACTGACACACACACACACACACACACAGACTCTCTCACTGACACACACACACACAGACTCTCTCACTGACACACACACACACACACACACTCTCACTGACACACACACACACAGACTCTCTACACTGACACACACAGACTCTCTCACTGACAGACCTCTGCACTACTGGCAAGTAGGACCGGTCATACAGTGTTGCTTGGTGAGCAGAGCGGTGCAGACAGACGTGGTGTTTCTTTCATTCTTGTTCACGGTTTATTAAAGGCGCGGCTCTGGTTAGGTTCTGCTTTCCTGGCTGCGGAGAGCTGTCCAGCATCGAGCAGGGAGACGAGCAGACAGACAGATCGTAATATCAGTACTGTGCTATCTGGAGACTGCTGCACTTACCAGATTGCGATGGAATTTGGTACCGTCATATTGAGCTCAGTGTATTAGTAGTATGGGACTGTGGCTGTGTAACAATGCGATACACAACAGCTCCCCATGGGCGGATTGATACAGTGTGTAATAATCAAGTGATCGTGTTGGCTTGGGGATCAGAGCTGTTGTGGGGAATTGGACATTTATACATCGGGGAGTAAAACAGCCGGGCAATAACTGAGCACACAATTGAAAAAATTATAATACTTTATTCAGGGATGGAAACAAGACTCCCATTGCATAGCAGTCTGATCCCTTTCTGGTTTTGCTATGAGTTTAATAATGTGCACCTGAGCTTTTTATCTATACACAGTAGAAGTCTTATTTCCATCCCTGTTATTGCACACACAATATTATTTGTCTGTCAGTCCCTGGTGCATGTCTGTCTCTGTCTGTGGTTAGTAAGTCGCGCTGTGTGATCACATCAGATTAGTCTGACTCACAGGAAGCTGAGGAATGAGAGGGGTCAGGGAGGGGTCGCTGTGCTAGAGAGAGAGCAGTACAGGGCTCCAGACATCGCTGTGTCACGCTGGCATGATTCTTCTCACTGTACCGTCACTCAGTTTTCAATATATCTAGAGCATCACTTGTCTGTATTGACAGTATTAACATCTGGGGTGTGCGGAGGCTGTTTGTATATAGATTACATATACCTAGAGAACGAGCTTGCTAAGCACATTCCTTAACACAAATTGTTGAGAGTATGAGAAACCGATAATGACATCTCTCACACGTTACACTGATGAAGGCACTAGCCGAAACGCTGGTCTGCTGGACTCGGTCTCTCCTAGTTTCAATAACCCTGGTGAAGACACTAGAGCCCAAACGCTGGTCTGCTTGACTCAGTTTAGTTTCAATAACCCTGGTGAAGACACTAGAGCCCAAACGCTGGTCTGCTTGACTCAGTTTAGTTTCAGTAACCCTGATGAAGGCACTAGCTGAAATGCTCAGCTGCACAACTCTGTTTCCTGCAGTCTTGCTCATTGTGGGACTGGCTCTGGTGGTGGTGTGGTCTGGTCTCTGCGCAGATTGCAGATATGAGCTGTGCATTGAAGAAGGTCCTTATAAGGAGCTGACTGTGGTGCATCTCGTCGGAGAGAGAGCTCAGCTCTGTGCACAGCGGCTCTAAGCAGAGGAAGTTGCAGATTGTATCGGAAGCTCTGAATCGCTGGGGTCAGACTGGATAAGAGACCAGACTCCTCCGATCTTATCAAAGTCCTTCACTTGCTGTTGCACAGCAGTTTCACCCATTCCAGGTTTTACTACGAGCTTGATTAGCTCGTGTATAGCTAACACAAGCTCAGATGTTTAGTAAAACCAAGAGTGGATCAAACCAGTATGCGTTGGGAGTCTTATTTCCATTTCTGTAGCAGAGCCCCAATGCACAGTTCCTGCCCCCACATGCGTTTTTATTATTATTATTATTATTTATTTCTTAGCTGACGCCCTTATCCAGGGCTGACTTCAATTGTTACAAGATATCACATTATTTTTACATACAATTACCCATTTATACAGTTGGGTTTTTACTGGAGCAATCTAGGTAAAGTACCTTGCTCAAGGGTACAGCAGCAGTGTCCCCCAGCTGGGATTGAACCCACAACCCTCCGGTCCAGAGCCCTAACCACTACTCCACACTGCTGCCCTATTTATTTTTGGTTCTGGTTGGTGTTTGCACAGTGGATTGTGTTACCTGAGATTAGCTGTTGTATAGCAGGTAATTAATAAACAGCATACACTTTTCATATCCAATAATACAATACAATACAATACAACTCGCTTTTCATATAGTGCGAAGCATCCCAGGGGCTTTAAAAGAAAATGAAAAGCCAATGACTAAGCAATCCAGCTAAAAAATGATCCAAACACATATGTTTTTAAAATTGATATAAACGTTTCAACTGTGCCAACATCCCTGACATGATTTGGGATAGAGTTCCAAAGGCAGAGAGCTTCAATTATAGGCCCCCTCGCCCCTCCTGATTTCAGCAGACTTGTAGGATCTGCCACAAAGCCAGCATTTGCTGATCTCAGGGTATGACTAGGGGCATAAAGTACCAACGCTTCCAGTAAATATGAAGGCACGAAGCCATGAAGGGCCATCTGAGTAGTAAGGAGAATTTTTAAAATCAATCCTGAACTTAACAGGGAGCCAGTCTAGTGATTTCAGTATTGATGTGTTGTGCATGGCGAGGGTGAGTCAGCACTCTGGCTGCTGCATTTTGAACCACTTGCAGCCGACACAGTTTAGAATCAGGAAAGCAAACAAAGCATTGCAATAATCTCGCCCCAACTTGCTGATGCTTCTGGTCTCCTGAGTAGATTTTTATTTTATACAAGTGTGGAGAGTTCTTGTTGTCAATAACTTTTTTCAAAATCAAAGCATTCAGTGCTACAGAGTGAATATTTTTCTACAAATATTTATACAAATATTTTCTACAAGTATCTTAAGTATTTCTTTATTGAAATCCACCGACCAGAACGACCGGTCGAATCGTGTTGATTTAAAGCAGATGCAGAGCTTGATCTGAGGAAAGGGATTCTCTGAATTCAGCTGTTTAATTTGGGTTCTGGGTGGTGTGTTGGGCTGCTTTAGGGATCTGGACATTTCAATACTGGACAAAAATTTTGAAAAAGCAACTTTTGTATTTTAAGCTTTCCAATCTTAACGCCAATGTTAAAGTAGCCTGATACTGTGTTTTGTGAGAGTGCAGGCCATCTCCGTGATCTTACAGAGCCTGGCTCAGGGAGGGAGGGTGTGAGTGCTGCCTGGCTCAGGGAGGGAGGGTGTGAGTGCTGCCTGGCTCAGGGAGGGAGGGTGTGAGTGCTGCCTGGCTCAGGGAGGGAGGGTGTGAGTTCTGCCTGGCTCAGGGAGTGTGGGTGTGAGTGCTGCCTGGCTCAGGGAGTGTGTGAGTGCTGCCTGGCTCAGGGAGGGAGTGTGAGAGTGCTGCCTGGCTCAGGGAGGGAGGGTGTGAGTGCTGCCTGGCTCAGGGAGGGAGGGTGTGAGTGCTGCCTGGCTCAGGGAGGGAGGGTGTGAGTGCTGCCTGGCTCAGGGAGGGAGTGTGTGAGTGCTGCCTGGCTCAGGGAGGGAGTGTGTGAGTGCTGCCTGGCTCAGGGAGGGAGGGTGAGAGTGCTGCCTGGCTCAGGGAGGGAGGGTGTGAGTGCTGCCTGGCTCAGGGAGGGAGGGTGTGAGTGCTGCCTGGCTCAGGGAGGGAGGGTGTGAGTGCTGCCTGGCTCAGGGAGGGAGGGTGTGAGTGCTGCCTGGCTCAGGGAGTGTGGGTGTGATTGCTGCCTGGCTCAGGGAGTGTGGGTGTGAGTGCTGCCTGGCTCAGGGAGTGTGTGAGTGCTGCCTGGCTCAGGGAGGGTGTGAGTGCTGCCTGGCTCAGGGAGGGAGGGTGTGAGTGCTGCCTGGCTCAGGGAGGGAGGGTGTGAGTGCTGCCTGGCTCAGGTAGGGAGGGTGTGAGTGCTGCCTGGCTGTAGGAGGGAGGGTGTGAGTGCTGCCTGGCTCAGGGAGGGAGTGTGTGAGTGCTGCCTGGCTCAGGGAGGGAGGGTGTGAGTGCTGCCTGGCTCAGGGAGGGAGGGTGTGAGTGCTGCCTGGCTCAGGGAGGGAGTGTGTGAGTGCTGCCTGGCTCAGGGAGGGAGGGTGTGAGTGCTGCCTGGCTCAGGGAGGGAGTGTGTGAGTGCTGCCTGGCTGTGGGAGGGAGGGTGTGAGTGCTGCCTGGCTGTGGGAGTGTGAGTGCTGCCTGGCTCTGGTGGTACGGTGATTGCTTCTCACTTTCACTACGGAGGCTCACTTGCGCTTGCTCACTTCCTCTTCAGGGTGCTCGGACGTGCTCAGTCAGTCTGCACCTTGGCACATGTAGTTTGCTCACTTCCTGTGTGATCTGTTCTCTGTTTTCTCACGCTCTGCATTTTTCTATTCTTGGTCGGGGGCACACGTGTCTCTCTAAAGCTCAGGGCACTTTTCTGTCTTGCCATTTAACTACATGGATGGAAATAAGACTCCCATTGCATAGCAGTTTCGCCTGTTCCAGGTTTTACAAAGAGCTTGATTAGCCACAGTGTGTGTAGGTAACAAGCACAGGTGTGTACCAGACTCCTAGTAAAACCAGGAATGGATCAAACTGCTATGCAATGGGAGTTTCATGTCCTTCCCTGTAGATTGATAGTCATTGGTTGAAGGAGGTTTTTAGCAGATTTTATAGAGCAGACAGCTACAGTATATTGGTGAGAACTGTGGGATATTTAGACGGAGAGATCAGGGATAGAATAAGACTCCTATTGCATAGCAGTTTCACCCATTCCAGATTTTACTACGAACTTGATTAGCCCCAGTGTATAGGTAAGATCTGATGTGTCTTAATAAACCCGTAGTACAGTAACACCAGGAGTGAAGCAAGCTGCTATGCAATGGGAGTCTTATTTCCATCCCTGAAGCAGCGCTGCAGAGTAATTGCATGCAACACGTTGCTATAATCTTTTCTGAATTCTCCAGGTGTTTTTATGAGAATTTCAGCAGGTTAAAGCAGTACGGCCAGCACCCACAGATAAGAGTTTACAATGCATTCATATCTGCAGTAAACGCACTCGGTCGATAACACACACACAGGCAAGCTTTATCTGCTTCCAAATAGGGAAGGGCAAAGTTCTCTGTTTTAGCTGTTTTGCTTCCTTTTTCCAAGTCTCTATTAGAGGTTAATCTGCACAGATGACCCTGTCTCATGGCTCTGCTTCACGGTCCTCTATCCCTAACATAAGAGAGATTGTATCCCTTTTGATCATAGCATTACAACACACACAGCTATAACATGGGGAGTTACCGGGCTCTTTGTGTGTGTGTGTGTGTGTGTGTGTGTGCTGGAAAATGGGAGCGAGCATTAAACATGTCTGTTGTCACTAATGGAGCTTGTTTTAAAAGTGAACCGTGGAGGAAACTGAAATAAAGACTAACAGAGGATCACTAAAGTACATACCAATGTGTGTGAGTTACAGATCTCGCTGATTGAGAGATGGGAGTAGAACTGGAAACAGAAGTTACATGATTAGTATGTTGAAGTAGCTGATCCCGATTCAAAGTTACATTTGTACAGTGTGTTATTAATCCAGGTCTGTTCAAACCCTTTCATTAAGAATCTATTTTATATCTTCAGATTGCAGTGCAAAGTCTTCCTCAGACTCAGAGATACGTTTCTGTGTCAATGGCTGATAACCAGATGCTTTTAGAAGACATTTTGATCAGTAGATTTTCTATACAAAACGGTTAAATGTAGTCCTGTTCCAATTTGCTCATATCTTGGTTGGCATAACTCTGTGCCATCACCACACCCTGAATTTGTAAATGTGTGTTTTCAAATCTGAAATCATTCTTATTTAAAACTAGAGAAATCAATTCAGTCAAGTATAGGAGAGCTGAGAATGGAGTGATAGACTGGCATTCTTTATTAAGGTGCTGGGAGATGACAGAACTGGAGAGCTGAGAATGGAGTGATCAACTTATGAAACTTTTGCGGTCCATTTATTCAGCGCGTCTCAGGCGATCGGGTCCAATTTATTTTCACACGCCAGTTTATTTTAGACAGCTGTTTAAAAGTATTTTTTTCACAGTAAAACATGTTTAAAAGTCACTGCATATCAACAGGACACTCAGTACTGCATCTCCAGCCCCGCTCCTTGTTCGCTGTATTTTTTACATACCTCTTCATAGTCGTGCATGCCGATAAATCATCTCCAGATCACTCGTTTTATCACCAAACTCCTCAATAATGCGATCCAAGTCATTATTTTATTACTAGAACATCTAAAAAAAGCTCTGCAAATATCTGTGATGTTCTTTGAGCGCTGGATGCGGAAGCAGCTATCTTGTTTGTTTATGTTCGTGTTATCTCTGTGGTGCCGGGGCTATCGGTGAGACTTTTCATGAGACAAGCCCCCTTTTTTTTTTTTTTTTGTGGCTCCTATCAGTCTCACTCGGCCATTGAATGATTTTCTCGGCTTTTTCCGGAGAAAAAAAGACCTGTTTTCTTACGTCTTTTTGATGATGTCGGACAGGGTCCGACATTGGAACGGAAAGGGAAAATTGCAGTGTCAGTGAGCTGGGTGATAAGGTGCAAATTCATACAGAGTTTCTGTTCATTCATAGACATGAGCACCACCTGCTCATCCTAACTAATAATGCACGGGGTGGGACAGTTAGCCTGATGTTATCAGACGCGACACTGCGCACGGTGGATTAGACTGTAGCCAAGCTACCAGAACAACGAGCAAGAGCAAACCGCGTGAACAGGACCGGGTGTTTCAGCACTCCTGTGTGGTGTCTGTCTGATTGATGGCCGGTTCCCTCTCGTTGCAGCGAGACGAGTACTTACTGTCTGTTTGATTGTTTGATTGATTGATTGATTGATTGATTGATTGTCTGGTTTATTCCTCAGTGAGACGAGTATCTGCCAGGCTCGTGCCACCGTCATGATCTACGACGATGGCAGCAAGAAATGGCTCCCAGCAGGCACTGGGCCGCAGGTCTTGAGCAGAGTCCAGATCTACCACAGCCCCGCTGGGAACTCCTTCAGAGTGGTGGGGCGCAAGATGCAGCCAGACCAGCAGGTGAGACTCCAGTATACAAACCAGTATAGAGAAACCAGTATAGATCTACCACAGCCCCGCTGGGAACTCCTTCAGAGTGGTGGGGCGCAAGCACACACCAGTACAGAGACCAGTAAACCTGCTTTTTATAAATGAAACCCATCCTCTGGTATTATCTATGTGCTATGTTCTTTTTTTCTTTTACTAAAAAACTGATTTGTAATCGGTTAGTTTGTCCAGCTGACCCTTTCTCACAGTACGAGTGTCCGCTTCACTGCCACTGCTCTTGCCTGTCCAAAATGTGAGAAGACAGAGAGACGGGGTCAGCCGGACGTGTTAACTGATAGAATGAAAGGTTTGACCACTACGTGAAAGAATTTGAACTTGAAAAAAATAAGTGTGTTTCTATTTAAAAACAAGGGACTTCAACTTTGAAAGGAAGTGTAATTCTATAGTAGCGAATGACTCTTTCCACAGATTGTCACTGTGTACAGTCAGCCCTGCTTAATCTCACCCCTGTCTGGCACCCTCTCTCTGCTTATTATCACGTTATATTTTTAAACATATCGTCGACTCTTTTGAAATTTTGAATTGCACATCACGGGTCTGTAAGCTGATGCATTGTAGAGTGATTGCTGGTTATTCGAGGTTCTACAGGCCTCCGCAGCTCCCCAAGTGTCTGGATCCATACGAACGACATTGTGATAACTTCAGCGTCGCTCATGTCAATGACTGTGGTCCGCTCCCCTGTCCTCACGGTTTAGGATCCACCCCCTTGTCCACACGCCTCTGTTCTGTGCTTTCCCCTTGTTTTCATGCAGTTCTTGGTGCAGCACCACTCCGTGCTTCATTGGAGCGTGCTGCAGCAATGATCATGTGCTGCTTGACCAGTTTTAAAGAAACATTTTTCTGGTAACATGTTTCCACGTGTATGCTGGGCTTCATACATTTTTTCCAGTATTTCCTCACCTGGTTGGCACAGTTGCAGAGGGGACAGAAATAAGTTGCACTCCCTCTAGTGGTTGTTTCTAAAGCAGCTTCCTCACTCTGGATTGCTTCTGTTGGGAGTGGTTGGAAAGAGACATTATTATTGTGTGCTTGTGAGCACTGATCAGAGCAGAAACAGCAACAGAGAGTGAGAATAGAACACATAGCAGGGTATTAATCACTGGTCTCCATCTGCTGTCACACACACAGTGCTCCCTCAGTGCTGCACCCTGCCTGTCACACACACAGGCTCCTTCGGTACTGCACCCTGCCTGTCACACACACACACAGGGCTCCCTCAGTACTGCACCCTGCCTGTCACACACACACACAGGACTCCCTCAGTACTGCACCCTGCCTGTCACACACACACAGGGCTCCCTCAGTACTGCACCCTGCCTGTCACACACACACACACATACAGGGCTCCCTCAGTACTCCACCCTGCCTGTCACACACACACACACACACACACACACACACACACACACACACACACACACACACACACAGGGCTCCCTCAGTACTGCACCCTGCCTATCACACACACACACACACACACACACACACACACAGGGCTCCCTCAGTACTGCACCCTGCCTGTCACACACACACACACACACACACACACACACACAGGGCTCCCTCAGTACTGCACCCTGCCTGTCACACACACACACACACACACAGGGCTCCCTCAGTACTGCACCCTGCCTGTCACACACACACACACACACACACACACACAGGGCTCCCTCAGTACTGCACCCTGCCTGTCACACACACACACACACACACACACACACACACAGGGCTCCCTCAGTACTGCACCCTGCCTGTCACACACACACACACACAGGGCTCCCTCAGTACTGCACCCTGCCTGTCACACACACACACACAGGGCTCCCTCAGTACTGCACCCTGCCTGTCACACACACACAGGGCTCCCTCAGTACTGCACCCTGCCTGTCACACACACACACACACACACACACACACACAGGGCTCCCTCAGTACTGCACCCTGCCTGTCACACACACACACACACAGGGCTCCCTCAGTACTGCACCCTGCCTGTCACACACACACACACACACACACACACACACACACAGGGCTCCCTCAGTACTGCACCCTGCCTGTCACACACACACACACACACAGGGCTCCCTCAGTACTGCACCCTGCCTGTCACACACACACACACACACACACACAGGGCTCCCTCAGTACTGCACCCTGCCTGTCACACACACACACACACAGGGCTCCCTCAGTACTGCACCCTGCCTGTCACACACACACACACACACACACACACACACACAGGGCTCCCTCAGTACTGCACCTTGCCTAATCCTGTTTATTCCATGATAGTCTGTCTCTGTACTTTGTCCCCCTCTGTGTCTCCTCCATCCCCCTCTCTTTCTCTCTCTCTCTCTTTCTCTCCCCCCTTCCTCCTAGTTTCAGAACCAGTTCCTCCTCTGTCAACCCGTAAAGTATGAGCCACTCCCTCCCAGACTCCCCCGGGTCCTAGTGCCCTCTACCACGCAGACACACACACTAAAATAGTTGGGTTTGGGTAATTGTTTGTTCTCTCTCTCTCTCTCTCTCAGGTTGTAATAAACTGCCCGATCATCAAGGGGCTCAAGTACAATCAGGCCACTCCCAACTTCCACCAGTGGCGGGACGCGCGGCAGGTCTGGGGGCTCAACTTCAGCAACAAGGAGGAGGCGGTCATGTTTGCAAACAGCATGAACCAGGCTCTGGAGACCTTGAGCGCGGGGGAGAGCGGTGAGACGGGGACGGGGAGGAGGGGGGTTTATGAACCAGGCTCTGGAGACCGGTGAGACGGGGGTATGAACCAGGCTCTGGAGACCCTGAGCGCCGGGGACAATGGGAGGGGGTAGGAGAGACACTGTCAAACCCATCAGAACTGCATTTACTGAATCCTTTAACCTGGACAGTGCCGTGGCTGGAGATCTTGGGGTTTTTGTAACACTCCTCCCCTCCCTTTCTCTACAGGAGCGCTCCCCTCCCCACGCATTCAGAATGGACCAACCCCAGAGGAGCTGGAGCAGCAGAGAAGGTACTAAGTCAGGGAGTTTGAGGGGTGTTTGAATGGTCACACCGTGTCTCTTTTCTATGTCTGTGTTATAAAGAGCGCTGTGTGTCTCTATAACAGCGCTCCACTATATTGGAGGGAGCCACCAAACATCAGAAGTAATAACGCTCTTAATCTGTTCATGTAGAAGCTGTTGTGGTTGAAACGTTTTGAATGCTTTGTCGTTGACATGGAGTGCCAGATCTGCACTCTCAGTGTCTTTCAGTGCAGCAGCTGCTCGTAGCTTCCAGTGGGGACGTGTCTTGTAATGTGTGTAAGCGTATAAAGCTGTCAGGAGTCCTGTTGCTGTTTGAAAGCAGAGAGCCTCTATGCCAGCTGTGACAGAGCCACACCTCCTGTCTGTCCTGTGGAGCGCTCCTTCGCTCCAGTCCCTGGGGGAGGTTGAGGAGCTCATTCCTAGCACAGTGATCTCTCTGAGTCTCCCGGGTGTGCACTTGTGTTTCCACCAAATGGGGTTAGACTGCGACAGACTGCCAGCTGACAACCATTGTGAAGACGAGGATCCCAGCATTACATGTGTGGTGTGTTCAATAACCAGCTGACCCTGTCTCCAGTCATGTTAACTGATAGAAGGCACAGGGTTTTGAGGTTGGAGAGTAGTGGCTGTGGTCTGAACAGTGTTGTGTGTGTTTTTGTGTTGTTTGTGGTCTAGACAGTGCTGTGTGTGTGTGTGTGTGCGTGCGTGTGTATTGATGTGTTGGCTGTGGTCTGGACAGTGCTGTCTCTGTGTGTCACTGTCCCGCTGTGCCTCATAACCTCAAAGCCTGGCTAATACCCCATCCACCGGGCCTTTGAGACCCACAAGAGCCCAGATCAGTCCAAGCTTAGCTCTAATCTGATTTGCTGTTTAGCCAAAGTGGGAGTGGCAGGGGGTGTGACTGTCTGTGCTGGCTGTAATTTCATTTGCTGCCTAGCCAGAGTGGGTGTTTCAGAGGGAGGGGCCAATGTTTCTCAACCACAGGGGTGTGAGCGGCAAGTCTGGACAGACAGGAGCTCCCTGAAGGATCAACACACTGCTATCTGTGTCTCTGTCCTCTATCTTCTCTCTCCTCTGTCCCTTCTCTCTCTCTCTCTCTCTCTCTCTCTCTCTCTCCCTCTCTTTTGATGTGTGGCTTCGTCTTGTCTGGGATTCCTCTTCCTCAGACTGCAGAGACTCCCCAGCATGTCCAGTAAGTGCTTCCTCTCCAGACTGGATGAACTGTGGCTTCAACGCTCGCTCCCAGGACAGTCACACTAATGCTGCTGAATAGAGAAGGACCAAAAAATACCAAGACAAAATCGCAGAACCGCAGTGTCTCCTCGGGCATGGCAGGGCACTGTGACAGACACTGGGGCTGTGAAAATGAGTGTGACATTTCAAATTGAACACAGCGGTGGCGACAGACACACTGAATCAGGTCTGCTTTTCCTTTTGAGTGTGTCTGAGGGTTTAAATGGGCATTGACACTGAAGGGTTAAACATTTGCTCTTCTGGTTCTTAGCTGGAGAATACAAGTGTTTCGGTCCAGTCTTTTCAACCTTCAATACAAACAGCAGCAGTGTGGTTGTGCTGCAGGGATCTGTCTAAGGAAGGAAAGGCGATATACAAGTATAAGTCCTTTGTTTGTCAGCTGGTAGACAGTAGTGCTGTATGGTGTACTATCCCTGTTCTTCCCAGTGTGTGTGTTTCTCTGTGTGTCTCTGTTTGCATTTCTTTGTCCCCTTCTCTTTATTTAGTAACTCGTCTCTTTCTCTTCTCAGGCAGCAGTTGTTGGAGCAGCAGCAGCGTCAGGAGCAGCTTGAGCGAGAGCAGAGAGAGCAGCTGGAGAGAGAGAGGAGGGGCTCCAGTGCAGGTGAGAGGGAGAGGAGGGGCTCCAGAGCAGGTGAGAGGAGGGCTCCAGAGCAGGTGAGAGGAGGAGAGGAGGAGGGCTCCAGAGCAGGTGAGAGGAGAGGAGGGCTCCAGAGCAGGTGAGAGGAGAGGGAGAGGAGGGGCTCCAGAGCAGGTGAGAGGAGAGGGAGAGGAGGGGCTCCAGAGCAGGTGAGAGGAGAGGGAGAGGAGGGGCTCCAGAGCAGGTGAGAGGAGAGGAGAGGAGGGGCTCCAGAGCAGGTGAGAGGAGAGGAGAGGAGGGGCTCCAGAGCAGGTGAGAGGGAGAGGAGGGGCTCCAGAGCAGGTGAGAGGGAGAGGAGGGGCTCCAGAGCAGGTGAGAGGGAGAGGAGGGGCTCCAGAGCAGGTGAGAGGGAGAGGAGGAGGGGCTCCAGAGCAGGTGAGAGGAGAGGGAGAGGAGGGCTCCAGAGCAGGTGAGAGGGAGAGGAGGGGCTCCAGAGCAGGTGAGAGGGAGAGGAGGGGCTCCAGAGCAGGTGAGAGGGAGAGGAGGGCTCCAGAGCAGGTGAGAGGGAGAGGAGGGGCTCCAGAGCAGGTGAGAGGGAGAGGAGGGGCTCCAGAGCAGGTGAGAGGAGAGGGAGAGGAGGGGCTCCAGAGCAGGTGAGAGGAGAGGGAGAGGAGGGGCTCCAGAGCAGGTGAGAGGGAGAGGAGGGGCTCCAGAGCAGGTGAGAGGAGAGGGAGAGGAGGGGCTCCAGAGCAGGTGAGAGGGAGAGGAGGGGCTCCAGAGCAGGTGAGAGGAGAGGGAGAGGAGGGGCTCCAGAGCAGGTGAGAGGAGAGGGAGAGGAGGGGCTCCAGAGCAGGTGAGAGGAGAGGAGGGCTCCAGAGCAGGTGAGAGGAGAGGGAGAGGAGGGGCTCCAGAGCAGAGAGAGGAGGGGCTCCAGAGCAGGTCAGAGGAGAGAGGGGGAGGGAGGGTCTCCAGTATGTGTGTGTGTGTGTGTGTGTGTGTGTGCGTACGTGTGAGAGTCGGGACAGGTGTGAGTCTTGTACACTGGAGCATGCGGTGGGGGCCTTGATTATTGAACCTTGACTTTTTTACAACGTTTGCAATCACACTTAAGACATTTCTCCATATATCTGGAGAACAGTTATCATGAAACTTGGTTCTAGAATTAAACAGAAGTTATTGAGATCATCAGATTCCGGGGATATAGGGAGGGGTCTGCTTGTCCGTACATCTGTCTGTCACACTTCCGTTTTTGCAGTTCTAGCTTCCTGCCGTAGACATGCAAAGCCCAGGCTAGATCAGAGTCTTGTGGACTTGTAGCGCCATCTAGTGCACAGCTATGGTGTGTCTCCAGCTTTACAACAGAGGGAAAAAAAAAATCTGAGAGGTGGTGAAAACGTTCAGTTTGTAAATGTAGGACAAAGAGATCAGTGTGTCACAGCAGCACTGCTCGGAGCTCTTGAGAGCACTGCCGTTAATTAGAAATCTTTTAATCAGCCTGGGCAGTGTTAATTAGCGAAGCCTCCTCTGTTTAATCACCTCTCTCCCGCGTCTCCTGATGTGTGTAACTGGGTTTGACTGGGCCTCTCGCGAGCCCATTCCAGCGCAGCCCAAACCACATCCTTGATCACTACCCTGAACTGGCGAGTCCCCCGCCCGAGTCACAACATCACACCTGTGAAACCTGCGCTCAGCTGCAAATTACATTGTACTCTATACTCCAGTCTGGGTGCAGATAGATGCTCCAGGCTATCCCCTATGCTGTGCTGTGCTGTGCTGTACTGTTCTATGCTGTGCTGTACTGCAGGCTGATGGCACAGCTCCAGGGTTTCAGAAAGGATCTCCAGGTCAGGTCTATTAGTGTCTCGCTCTCTTATCCAGTTTACTGTCAGCGGGTGACGGGAGGGGCCACTCCTGAGGGGTATATAGTGACCAGGACAGAGGAGGGGTGCACAGAGGAAGGAGAGGGGGGTGTATCCATTCACTGCCACTAGATGAATCAGAAGGGGGTGTATCCATTCACTATCACTAGATGAACTGGGGTGCTTTCTTTACATGATATATTGTAATGGAGATCAGAGTGGTTCCTGAGTGAAGCGTGTTTTATAGTTGCTGTGAATGCATACCCTCCCTGTCTCATTCCGTCATTAAGCAGGGATGGAATCTGCCACCAAAATGAATGATGAGCACAGCGCAGGAGGGGCAGCCATGTTCATCTTTTCATTCATTCTATTATTAAACAACCCCCTTTGAGAAGGATTGCAGACATCATAAAAAGGTGAAAGGGGAGCAGTGCTGTAGTGAAAGAGGTTGATCAGCACTGTTGGCTTGATGCACAGCGACGCTTCAGAAAAGAAAACCAGTTGGACAGTGCTGCAGGGGTCACATGACACATCACATGTCTCTGATTTGCAGGAGACCGGTCCTAATAGTGACCAGCCAGTGTAACAGAGTGACCATGTCTAAGATCTCTCTCTCTCTCTCTCTCTCTCTCTCTCTCTCTCTCTCTCAGCTGTTCCTGCACCCCCCTCCTGCCCCAGGTGGCCCTCCCCTCCTCCAGGACCTCCCCTCCCCGGGCCCCCCCCCTCCTGGACCCCCAGCCTCAGGAGGCCCGCCCCACCTCCGCCCCACCCCTCCCTCTGGAGGAGCTCCGCCTTCTTCATCTGGGGAGGGGCCACCGGCCTGGCCGATGCCCTCGCAGGAGCCAAGCTGCGCAAAATGGCCAAGGTAGGAGGAGCTAGAGTCTGTACAGCGAGGCGGGGGAGTCTGTACAGCGAGGCGGGGGAGTCTGTACAGCGAGGTGGGGGAGTCTGTACAGTGTGCTGGGAGGTCTGTAATATACTGGGGCTCACAAGATACTCTCAAGTATTTATTCTTGAGTCAAGGTCTTTATTGACTCCCTCATGGATTGTGTTCAGTGTGACTGGATTTCAGGGACTCTGATCGTTCTCTGCCTCTGACCAGCAGCTGAGCGAAATCAATCAAACCTGATGCTTTCCTATTGTTCCACCCCACCCAATCCCAGCTCAGCTGGGCAGAATCCACTCCTAAACTGAGTGGTGAAAGCTGCTGTGTAATTAACAAGATGACCCAATGAAGAACCTGTCAGACACTCTAGAAGGGGAGGGATTTATTAGTGTGCTGTGAGCCCTGAAAACGCAGTTGTTCGAGATGAGGGAGGGGGCAGTGGTACTGTTGCTGTATGAATTCTGTTAAAGAAGCGTTCTTTTAAACAGAGTGGGTAAGTGGGTAAGTGATAAGATGTAAGAGAATCGATTTTAAAGATGGTTAGCACTCCTTTAAAGGCAGGGGCAGTGATAATGTTCATATAGTTTAATAAGAGGGAAGAGATTGGGTTTTAAGGGCTCTCTTAGAGGGGAGGTGGAGTGGAGGTGGGAGGGGGAGTGAAAATAATGCCAAGAGGTTGCTAAACACCCCTTAGGGATCTAATAATGTTAATGAAAACTCTGAGGTTGAATTGTGTGTGAGCGTGGGGAGGGTTTTTGCTGTGTGTGAAGATGACACTGACCCCCAGGTGACCCCTGTCTCTCCCCCCCCAGGAGGAAAGCCCCGCCTCCAAGGCTGAAGGCAGTCGTAGGGCCGCTCTGCCAGCGGGAGGCAGCAGTGGGGGAGGGGGCGGCGGGGGGCTGATGGGTGAGATGAGCGCCATCCTGGCCAGGAGGTAATGCAGACATAACAACAGCATGCTGTCAGATACAGCCTTCACACCACACGGCTGTGTTCTAGGATTCTCTGTCAAAGCTCATTGCAGCATGCAGGGCGCGCACGCTCTCACGTGGTGTTCAGGCTGGGTCGAGAGGCTCAATAACCACTCGTGGTTAAACTGTATCCATTAAACTAGAAATGCGCCAAATGCAAAACTGTAGGAAATATTTTAAAGTAAGAATTTTCAGCTGTGCAAAATGGCAGCCTTTAAGTTGTATCGATATTTTACTCAAACAAAATAGTGTCACTAATAATTGTTCATTACGATATGCAGAGGAATCGACGCAGCTCTGCTCTGAGAGTCAGATTCCATTGCAGCTGTCCTCCAGTGAAAATGAAACAATGTAACCTGGAATGCTTTGTTTGTGTAGCCTGTATTAAACACCTAGAGCTGTGCTTGTTTTTAAATGAAGTTCTTCTGAGCCCTGTAGCACACGTTCAGTGTAGAGTGGGGTTAGGCTGCCACCTTGTGGTGCAAACCTGTAATAACAGGAACAGGACTGAGCTGTGGAATGTGCGAAGCATGCTGGAGATTCCTGCGGTTCTGACGATCTGTGTGTCTGTCTGTCTGTCAGGAGGAAAGCCACTGACAAAGGAGAGAAGGTGGTTCCCAAGAAAGAGGAGGAATCGACAAACGTGAGTGCCACAGAAATACTGTACGCTGTCTTACCACACCACTGAGAGACTCCAAATCGAAACACTTGTCATTGAATTTTTGATTCTTTCAGAATGCAGTTCCACTATACCACAGGACACATTGCATTACAGCACTTTTACAGCACTGACACCAGGGGCTCATTTGAGCCGGATCGCACCCGATCCCAGATCCGGTATCTCTCTGTGTGTCACACGAGAATTCCAGTTTGCAAACAAACTGTTTGAAAAAAACAACTCGGTAAAAAAGCTCTTTCCTGTTCGATGAATTGAATGACAGAACTGTTCTGTGATGATGTATTTAAGATGTGACGTCTGAGTAAGAAAATGGCTCGTTTGTTTATACAATCCAAACACTGAAACGCCAAAAAACAGCGCTCTTAACAGCAGCAGTGTCCAGGCTCCTGTTCATCAGACTAGTCGCCCCTAATGAAACCCTGACTCTACCATACAATTCAATACAACACCTTACCATCCCAAACAGTACAATACAATACAATGCAATACCACCATGCTATACAATACCATGTCATATACTCCCATGCTCTATACCATACCATGTATTGCTGTAAAATATGCATTCAGTACCATACAGACTGGAGTGCTGTGTTCTGAGCTGGCTCTTCAGAGTGACTGTGCTTCTCTCCTCTCCTCTCTTTTTCCAGGACGATTCGGATTCTCCCAGTTCTAAACCCCTCGGTAGCTCAGGTAAGGGGAGAGGGGAGAGAGGGAGGAAGAGGTAGGGATGGAGGTAGGGATGGAGGGAGGGAGGAGGAGGAGGTAGGGATGGAGGGAGGGAGGGAGGAGGGAGGGAGGGAGGGAGGGAGGGAGGGAGGAGGTAGGGATGGAGGAGGGAGGAGGGAGGGAGGAGGTAGGGATGAAGGGAGGGAGGAGGTAGGGAGGAGGTAGGGATGGAGGGAGGGAGGTAGGGATGAAGGGAGGGAGGGAGGAGGAGGGAGGAGGAGGTAGGGATGAAGGTAGGGATAGAGGGAGGAGGAGGTAGGGATGGAGGGAGGGAGGGAGGGAGGGAGGGAGGGAGGGAGAGGGAGGTAGGGATGGAGGGAGGAGGGAGGTAGGGAGGGAGGGAGGAGGTAGGGAGGGAGGAGGTAGGGATGAAGGGAGAGAGGGAGGAGGTTTTGTTGAGAAATGCGAACACCAGAGTGAAGGATGGAAACTAAGACTGAACTTCATTGAAATGCCAAGAGGGGTCATGGGGTAACTAAACTTTATACACAGATCTTCCATTGAGGTTTTCTTTGTATTAAAGTTTATCGTTGATTTATCTTGATATATACACTGATAGTGATTGATGCTGTGTGGTTTTGTAATGTGCTCTCTCTCTCTGTCTCTCTCTCACTCTCTCTCACTCTATCGCTGTCTCTCTCTTTCTCACCCTATCGCTCTCTCTCTCTGTCTCTCTCTGTCACTCTATCGCTCTCTCTCTCTCTCTCTTTCTCACTCTATCGCTCTCTTTCTTGCTCTCTCTCTTTCAGATTCGATAAGGAGACCCTGGGAGAAAGCAGCCACTATGCCCAGGTAATGCGTCTCTGATTCACACTGAAACCCCCTCACCCACAACAGCAGGGCATGTTAAGTATAATAATTATTGAGTTCTTCACTTGAGGAAAAGTTTCACAGAATCGGGACTTACAATGTCATTTTTTTCAGTCTCTCTCTCCACTCTGTGTGTGTGTGTCTGCACGAGTTCTATTTATTTAATATAAGTAGTAAACCACATATCAGAAATCAACCAATCACAGTGAAGTATTTGCCAGTGTTCTAGCATTGCTTCTCCTGTGTACGCCTGATTCCACTGTTCAAAACTCAAAACAAAGCAACACAAACACACTTGTAAGAAAATAATACTGAAACAGAAAAGCAAGAAGTGAAATGGCAACAATCTGAACAAGGTAAAAGGCGTTTAACCCTTTAACGTGACTGGCGTTAGTTTCTTGGGCGGCACTTTTTTTATTTTGAATACATATTCTCACCACGACACAGCACCTGTAGGCTGACATGCATCTGGACTGAACCATTAATGTCCCAGTAAGGCAGGTTGTATGGGTCTGTCACTCCACCCCTGCTGATCTCATGAACCATTCCAGCTGCGACTTCCAACCTTCAGCGTTGGGGAAACAGGCAAAATCTACTGGCGCCTTGACGTTCACCTCTGACCCAAGGTGGCTGTCCTATTGGGGTCATGTGAGGATTTGAGATCGTGCCTTCATACTCTTCAAAGCACTAGAGAAATGAACCCTTTCCCTCTCCAGTTTGGTCTGATTGAGATGAACTTGGTACAGGCATTCTTTTAACACAGGTTATTGAATGTATGAGAATCTTGGGGGGTATTTTTTAGTTTTCCATGCGTATACAGTGTCTTGGTCACAGTGATTTACTGGCGTGTTTTGTCTCGTGATGCGGATAGTATCCTTTTTGTTTTGTATTCGTTATATTGGCAGTGAGTGTGTGTCAAACTGTGTGATATACAGCCAGAAGTGTAGAGTACAAATCGAAGGAGGTTCTCATGAGGTTGTGTACTGCTCTGGTGAGACCACACTGTGTCCAATTCTGCTCACCACAGCACCAAAAGGACATTGTGGCTGAAAGAACTGAATCCATTTATCTGCAACAAAGAAGAATCGGGAGGACATGATGGAAGTCTTTAAAGTCTTAAAAGGAGCTGACATAGTTAACCTGAACAAGTACTTTAAGTGCAGTAAGATACAAGTGGAAGTAAAGTGGAGATTGACTTGGACAGAGGGAAGGAGACACTTCTTCACAGAGAGTGGTGAGGGGATGGAATGGGCTGCCTAGTCATGTTGTTGAAGGAGACACTTCTTCACACAGAGTGGATGAGCCCTGATGGGCTGAATGGCCTCCATTTCTTCTGAAACTCTGTGGAGCTCTGTCTGTGTTTCATTCTGACAAGTCTGAGGTCCTGCTGTAGTCTGTCTGTCCTCTCCTCGTGTGTGTGTGTGGTCTGTATCTCTCCTCGGTGTGTGTGTGTGTGTGTGTTTGTGTGGTCTGTCTCTCTGTCTTGTGTGTGTGTGTGTGTGTAGTCTGTTTGTCTCTCTTTCTCTCTGTCCTTGGTGTTTGTGTAGTCTGTCTGTCCTCAGTGTCTGTGTCTCTCTCTCTCTTGTGTGTGTGTGTGTGTGTGTGTGTGTGTGTGTGTGGCTCTCTCTCACTCCTCAGTGTGTTTGTTCTTCCTTAGGAATAACTCTGTGCCGAAGAGCCTGGATTCCATGAACTCCCCCCAGTCTGCCTCCCCCCAGTCTGCCTTCCCCCTCTCCAGGTAGTCTGAACGCCCTGCTCCCTGCCGTCCTGCAGCAAAGCCAAGAGCATCCACTCGGCCGCTGGGTGTCTGTCTCTGTCTGTCTCTGTGCTGCTACGGGTGTGTGGGTCACTGTGGTGCTCTATTAGTTTTCCATGGACTTGTTGCTGCAATGGGTATTGCGCTGCTATGGGTGTCATGGTTGCTGTGTCGCAGTTGCTAGGGTGTTGGGGTAATCCTGGTTCTTTTAGGGAGTTGAGGTAACCATAGCGCTGTTGCTAGGGTGTTGGTGTTACCATGTTGCTATTGCCATAGCGCTGTTGCTAGGGTGTTGGTGTTACTGTGCACAAGGTTCAGAGAAAGGAGATGCTGTGTGGGAGACATTGTGGATCAACAGCCAGTCAGACCCTCCCTCATATCCCCCACTCTGTCATTCCCTCCCTCCCTCCCTCCCTCCTTCCCTCACACCTCCACACTGATCCAGAGTGGCTCCCCGCAGTGTCCTGACTCTGTGAGCTGTGCAGGGCTGCTGCTGTGACACTGGGTCTCCATGAGGCTGTTACTGGAATGAAATCTAACCATTCTCCTCCTCTCTATCCCTCTCTCCCCTTCTCTGTCTGTCACTGCCTCACCCCTTCTTTCTTTCTTTCTTTCTTTCTTTCTTTCTTTCTTTCCCCCCCCCTCCAGAGTGAAGTCAGTGACCACCAGCAGTAACAGCACAGAGGGGCCAAGTCCTGATGATTCGGATCTGGACAGAATGAAGCAGGTACAGCACAGGGCACAGTGTGTCTCACAGGTACAGCACGGCACAGTGTATCTCACAGGTACAGCACAGGGCACAGTGTATCTCACAGGTACAGCACAGTGTATCTCACAGGTACAGCACAGGGCACAGTGTATCTCACAGATACAGCACAGTGTATCTCACAGGTACAGCACAGTGTATCTCACAGGTACAGCACAGGGCACAGTGTATCTCACAGGTACAGCACAGTGTATCTCACAGGTACAGCACAGTGTATCTCACAGGTACAGTACGGCACAGTGTATCTCACAGGTACAGCGCAGGGCACAGTGTATCTCACAGGTACAGCACAGTGTATCTCACAGGTACAGCACAGTGTATCTCACAGGTACAGCACGGCACAGTGTATCTCACAGGTACAGCACAGGGCACAGTGTATCTCACAGGTACAGCACAGTGTATCTCACAGGTACAGCACAGGGCACAGTATCTCACAGGTACAGCACAGTGTATCTCACAGGTACAGCGCAGGGCACAGTGTATCTCACAGGTGCAGCGCAGGGCACAGTATCTCACAGGTACAGCACAAAGTATCTAAGAGGTACAGCACAGTGTATCTCACAGGTACAGCGCAGTGTATCTCACAGGTACAGCACAGGGTACAGTGTATCTCACAGGTACAGCACAGGGTACAGTGTATCTCACAGGTACAGCGCAGGGCACAGTGTATCTCACAGGTACAGCACAGTGTATCTCACAGGTACAGCGCAGGGCACAGTGTATCTCACAGGTACAGTGCAGGGCACAGTGTATCTCACAGGTACAGCACAGTGTATCTCACAGGTACAGCACAGGCACAGTGTATCTCACAGGTACAGCACAGGGCACAGTGTATCTCACAGGTACAGCACAGTGTATCTCACAGGTACAGCACAGTGTATCTCACAGGTACAGCGCAGGGCACAGTATCTCACAGGTACAGCGCAGTGTATCTCACAGGTACAGCACAGTGTATCTCACAGGTACAGCACAGGGCACAGTGTATCTCACAGGTACAGCACAGGGCACAGTGTATCTCACAGGTACAGCACAGGGCACAGTGTATCTCACAGGTACAGCACAGGGCACAGTGTATCTCACAGGTACAGCACAGGGCACAGTGTATCTCACAGGTACAGCACAGGACACAGTGTATCTCACAGGTACAGCGCAGGGCACAGTGTATCTCACAGGTACAGCACACAGTGTATCTCACAGGTACAGCAGGGCACAGTGTATCTCACAGGTACAGCGCAGGGCACAGTGTATCTCACAGGTACAGCACAGGGCACAGTGTATCTCACAGGTACAGCACAGGGCACAGTGTATCTCACAGGTACAGCACAGGGCACAGTGTATCTCACAGGTACAGCACAGTGTATCTCACAGGTACAGCACAGTGTATCTCACAGGTACAGCACAGGGCACAGTGTATCTCACAGGTACAGCACAGGGCACAGTGTATCTCACAGGTACAGCACAGGGCACAGTGTATCTCACAGGTACAGCACAGTGTATCTCACAGGTACAGCGCAGGGCACAGTGTATCTCACAGGTACAGCGCAGGGCACAGTGTATCTCACAGGTACAGCACAGTGTATCTCACAGGTACAGCACAGTGTATCTCACAGGTACAGCACAGGGCACAGTTTATCTCACAGGTACAGCACAGGGCACAGTGTATCTCACAGGAACAGCACAGTGTATCTCACAGGTACAGCACAGGGCACAGTGTATCTCACAGGTACAGCACAGGGCACAGTGTATCTCACAGGTACAGCACAGGGCACAGTGTATCTCACAGGTACAGCACAGGGCACAGTGTATCTCACAGGTACAGCACAGGGCACAGTGTATCTCACAGGTACAGCACAGGGCACAGTGTATCTCACAGGTACAGCACAGGGCACAGTGTATCTCACAGGTACAGCACAGTGTATCTCACAGGTACAGCACAGGGCACAGTGTATCTCACAGGTACAGCACAGGGCACAGTGTATCTCACAGGTACAGCACAGGGCACAGTGTATCTCACAGGTACAGCACAGTGTATCTCACAGGTACAGCACAGTGTATCTCACAGGTACAGCACAGGGCACAGTGTATCTCACAGGTACAGCACAGGGCACAGTGTATCTCACAGGTACAGCACAGGGCACAGTGTATCTCACAGGTACAGCACAGTGTATCTCACAGGTACAGCACGGCACAGTGTATCTCACAGGTACAGCACAGGGCACAGTATCTCACAAGTACAGCACAGTGTATCTCACAGGTACAGCACAGTGTATCTCACAGGTACAGCACAGGGCACAGTGTATCTCACAGGTACAGCACAGTGTATCTCACAGGTACAGCACAGTGTATCTCACAGGTACAGCACAGGGCACAGTGTATCTCACAGGTACAGCACAGGGCACAGTGTATCTCACAGGTACAGCACAGTGTATCTCACAGGTACAGCACAGGGCACAGTGTATCTCACAGGTACAGCACAGGGCACAGTGTATCTCACAGGTACAGCGCAGGGCACAGTGTATCTCACAGGTACAGCACAGTGTATCTCACAGGTACAGCACAGGGCACAGTGTATCTCACAGGTACAGCACAGGGCACAGTGTATCTCACAGGTACAGCGCAGGGCACAGTGTATCTCACAGGTACAGCACAGTGTATCTCACAGGTACAGCACAGGGCACAGTGTATCTCACAGGTACAGCACAGGGCACAGTGTATCTCACAGGTACAGCACAGGGCACAGTGTATCTCACAGGTACAGCACAGTGTATCTCACAGGTACAGCACAGTGTATCTCACAGGTACAGCACAGGGCACAGTGTATCTCACAGGTACAGCACAGGGCACAGTGTATCTCACAGGTACAGCACAGTGTATCTCGCAGGTACAGCACAGTGTATCTCACAGGTACAGCACAGTGTATCTCACAGGTACAGCACAGTGTATCTCACAGGTACAGCACAGGGCACAGTGTATCTCACAGGTACAGCACAGTGTATCTCACAGGTACAGCACAGTGTATCTCACAGGTACAGCGCAGGGCACAGTGTATCTCACAGGTACAGCACAGGGCACAGTGTATCTCACAGGTACAGCACAGTGTATCTCACAGGTACAGCGCAGGGCACAGTGTATCTCACAGGTACAGCACAGTGTATCTCACAGGTACAGCACAATGTATCTCACAGGTACAGCGCAGGGCACAGTGTATCTCACAGGTACAGCACAGTGTATCTCACAGGTACAGCACAGTGTATCTCACAGGTACAGCGCAGGGCACAGTGTATCTCACAGGTGCAGCGCAGGGCACAGTATCTCACAGGTACAGCACAAAGTATCTAAGAGGTACAGCACAGTGTATCTCACAGGTACAGGCACAGTGTATCTCACAGGTACAGCACAGTGTATCTCACAGGTACAGCACAGTGTATCTCACAGGTACAGCACAGTGTATCTCACAGGTACAGCACAGTGTATCTCACAGGTACAGCACAGTGTATCTCACAGGTACAGCACAGTGTATCTCACAGGTACAGCACAGTGTATCTCACAGGTACAGCACAGGGCACAGTGTATCTCACAGGTACAGCAGCACAGTGTATCTCACAGGTACAGCACAGTGTATCTCACAGGTACAGCACAGTGTATCTCACAGGTACAGCACAGTGTATCTCACAGGTACAGCAGCACAGTGTATCTCACAGGTACAGCACAGTGTATCTCACAGGTACAGCACAGTGTATCTCACAGGTACAGCACAGGGCACAGTGTATCTCACAGGTACAGCGCACAGTGTATCTCACAGGTACAGCACAGTGTATCTCACAGGTACAGCACAGTGTATCTCACAGGTACAGCACAGGGCACAGTGTATCTCACAGGTACAGCACAGTGTATCTCACAGGTACAGCACAGTGTATCTCACAGGTACAGCACAGTGTATCTCACAGGTACAGCACAGGGCACAGTGTATCTCACAGGTACAGCACAGTGTATCTCACAGGTACAGCACAGTGTATCTCACAGGTACAGCACAGTGTATCTCACAGGTACAGCGCAGGGCACAGTGTATCTCACAGGTACAGCACAGTGTATCTCACAGGCACAGCACAGTGTATCTCACAGGTACAGCACAGGGCACAGTGTATCTCACAGGTACAGCACAGGGCACAGTGTATCTCACAGGTACAGCGCAGTGTATCTCACAGGTACAGCACAGTGTATCTCACAGGTACAGCACAGTGTATCTCACAGGTACAGCACAGGGCACAGTTTATCTCACAGGTACAGCACGGCACAGTGTATCTCACAGGTACAGCACAGTGTATCTCACAGGTACAGCACAGTGTATCTCACAGGTACAGCACAGGGCACAGTGTATCTCACAGGTACAGCAGGCACAGTGTATCTCACAGGTACAGCACAGTGTATCTCACAGGTACAGCACAGGGCACAGTGTATCTCACAGGTACAGCACAGTGTATCTCACAGGTACAGCACAGTGTATCTCACAGGTACAGCACAGTGTATCTCACAGGTACAGCACAGGGCACAGTGTATCTCACAGGTACAGCACAGTGTATCTCACAGGTACAGCACAGGGCACAGTGTATCTCACAGGTACAGCACAGTGTATCTCACAGGTACAGCACAGTGTATCTCACAGGTACAGCACAGGCACAGTGTATCTCACAGGTACAGCACAGGGCACAGTGTATCTCACAGGTACAGCACAGTGTATCTCACAGGTACAGGCACAGTGTATCTCACAGGTACAGCACAGTGTATCTCACAGGTACAGCACAGTGTATCTCACAGGTACAGCACAGGGCACAGTGTATCTCACAGGTACAGCACAGTGTATCTCACAGGTACAGCACAGTGTATCTCACAGGTACAGCACAGTGTATCTCACAGGTACAGCACAGTGTATCTCACAGGTACAGCCACAGTGTATCTCACAGGTACAGCACAGTGTATCTCACAGGTACAGCAGGGCACAGTGTATCTCACAGGTACAGCACAGTGTATCTCACAGGTACAGCACAGTGTATCTCACAGGTACAGCAGGCACAGTGTATCTCACAGGTACAGCAGGGCACAGTGTATCTCACAGGTACAGCAGGGCACAGTGTATCTCACAGGTACAGCACAGTGTATCTCACAGGTACAGCACAGGGCACAGTGTATCTCACAGGTACAGCCAGGCACAGTGTATCTCACAGGTACAGCACAGTGTATCTCACAGGTACAGCACAGTGTATCTCACAGGTACAGCACAGGGCACAGTGTATCTCACAGGTACAGCACAGTGTATCTCACAGGTACAGCACAGTGTATCTCACAGGTACAGCACAGTGTATCTCACAGGTACAGCACAGTGTATCTCACAGGTACAGCACAGTGTATCTCACAGGTACAGCACAGTGTATCTCACAGGTACAGCACAGTGTATCTCACAGGTACAGCACAGGGCACAGTGTATCTCACAGGTACAGGCACAGTGTATCTCACAGGTACAGCGCACAGTGTATCTCACAGGTACAGCACAGTGTATCTCACAGGTACAGCACAGTGTATCTCACAGGTACAGCACAGTGTATCTCACAGGTACAGCACAGTGTATCTCACAGGTACAGCACAGGGCACAGTGTATCTCACAGGTACAGCACAGTGTATCTCACAGGTACAGCACAGGGCACAGTGTATCTCACAGATACAGCACAGTGTATCTCACAGGTACAGCACAGTGTATCTCACAGGTACAGCACAGTGTATCTCACAGGTACAGCAGGCACAGTGTATCTCACAGGTACAGCGCAGGGCACAGTGTATCTCACAGGTACAGCACAGTGTATCTCACAGGTACAGCACAGTGTATCTCACAGGTACAGCACAGGGCACAGTGTATCTCACAGATACAGCACAGTGTATCTCACAGGTACAGCACAGTGTATCTCACAGGTACAGCACAGTGTATCTCACAGGTACAGCACAGGGCACAGTGTATCTCACAGGTACAGCACAGTGTATCTCACAGGTACAGCACAGTGTATCTCACAGGTACAGCACAGTGTATCTCACAGGTACAGCACACAGTGTATCTCACAGGTACAGCACAGTGTATCTCACAGGTACAGCACAGTGTATCTCACAGGTACAGCACAGGGCACAGTGTATCTCACAGGTACAGCACAGGGCACAGTGTATCTCACAGGTACAGCGCACAGTGTATCTCACAGGTACAGCACAGTGTATCTCACAGGTACAGCACAGGGCACAGTGTATCTCACAGGTACAGCAGGCACAGTGTATCTCACAGGTACAGCACAGTGTATCTCACAGGTACAGCAGGGCACAGTGTATCTCACAGGTACAGGCACAGTGTATCTCACAGGTACAGCACAGTGTATCTCACAGGTACAGCACAGTGTATCTCACAGGTACAGCAGGGCACAGTATCTCACAGGTACAGCACAGTGTATCTCACAGGTACAGCACAGTGTATCTCACAGGTACAGCACAGGGCACAGTGTATCTCACAGGTACAGCACAGGGCACAGTGTATCTCACAGGTACAGCAGCACAGTGTATCTCACAGGTACAGCAGCACAGTGTATCTCACAGGTACAGCACAGTGTATCTCACAGGTACAGCACAGGGCACAGTGTATCTCACAGGTACAGCGCACAGTGTATCTCACAGGTACAGCACAGTGTATCTCACAGGTACAGCACAGGGCACAGTGTATCTCACAGGTACAGCAGGCACAGTGTATCTCACAGGTACAGCACAGTGTATCTCACAGGTACAGCACAGTGTATCTCACAGGTACAGCACAGTGTATCTCACAGGTACAGCACAGTGTATCTCACAGGTACAGCACAGTGTATCTCACAGGTACAGCACAGGGCACAGTGTATCTCACAGGTACAGCACAGGGCACAGTGTATCTCACAGGTACAGCACAGTGTATCTCACAGGTACAGCACAGGGCACAGTGTATCTCACAGGTACAGCGCACAGTGTATCTCACAGGTACAGCACAGTGTATCTCACAGGTACAGCACAGGGCACAGTGTATCTCACAGGTACAGCACAGGGCACAGTGTATCTCACAGGTACAGCACAGTGTATCTCACAGGTACAGCACAGGGCACAGTGTATCTCACAGGTACAGCACAGGCACAGTGTATCTCACAGGTACAGCAGGGCACAGTGTATCTCACAGGTACAGCACAGTGTATCTCACAGGTACAGCACAGTGTATCTCACAGGTACAGCACAGTGTATCTCACAGGTACAGCACAGTGTATCTCACAGGTACAGCACAGTGTATCTCACAGGTACAGCACAGGGCACAGTGTATCTCACAGGTACAGCACAGGGCACAGTGTATCTCACAGGTACAGCACAGTGTATCTCACAGGTACAGCACAGTGTATCTCACAGGTACAGCACAGGCACAGTGTATCTCACAGGTACAGCACAGGGCACAGTGTATCTCACAGGTACAGCACAGGCACAGTGTATCTCACAGGTACAGCAGCACAGTGTATCTCACAGGTACAGCACAGGGCACAGTGTATCTCACAGGTACAGCACAGTGTATCTCACAGGTACAGCACAATGTATCTCACAGGTACAGCGCAGGGCACAGTGTATCTCACAGGTACAGCACAGTGTATCTCACAGGTACAGCACAGTGTATCTCACAGGTACAGCGCACAGTGTATCTCACAGGTACAGCACAGGGCACATGTATCTCACAGGTACAGCACAGTGTATCTAACAGGTACAGCACAGTGTATCTCACAGGTACAGCGCAGTGTATCTCACAGGTACAGCCAGGGCACAGTGTATCTCACAGGTACAGCCAGGGCACAGTGTATCTCACAGGTACAGCACGGGCACAGTGTATCTCACAGGTACAGCACAGTGTATCTCACAGGTACAGCACAGGGCACAGTGTATCTCACAGGTACAGCAGGGCACAGTGTATCTCACAGGTACAGCACAGTGTATCTCACAGGTACAGCACAGTGTATCTCACAGGTACAGCACAGGGCACAGTGTATCTCACAGGTACAGCACAGTGTATCTCACAGGTACAGCACAGTGTATCTCACAGGTACAGCACAGTGTATCTCACAGGTACAGGCACAGTGTATCTCACAGGTACAGCACAGTGTATCTCACAGGTACAGCACAGTGTATCTCACAGGTACAGCACAGGGCACAGTGTATCTCACAGGTACAGCGCACAGTGTATCTCACAGGTACAGCACACAGTGTATCTCACAGGTACAGCACAGTGTATCTCACAGGTACAGCACAGGGCACAGTGTATCTCACAGGTACAGCACAGTGTATCTCACAGGTACAGCACAGTGTATCTCACAGGTACAGCACAGTGTATCTCACAGGTACAGCACAGGGCACAGTGTATCTCACAGGTACAGGCACAGTGTATCTCACAGGTACAGCACAGTGTATCTCACAGGTACAGCACAGTGTATCTCACAGGTACAGCACAGGGCACAGTGTATCTCACAGGTACAGCACAGGGCACAGTGTATCTCACAGGTACAGCACAGTGTATCTCACAGGTACAGCAGGGCACAGTGTATCTCACAGGTACAGCAGGGCACAGTGTATCTCACAGGTACAGCACAGTGTATCTCACAGGTACAGCGCAACAGGGCACAGTGTATCTCACAGGTACAGCACAGGGCACAGTGTATCTCACAGGTACAGCGCAGGGCACAGTATCTCATAGGAACAGCACAGTGTATCTCACAGGTACAGCACAGTGTATCTCACAGGTACAGCACAGGGCACAGTGTATCTCACAGGTACAGCACAGTGTATCTCACAGGTACAGCACAGTGTATCTCACAGGTACAGCACAGGGCACAGTGTATCTCACAGGTACAGCACAGGGCACAGTGTATCTCACAGGTACAGCACAGTGTATCTCACAGGTACAGCACAGTGTATCTCACAGGTACAGCACAGGGCACAGTGTATTTCACAGGTACAGCGCAGGGCACAGTGTATCTCACAGGTACAGCACAGGGCACAGTGTATCTCACAGGTACAGCACAGTGTATCTCACAGGTACAGCACAGGGCACAGTGTATCTCACAGGTACAGCACAGTGTATCTCACAGGTACAGGCACAGTGTATCTCACAGGTACAGCACAGGGCACAGTGTATCTCACAGGTACAGCACAGTGTATCTCACAGGTACAGCACAGTGTATCTCACAGGTACAGCACAGGGCACAGTGTATCTCACAGGTACAGCACAGGTGTATCTCACAGGTACAGCACAAAGTATCTAAGAGATACAGCACAGTGTATCTCACAGGTACAGCGCAGTGTATCTCACAGGTACAGCACAGGGCACAGTGTATCTCACAGGTACAGCACAGGGCACAGTGTATCTCACAGGTACAGCACAGGGCACAGTGTATCTCACAGGTACAGCACAGTGTATCTCACAGGTACAGCGCAGGGCACAGTGTATCTCACAGGTACAGTGCAGGGCACAGTGTATCTCACAGGTACAGCACCGTGTATCTCACAGGTACAGCACAGTGTATCTCACAGGTACAGCGCAGGGCACAGTATCTCACAGGTACAGCGCAGTGTATCTCACAGGTACAGCACAGTGTATCTCACAGGTACAGCGCAGTGTATCTCACAGGTACAGCACAGGGCACAGTATCTCACAGGTACAGCACAGTGTATCTCACAGGTACAGCGCAGGGCACAGTGTATCTCACAGGTACAGCGCAGTGTATCTCACAGGTACAGCGCAGTGTATCTCACAGGTACAGCACAGGGCACAGTGTATCTCACAGGTACAGCACAGGGCACAGTATCTCACAGGTACAGCGCAGTGTATCTCACAGGTACAGCGCAGTGTATCTCACAGGTACAGCGCAGTGTATCTCACAGGTACAGCGCAGGGCACAGTGTATCTCACAGGTACAGCGCAGTGTATCTCACAGGTACAGCACAGTGTATCTCACAGGTACAGCACAGTGTATCTCACAGGTACAGCACAGGGCACAGTATCTCACAGGTACAGCGCAGTGTATCTCACAGGTACAGCACAGTGTATCTCACAGGTACAGCACAGTGTATCTCACAGGTACAGCGCAGGGCACAGTATCTCACAGGTACAGCGCAGTGTATCTCACAGGTACAGCACAGTGTATCTCACAGGTACAGCGCAGTGTATCTCACAGGTACAGCGCAGTGTATCTCACAGGTACAGCACAGTGTATCTCACAGGTACAGCGCAGTGTATCTCACAGGTACAGCGCAGTGTATCTCACAGGTACAGCACAGTGTATCTCACAGGTACAGAGCAGGGCACAGTGTATCTCACAGGTACAGCGCAGTGTATCTCACAGGTACAGCGCAATGTATCTCACAGGTACAGCACAGGGCACAGTATCTCACAGGTACAGCGCAGTGTATCTCACAGGTACAGCGCAGTGTATCTCACAGGTACAGCGCAGGGCACAGTGTATCTCACAGGTACAGCGCAGTGTATCTCACAGGTACAGCACAGTGTATCTCACAGGTACAGCACAGTGTATCTCACAGGTACAGCACAGTGTATCTCACAGGTACAGCGCAGTGTATCTCACAGGTACAGCGCAGTGTATCTCACAGGTACAGCGCAGTGTATCTCACAGGTACAGCACAGTGTATCTCACAGGTACAGCGCAGGGCACAGTATCTCACAGGTACAGCGCAGTGTATCTCACAGGTACAGCGCAGTGTATCTCACAGGTACAGCACAGTGTATCTCACAGGTACAGCGCAGTGTATCTCACAGGTACAGCGCAGTGTATCTCACAGGTACAGCACAGTGTATCTCACAGGTACAGCGCAGGGCACAGTGTATCTCACAGGTACAGCGCAGTGTATCTCACAGGTACAGCACAGTGTATCTCACAGGTACAGCACAGGGCACAGTATCTCACAGGTACAGCGCAGTGTATCTCACAGGTACAGCGCAGTGTATCTCACAGGTACAGCGCAGGGCACAGTGTATCTCACAGGTACAGCGCAGTGTATCTCACAGGTACAGCACAGTGTATCTCACAGGTACAGCACAGTGTATCTCACAGGTACAGCGCAGGGCACAGTATCTCACAGGTACAGCGCAGTGTATCTCACAGGTACAGCGCAGTGTATCTCACAGGTACAGCGCAGTGTATCTCACAGGTACAGCGCAGTGTATCTCACAGGTACAGCGCAGGGCACAGTATCTCACAGGTACAGCGCAGTGTATCTCACAGGTACAGCGCAGTGTATCTCACAGGTACAGCACAGTGTATCTCACAGGTACAGCGCAGTGTATCTCACAGGTACAGCACAGTGTATCTCACAGGTACAGCACAGGGCACAGTGTATCTCACAGGTACAGCGCAGTGTATCTCACAGGTACAGCGCAGTGTATCTCACAGGTACAGCGCAGTGTATCTCACAGGTACAGCACAGGGCACAGTATCTCACAGGTACAGCGCAGTGTATCTCACAGGTACAGCGCAGTGTATCTCACAGGTACAGCGCAGTGTATCTCACAGGTACAGCACAGGGCACAGTATCTCACAGGTACAGGCACAGTGTATCTCACAGGTACAGCGCAGTGTATCTCACAGGTACAGCAGGGCACAGTGTATCTCACAGGTACAGCGCAGTGTATCTCACAGGTACAGCACAGTGCATCTCACAGGTACAGCACAGTGCATCTCACAGGTACAGCGCAGTGTATCTCACAGGTACAGCGCAGTGTATCTCACAGGTACAGCGCAGTGTATCTCACAGGTACAGCACAGTGTATCTCACAGGTACAGCACAGTGTATCTCACAGGTACAGCACAGTGTATCTCACAGGTACAGCGCAGGGCACAGTGTATCTCACAGGTACAGCGCAGGGCACAGTGTATCTCACAGGTACAGCGCAGGGCACAGTGTATCTCACAGGTACAGCACAGTGTATCTGACAGGTACAGTACAGGGCACAGTGTATCTCACAGGTACAGCGCAGGGCACAGTGTATCTCACAGGTACAGCGCAGGGCACAGTGTATCTCACAGGTACAGCACAGGACACAGTATCTCACAGGTACAGCGCAGGGCACAGTGTATCTCACAGGTACAGCACAGTGTATCTCACAGGTACAGCACAGTGTATCTCACAGGTACAGCACAGTGTATCTCACAGGTACAGCGCAGGGCACAGTGTATCTCACAGGTACAGCGCAGGGCACAGTGTATCTCACAGGTACAGCACAGTGTATCTCACAGGTACAGCACAGGGCACAGTGTATCTCACAGGTACAGCGCAGGGCACAGTGTATCTCACAGGTACAGCACAGGGCACAGTGTATCTCACAGGTACAGCGCAGGGCACAGTGTATCTCACAGGTACAGCACAGGGCACAGTGTATCTCACAGGTACAGCGCAGGGCACAGTGTATCTCACAGGTACAGCACAGGACACAGTATCTCACAGGTACAGCTTAGGGTACAGTGTATCTCACAGGTACAGCGCAGGGCACAGTGTATCTCACAGGTACAGCACAGTGTATCTCACAGGTACAGCACAGTGTATCTCACAGGTACAGCACAGAACACAGTATCTCACAGGTACAGCGCAGGGCACAGTGTATCTCACAGGTACAGCACAGTGTATCTCACATGTACAGCGCAGGGCATACACACACCTAAAGAACTGCTTAGCAACTGTCTGAAATTTGGTATGGACATTCCTGACAGTGGGGGTGTTCAGAGGAGCCTGGCTGTACCCACCTGTATCACACATTGTGCATTGTATGTAGAGCACCTGCTTATTAATTATGATGGAACTTGGTAGAGACATTCTGTCCTGAGTTACTGAGAGTATTGGATGTGTGAAGTGTATTGACAAGTCTGACAAGGTCAGACACTCCCAGATTCTTAATAACAACTCTCGGTAACTTTCATGTTGTGAAGTCATGTGACATTGTGACCTTTCAACCCTGCTTCCGTCCTTTACAGTCTACAGAGTTGAAAGGTCACAATATCGCATGGTTTCTCAAGAAACCAGAAGTAAAGTATAAAGGGCTAAATAAAAAGGGCTTTAACAGGTGATCCAAAAAATATTGCATACATGCCTCTACATGAAGACAAGCTGCCTTCAGCTCTAAACACCCAACAGCAGCACTGTGTAGCTGCCCTGTGATAACACCTGTCTGTCTCTCTCTCTCTCTCTCACTCACTCTCTCTCTCTGTCTGTCTGTGCAGGAGATCCTGGAGGAAGTGAGGAAAGAACTGCAGAAAGTGAAAGAGGAGATTATTGAAGGTACAGCTCTCTCTACTCTGTCTCTCTCTCTACTCTGTGTCTCTCTCTCTCTCTCTCTCTCTCTACACGTTTTCTCTTCATCTCATGTGCAAGTATCTCTGTGTCCTGCAGCGTTCATTGAGGAGCTGAAGAAGAGGGGCTCCTCCTAAGAGAGAGAGACGCCAAACTGAAGACCCACACCACAGGACGAGCGACCACTGAGAGAGTGATGGCAGCAGTGAGATTCAGCCTTGCACTCTCTCTCTACCAAGAGCCTTCCTCAGCCAGACACGCTTGAAAAATGAAACAAATCAAATAGTACAATCTGTAACCTGCTTTAAACTGGAGCTCCAAGCCACTGTCAGACAACCCGGGTGTGCCAGCGGGTAGATCAGTTCATCAGAAAACAATAACAAACTTCAGGGACCAAAATGTGGTAAAACCTCAATGAACTAGCTGGCTCTCGCTCGCATTCCACGAATGAAAGTTGGTTCAGGAGGCTTTGGAAACAGGTATTGTTTTTGTATCGTTTTTTTTAATGTAATTTAGCAAAAGCTGTTTTTAATAAAAGCTTTCTGTTCATCTGAAAACGGACGGGGCTGAAGCATTCCTGCCTGCCTTTCTCCTGTCTCTCCTGAGAGTGCTGACCAAGGCTTCCAGATCCCTCTTCTGATTAGCGCAGCAACGTTATCACTGCTGCCCTGTTTGCTTGTATTTTGTATCTGTGCAGATGTTTCAAAGACAGTGCTAGAGATGGAAAGTAGGATGCAGCAGTTCATCCCTAGTTTTGTGTTTGAAAGATTTTGCAAATATAAATTGGCTATGTTTACAACGACTTCTGATCCCCTGCCTCCTCAGCTCAGCCTTTGTTTCCTTCAGGAGTGAAGCTGTGTGGGTTGGTTGTGTAAATCTGGTTCAAAATCTAACGAATATTTGCTCATTTCGAATTAGCAGGAAAACAAAATACTGCATTGCAAAAAAATAAATAAACCCAGTGGACCCCCCTCCCATTTAAAAACAGCAGCATACAGTCCCGTAGACCTGCTGTTACTGAATTAAACACTATAGAGTGTTCCTATTTATTTCAGACTCTGTCTTGCACGATGTGCTTGCAGTGATGCGTTTGTGAATTCTGTTACACGAACGAACAGGAACGTGGGCATTCCTGCAACCGAGTACACTGCAAGCAGAGTTTGTGTGGATAGTTCTCCTGAGTCGCTCACACAGAGAGAGAGAGAGAGAGAGAGAGAGAGAGAGAGAGAGCATACGGACTGCAGAGTGTGTGCTGCACATGGCAGGAGGTTTTCTTTGTATATCTGAACCCAGGCACACCCACAGAGTGATGTCAGACAAGATAGACAAATTTCAAACTGCGCAGCTGAGAGGAGGCAGGATCCAGTCTCTAGCGCCACAGTGTGGAGGGAGGGGGAAGAGGTGCCTGGAAGTCAAAGGGAAAGGATTTTTTTTGAACTGCTAAATTTTTATTTCAGTTATTCATATGAGAGGATAGCGTGTTAGTCTGCTGTCTGTCTGCACAACCTAGCCCCCAGCTTGGAACAGAGAGAGGTGAAAGGCAGGAATGCGAAGCCAGTGAATCAGTCTGTTGAGCTTCTCTAAGTTCTGTCCTATAGCAAGCAATGCCAGTGCCCCTGTCTCCTGTCCAGCTTGTGTTATACCTGCACCAAACACCACACTGCTGTACACATGGGAGTGGGGGCTGCTGACAGTGGTTCTGAGAGTCCAATCTCTTTGTTTTGTATTTTAATATATAAAGAAAAAAAAACATTTTGGCTGTTGGCCACTTTTCTGCTACCGCCTTTGAAGAATGAAATATGATATAAATATGTTTTTTTGTTTTTGGGGGAAGAATACTATCTACTGTGTGTGTTTTCTATTTTATTTGAGATTACGGTGAATGGTATTGGGGGGAATGTTTAATTTTTTAATGAGAATTTTGTTTTTGGTTGTTTATTTTTTCTATTAGAGTAGAGATTTAGCATTTTTACACTGAAATATGTTTATCAGAGCAAAGAAAGCACCCAGATACACTGGAATTCATTGATGCCTTTGTAGCCAAATACAGCTGCTTCCTGTACTCAACCCAGCTTGGCTCCACTTTATTATGAATTGTTATTATTTGTTTATGTAGCAGACGCCTTTATCCAAGGCGACTTACAGAGACTAGGGTGTGTGAACTATGCATCAGCTGCAGAGTCACTTACAATTACATCTCACCCGAAAGACGGAGCACAAGAAGGTTAAGTGACTTGCTCAGGATCACACCGCCTCCAACAGGGCTTCTCAGACACTGATCAGCACTAATCTTCGTTATAAAACCGTGGTATTTGCCCTGCTTTTCCCATGGTTCTTATTCAGTTCCCATAGTATAGCCTGATTTGCCATGCCCCTGCGTGCTTTGCAGTGCTTACCTATTCTTACATAAGGTATGCAAAGTAAATCACAGAGAGGTTTTGTAAAACTAACCATGGTAAATGCATAGCATAATTGTGGGAAAACTATTGTGGTGAACTTTTTGTATGGGAACACATCAATCCCCCACTCCACTGTGAAACCATGCAGCCTTTATTGCCTGACCAGTTTGTTTCCATTCCCCTAGGTAGTTTCAGTTGCAGGTGCACAGACAGCTGTCCCCCAGCAGGGGGGGGGGGGCTATGACAGGAGTGCTATACTGCAGTACATCAGCAATGCAGTCCAGTGTGCTCCATCTCCACAGTGCACTTCACTCAATAATTGCCACCAGCACAGCTTTAACCCTTTGACTGCCAGGCAGAGCAACAATGGCTCTCTCACAGGGTTCTAGTAAAATCTTTATTGGAGTGTTCTGCAAACACACAACATGAAACTGTTCCTGTAGTCTATGAGAAAACACTCCAGTGATCTAACCTAGGTTCAGACAGGAGATCTGTCACTCCCTGATCTCTTACACACATAACGAATGGCAAAGTAGAAAGATGATTTCTGATGCGAGTTTTCTGTATTTCTCTGGGTGATATTGAGTGTTATAGGTGTTCCAGAGTAGAGCTGCACAAACCCATCATTCTTTTATTCAGATTAAGCTCTCCACAGGTGAGAGTCACTGGTGTTGACTAGGCTAATTTATTATTTTATTATTATTATTATTTATTTCTTAGCAGACGCCCTTATCCAGGGCGACTTACAATCGTAAGCAAATACATTTCAAGTGTTACAGTACAGGTAATACAATAAGAGCAAGATAAATACAATGACAAGTTCAAGTAAGTACAAGTGTGACAAAATACAATTCAATAATACAGCAGATAAGTGACAGTGATAGTTACATCAAGATATGATTAAATACCAAATACTACAGTTTAAACACTTGGCAGATTACAGTACTCTGAAGTACAGGATTAAATGCAGTAAAATAGGGGGCAGGTAAGAGTAAGTAAAGCAAATTTAAGGAAGGGTGAAAGTGTCCCAGGGGAGAAACAGGAGTTCTACAGGTGCTGTCTGAAGAGGTGAGTCTTAAGGAGGCGCTGAATGTGGTCAGGGACTGGGCGGTCCTGACATCTGTAGGTAGGTCATTCCACCACTCTTGGAGCGAGGGTGGAGAAGGAGCGAGCTCTGGGGCGGGAGCGTAGAGGAGGTAGAGCCAGTCTTCTAGTGCAGGCGGAGCGGAGGGTCGAGTGGGGGTGTAGGGAGAGATGAGGGTCTGGAGGTAGCTGGGTGCAGTCTGGTCAAGGCATCTGTAGGCTAGTACAAGAGTCTTGAACTGGATGCGTGGTGATCGGTAGCCAGTGGAGTGGCGGAGTAGTGGAGTTGCGTGGGAGAAGCGAGGCAGAGAGAACACCAGGCGGGCAGCAGAGTTCTGGATGAGCTGGAAGCCGGACGGGTGGCCGGACGAGGGAGGCCAGCCAGGAGGGAGTTGCAGTAGTCTAGGCGGGGAGAGTACCAAGGCCTGGACCAGGAGCTGGGTGGCGTAGTTGGTGAGGAAGGGTCAGATTCTTCGGATGTTGCTCAGGAAGAATCGGCAAGTGCGTGCCAGAGTGGAGATGTGCTGGGAATAAGAGAGGCAGGGGTCCAGGGTGACTCCGAGGTTCTTAGCGGAGGAAGAGGGAGAGAGTGTGGTAGATCCCAGAGGCACAGAGATAGAGAGATCAGAGGAGGAGGAGGAGGAGGGAAAGAAAAGGAGGTCAGATTTAGAGAGGTTAAGTTTGAGGTGATGCGAGTGCATCCAGGAGGAAATAGCAGACAGACAGGTAGAGAATTACAAGTGAAGAAACAGTGAAGAAACAAGTGCTTGGATCTGTGTGGATCGCTGCTCTCCACAGCCTAAGAGAAGCAGCGATCATCACAAACTCAAGCAGCTGTTTCTTCACCTGTTTCATTTGGAATGGAAAATTAGCCCGATCAACACCAGCGACACACACCTGTGGATAATCCAGTACTGGCTTTGTGCAGCACTAAGACAGAGGCAGTGTGTACTGTGAATAGATCTCAGGGTTGTTCTGGAGGTGGTGCGCTAACAAAATCTTCATGTTTCACATTATATTCAGGATCTCTCATAGTCACATCAGGAGAGACAGGAGGTCCAGTCAAAGACACTGAAAAGGCTCAGTGAATAATATGATCTGTTAAATAATGAAATGGGTAGAGGCGGAATAAAACCGTAATGCACAGTGTCCGTACTCCAAATAGTACTCAAAGAAATGAGAAAAGTTATTTACAAACTGCTAACCAAGATCATGCAACAGTCTCTTGACACGGGTTGTACCGACAGACTGGAAAATTGCAAACATAATACCGATCCACAAAAAGGGAGACAAAACCGAACCAGGTAACTACAGACCAATAAGCCTGACTTCTATTATATGGAAACTTATGGAAACTATACTAAGATCCAAAATGGAAAATTACCTATAGGGTAACAGTATCCTGGGGGACAGTCAGCATGGCTTTAGGAAAAGGAGATCGTGTCTAACTAACCTGCTTGACTTTTTTGAGGATGCAACATCGACAGTGGATAATTGCAAAGCATACGACATGGTTTATTTAGATTTCCAGAAAGCATTTGACAAAGTCTGCATAAAAGATCAATTCTCAAACTGAACGCAGTAGGGATTCAAGAAAATGCATGCACATGGATTAGGGAGTGGTTAACATGTAGAAAACAGAAAGTACTGATTGTGGGAGAAACCTCAAAATGGAGCGAGGTAACCAGTGGTGTACCACAGGGATCAGTATTAGGTCCTCTGCTATTCCTAATCTACATTAATGATTTAGATTCTGGTATAGTAAGCAAACTCGTTAAATTTGCAGACGACACAAAAATAAGGGGAGTGGCAAACACTGTTGCAGCAGCAAAAGTCATTCAAAATGATCTAGACAGCATTCAGAACTGGGCAGACACATGGCAAATTACATTTAATAGAGAAAAGTGTAAGGTATTGCATGCAGGAAATAAAAATGTGCATTATAAATTATCATATGGGAGATACTGAAATTGAAGAAGGGAACTATGAAAAAGACCTAGGAGTTTGTGTTGACTCAGAAATGTCTTCATCTAGACAATGTGGGGAAGCTATAAAAAAGGCCATCAAGATGCTCGGATATATTGTGAGAAGTGTTGAATTTAAATCAAGGGAAGTAATGTTAAAACTTTACAATGCATTAGTAAGACCTTATCTAGAATATTGTGTTCAGTTCTGGTCACCTCGTTACAAAAAGGATATTGCTGCTCTAGAAAGTGCAAAGAAGAGCAACCAGAATTATCCCGGGTTTAAAAGGTATGCAGACAGGCTAAAAGAATTGAATCTATTCAGTCTTGAACAAAGAAGACTACTGTGATCTGATTCAAACATTCAAAATCCTAAAAGGTATAGACAATGTCGACCCAGGGGACTTCTTTGACCTGAAAAAAGAAACAAGGACCAGGGGTCACAAATGGAGATTAGATAAAGGGGCATTCAGAACAGAAAATAGGAGGCACTTTTTTACGCAGAGAATTGTGAGGGTCTGGAACCAACTCCCCAGTAATGTTGTTGAAGCTGACACCCTGGGATCCTTCAAGAAGCTGCTTGATGAGATTCTGGGATCAATAAGCTACTAACAACCAAACAAGGAGCCGAATGGCCTCCTCTTGTTTGTAAACCTTCTTATGTTCTTATGTACTCTACTGTGGTACTAAATCTGAGCCTACATGCTGTACAATGCAAACTGCATGCTGTAGTATTATTATTATTATTATTATTATTAGTATTATTATTAGTAGTATTTTATTTCTTAGCAGATGCTCTTATCCAGGTGACTTACAATTGTTACAAGATATCACATTATACAGTGCAAACCGCATGCTGTACAGTGCAAACTACATGCTTTGCTTTTAACGATTCCTTTGGGTTTGGAAGAGAAAGCGTTGTGTGTGTTTTTAAACTGCAGGTCATTGTTGCTGAAAGCTAGTCTCTCATGCATACACTGCCTGGCCACATTATTAGGACCTGTCTGTCTGTCTTGTTGGATTTGGCATCACCCTGGTGTGAGGCACGTTCTCCTTGTATATCTTGGGTCCCTTGATTACTGGAAGGCTGAACAAATAGTTTACTAAAGCCTAAAGCCTCAAGCCTCAAATCCACCCAACAATGCTGCACTTGCATCCTGATAATGCACCTGTCCACCATGCCGGAATTGTGAATGGTTTGAGGAGCATGACAGAGACTTCAGGCATCTTCCAAGCCACCACAACCCCTGGATCTCAATCCAATCGAGGATGTCTGGGATGAACTTGAACGATCGCCATCACGCTCCTCTGCCTGCCTCTCGGCACCAATTGAAATATTAAGGACTGACCGGATCCATTTTCTGGAGTCTGTGACATGTCAAGACTGTGATCTGGGCAAACAGTAACTCCATATCAGGGACATGTCCTGGTAAAGCGACCGGAGCGTGAACGTGGCACCACAAATGAATATTATAGACATTATCTCTGATCATCCCTTTAAAAGTCTTAAACTAGTCTCTTACCTCTTATTAGCAATATTAACATTATCACTGCCTCCTTTAAAGGAGTGCTGACCATCTTTAAAATCCATTCTCTTCCTTCTTATTAGCTTTATTAACATTGTCATCTTTAAAATATATTCTCTTCCCTCTTATTAGCTTTATTAACATTATGACTTTGCTTATTATTATTATTATTATTATTATTACTACGACTACAACTACTACTGCTACACATCCCAGAATACCCTGCGGGTTAACTGTGTGTAAAGATGACGCGAGCTGAAAGGGTCGTAATTTAACTTGATTGACACCATGTGTACCGAATCCGCGAGGAACTTGCGTCATACATTATAAGACTATGTAATGATATTCAACCAATCACGCTTGTAAGAACTATAGTAGTGTTAGAGGATTGGTTCAGAAAGGTGACGTTTAGAATAATCGACACATATATGGTCCAATAATAGTGCGTGAGTATTTTCTTTGACTAATGGTGTCTCGTGTGGGTGGGGCGAGGCGTGTCTGCGGCTCCCGGTTGTTGCCCCGCTTCGCTCAACAGATGAAACTGACACAGAGAGCGGGTACAAAACTGAGTGAACGGCGGCTAGAGAAACAAAAATAATTACAGTTTAAACTATGAAATAGAACAGCGTGACTTTATTGTCATATTTTAATTAGCTTTTTATTTGAATTGTTTTTATTTGAGGGTTTTAATTTCACATTGGAAAGCGGGTGAGTGCATGTAATTTATTGTTATAAACTAGTAATAATAATAACAATTAATACTTTAACAATTTCAGACACATTACCTTGGTTAGTTTACATGTTTGTCAATAATTTCATTCTGACGGTTAGCGTTAGTTATACTATTAACTGTTTTTTTTTTTTTAATTGAAAAGCTGAAATCACATCACGGAATCTGTATTGTCGTTTTAAAATACTTCAATACGGTAATGTTAGTTCGAGAGGGAAGTACAAGTTGTAATACAGTTCACTTGTGTGTGTTGTGTGGTGACTCTTACAGATTACACGTTCAACTCCTGCTTCACTCTCTGTGTGGGGAGTTATACGCCATCCATAAGGTGTGTCTGGTTTGTTTACTTTTTGTAATGTCGTTGCATTGCACTTTCAATTTAAACAAATTGCATCTCTTCCCTTTTTTTTCAGAGGCGATTTTCTATTAAGGGGTACAAAGATATTTAGTGAGAAGATTATCCGGCAAAAAATCCCCAGCCCCAGTTGTACCGCTTGTCTAGGGAACATTTCAGGGGACCGTTCTGCTTGTTTGATGTCTTACTCATTAAAATATTGAGCTTATTCTTTAAAGAGGAGACGATTATCTATTCAGAGATACCAGGGTGTTTAGTAAGGAAGGAGTCTGATTGAGGAAGCATGGGCAATACAATCCCAGCCCTGGTCTTCATGGAAATAATTTGTTGTTTCCAAACTCTGTACTAGTACTGTGTGTGTGTGTGTGTGTGTGTATATATATATATAATTGCACACAGAGCTCTCTTGTTTTAAGCTCTCTGAGTTGCACATACACACTGTGAAACATTGAAAACAGTGAATTAGTCTTCCATGCTTGCCCCTGGGAGACGGGGTACATGTGAGATGGGATCCATCGACATAGAACAGTTGAAGAAGACAGCACAGTCTATATTAGGCTTTTAATAAGTGCACAAGCATATATTTTTATTTCAAGTTTTGTTAAACAATTTGCATTAGTTATGCAAGACTAATGTGCAGTTTTGAAAGAAGCACACAAACGTGTATTTTAATTTGAAAACATGGTATGTGCTACCACACTAGTTTAAAGAAATCTGTTTGCAAGCCATGCTTTCAGTTAGCACTGCACTTCCTGGGCCTTTTTACCAGGTAAATCCAGAAATGTCTTCTGAGGTGAAATGACCCAGGAGTGGAAGTGGACCAGATTTCCTGAGAAATGGAACTCAGTGTAGTAGCAGATAACATGTTTTAAAATGGAAATACGTGTGTGCTAAAACATGTTTCTTTCTAAACTGCACATTTGAGACCTGTGTGGCTAATGTGCTAAACAGGTCAATTAAAGAATATTGAAACATCTGTTAACATTTAGAAAGAGTGCTTGATCATAATCTACCCGTGTGCGTCCCAGTTTACCATGTGTACTGTGAGGGGGAGCGCCCATCTCAGCCGAAACTAATCGCACAGTTTCAGATGGACGGTAGTGCATTAACACAGAGGTGGCCTAAGTTGGCCCTTCCACTCCTGGTCTGTGTGCCGACCCTGCTGTAAATGAACTGACCCCAGTAAACCTCCATCCAGACCCTGAAGCAGTTCGTATATGATTTAACCTGTTATACCTGGAGTGGGACGGCCCTTCAGGACTGTGATTGGCCAGCCCTGCATTATATATAAATGACATTTTAGAATATTAAGCCTTTGCTGTCCATAGAATTCTGCGCCTGTCAGACTTGTCAGGTCCGATTTTGTACGCGATGTTTATTTTACACACGCTCTTCAAAAGCTCTGTTTGTTCTGGCTTTTCCTATCTGCTCTCGGCTGCTCTCGGCCATTGAAAGCTTTTCTCTGCTTTTCTCAGAGAAAAACGACTAGGGACCTGTGAATGACGCCATTTCGATGAAGTCGGACAGGGTCTGACATTGGACCGGAACGGGAATTTTTGGAATTTCGGACCTGGTCTGACATAGGACCGCAAAGGGTTAATAAAAAAGATCCAAGCTGTTTTAAAACATGTAGTGCACAAACAGAAACAACCAGACATAAAATACAGGAGTCATTCATATTTTTAAGTGGCGACGAGTCGACTGTTGGACAGATTAGTAGTCGTTGTACCCCTCGTGTATGCTTGAGTGTTTTGAAGTGATGGATTAAGGATTGATGAATAAACCCCTCCCCTTCCTCTCCTCAGCCTATCAGCTGGTGCTCTGTGATTGAAGGACGTGATGATGGAGGCGGGGCCGAGTGTGCAGGCGGAGCTGGAGTTCCGAGGGGCAGAGTTCTCGGTCAGGGTGTCATCGGGGGCGGAGCTTCTGGAGGTGGAGGTGTCGGACATGCTCAGTGCGGATCAGTGGAGAGGGCAGTTCGACTCGGCGTGTGAGTGACACTGTTTCTGTATCTGTGTGTGTGTGTCACTGTCCGTGTGCATCTTTGTGTCTGTTAGTGTGTCTCTGTCTCTCTCTAGTTCTGTGTGTCTCTGTCTCTCTTCAGTTCTGTGTGTGTCTCTTAAGAACACAAGAAAGTTTACAAACGAGAGGAGGCCATTCAGCCCATCCTGCTCGTTTGGTTGTTAGCAGCTTATTGATCCCAGAATCTCATCAAGCAGCTTCTTGAAGGATCCCAGGGTGTCAGCTTCAACAACATTACTGGGGAGTTGGTTCCAGACCCTCACAATTCTCTGCCTCCTATTTTCTGTTCTGAATGCCCCTTTATCAAATCTCCATTTGTGACCCCTGGTCCTTGTTTATTTTTTCAGGTCAAAAAAGTCCCCTGGGTCGACATTGTCTATACCTTTTAGGATTTTGAATGTTTGAATCAGATCACCGTGAGGTCTTCTTAGTTCAAGACTGAATAGATTCAATTCTTTTAGCCTGTCTGCATACAACATGGCTTTTAAACCCAGGATACTTCTGGTTGCTCTTCTTTGCACTCTTTCTAGAGCAGCAATATCCTTTTTGTAATGAGGTGACCAGAACTGAACACAATATTCTAGATGAGGTCTTACTAATGCATTTGTCATTACTTCCCTTGATTTAAATTCAACACTTCTCACAATATATCCGAGCATCTTGTTAGCCTTTTTTTACAGTTTACCCACATTGTCTAGATGAAATTTGAGTCAACATAAACTGCTAGGTATTTTTCATAGATTCCTGCTTCAATTTCATTAGCTTCCATATGATATTTATAATGCACATTTTTATTGCCTGCGTGCAGTACCTTATACTTTTCTCTATTAAATGTCATTTGCCATGTGTCTGCCCAGTTCTGAATGTTGTCTAGATCATTTTGAATGACATTTGCTGCTGCAACAGTGTTTGCCACTCCTCCTATTTTTGTCGTCTGCAAATTTAACAAGTTTGCTTACTATACCAGAATTTAAATCATTAATGTAGATTAGTAATAGCAGAGGACCTAATACTGATCCCTGTATTACTCCACTGGTTACCTCACTCCATTTTGAGGTTTCTCCTCTAATCAGTACTTTCTGTTTTCTATATGTTTACCACTCCCTAATCCATGTGCATGCATTTCCTTGAATCCCTACTGTGTTCAGTTTGAGAATTAATCTTTTATGCGGGACTTTGTCGAAAGCTTTCTGGAAATCTAAATAAACCATGTCGTATGCTTTGCAATTATCCATTGTCGATGTTGCATCCTCAAAAAAATCAAGCAGGTTAGTTAGACACGATCTCCCTTTCCTAAAACCATGCTGACTGTCTCCTGGGATATTGTTACCATATAGGTAATTTTCCATTTTGGATCTTATTATAGTTTCCGTAAGTTTACATATAATAGAAGTCAGGCTTATTGGTCTGTAGTTACCTGGTTTGGTTTTGTCTCCCTTTTTGTGGATCGGTATTACATTTGCAATGTTCCAGTCTGACGGTACAACCCCTGTGTCAAGAGACTGTTGCATCATCTTGGTTAGCGGTTTGTAAATAACTTCTTTCATTTCTTTGAGTACTACTGGGAGGATCTCATCCGGCCCAGGGGATTTGTTTATTTTAAGAGCTCCTAGTACCTTTAACACTTCTGCCTCTGTTATGCTAAAGTTATTTAAAACTGGGTAGGAACAGGTCGACATGTCTCTTTGTCTCTCTTTAGTTCTGTGTGTGTCTCTGTTCCCCAGTCCCACTCTGACCTCCTCTCTGCTCTCTTTGTTTCAGACATCGAGGATCTGACACGGAAAACTGGGAACTTCAAGCAGTTTGCAATCTTCTGCACCATGCTGGAGTCAGCCCTGACCAAGGTGACTTTGGCAGTTATCATGTTTCCTTTAGTATTTCTAAGACTTCTAGTCAAAATGTCTGTCATTGAATTTACACTGAAGATATTGAGAAACTTCCAGTTGAAACATTTGTCATTGAATTTATGAAGTTTCCCCTAGTATTTTTTTCTAAACTCAGCACTGTTGATGTTTGTAGATGATAAGGTAGGGAGAGCTCCTCCTCAGGTTAGGAAGCTGGGGTCGTGGGTGAAAGAGAGGCGCCAAACGGTCGAGCAGCGTGCTTTCAGATGGGCAGAATTTCAGAACATTTATAAATCATTTTCAGAAATTCCAAGCAGGTTTAAAATAGTATGCAGCGCACAAACACTGTTACGAAACAGAGCACCAGACATCATCATAAACCAGATTGATTCATGCTTTGTTTTACTGTAAGTGGTGATTTGTTCAACCTATTCAACTAATCACAGTGAGAGTGAGGGTGGGTGCAGGCCTGATTTATCGGTGTTTGTTAGGGTCGCTGTTTTCACCCTCTCTGTCTGATCCCTGTTTCCTCAGAGCAGCGAGTCCGTGACCCTCGACCTCCTGACCTACAGTGATCTGGAGCTGCTGCGGAGCAGGAAGGCGGGGCTTGGGTCTCGGCCCCGCCCTGCATCGAAGTCTCCTGCACTGAACGCAAAGCGCTACCTCATTCTCATCTACTCAGTGGAGTTCGACAGGTAGGTGCTTGTAAATAGAGATTTCTTTAACCCAGTGTAGTACAAGATATCATGTTTTTTAAAATGAAAAAAACAGGATTTCTTTGCAGCAACTTAATTTTGCTAATGGACTTCAAGGTCAATTTTTGCTGCAATAAATGTTTGCGCTTCTTTTTCTTTTAATGTACGGCACATGTATGAATAATATATTTCACGGCACGTTAATTTTGCAGATTTTTAATAAACGTGAAATTAGCAAACATTTTTACTTGCGAAACTTTCTTGTTTTACAGTGCATGTGTACTAAAATGTATGTAACGACTGTATTTTGATAAGTTACTCTTTCCCCTCTCCCTGCTCATCTCTCCCTCCCTCCCTCTCCTTCCTCTCCCCCTCCCCTTTTGTTAGCTACTGTAACAGTTATTGAGAGTCGAGAGCTGCTGTTTTGAGATTGCAGGTACTTCCACGTGCGATCTCAAAAGAATCTGAGCTGAGGGGTGGAGCCCATTGGTCCATTTGCTGTGGCTTGACCCTCTAACGTTGTTGTATCCAGTGACTTGTTCATTGTGCTGCTGGTATACTGTGCTGTATTCTCTCAGCACGAGACCTGACTGTGTGTCTGTGTCTCTGCAGAATCCACTTCCCCCTGCCTCTGCCCTACCAGGGCAAACCAGACCCAGCGCGGCTGCAGAGAGAGATCAGAGAGCTGAGAGAAGAGCTGAGAGAGAGGGGAGAGGTGGCTGCACACACCAGCAAGGACTCGGAGACACACAGACTCCGAGCAGAGTGAGAGGGGAGAGGGGAGAGGGGGCTGCACACACCGTCAAGGACTCGGAGACTGTGTCTCTGACTGGGTGCTCTCTGCTGCAGGTTGGCGAAGCTGCGTCAGGAGAAGGAGGTGCTGGCAGGGGCCCTGGAGAGGATGCAGGCAGAGGGGTCGCGACCCCACAGTGACCCCCGAGGGGTCAGGGTCCTGAAGGACGTGGTGCACAGTCTAGAGGAAGAACTGCTGAGAGAGAGGACAAGAAACAAGAGAACACAGAGCAAGAGAGAGCAGGAATACAGACAGCTACAGGAACAGGTGAGAGAAAGAGGGAGGAAAAAGAGAGATGGGGTTGGTGGAAAGAGGGATATTTAACAGGTAAGAGTTTAATCTTCAGGATCCTGTAGTTTTTAAAGCTCCCGTTTGTCCATAAACACCGAGACTGCAAATGCACACAGACTGTAATCTGTTTCCTTCATCTCCCTCTCTCTAGCTGGAGGAGTTGAAGGAGTCTGAGAGGAGTCTGCGGGTTCGAGTGAAGAGTCTGACCAATGAGCTGGCGCTGTGCAGGAAGGGGTGAGGCGGTGGGGGGGGGCAGCATTATTGATACCACAAGTTTTTGATATTCGCACATGAATTGAATTAGGTTGATTTTGTAGAGGGCTGTTCTGATTGCCAGCAGCTGCTTCGGTTCTCATTGATGGCAGGAGTTTAGTTGGGGAGACAGTTTCAGGGAAGGAGCCTCAAAAGAAGATCACACTGCTTACTGTAAATGGAAAATCAATGAGGTTAAAGGATTTCTCATGAGTAGGGACCTGGAAATCGTGAAATTGAGGGGTCATCGCGAAATTCACCTCTTAGGGGCCAATGCATACAAACAAGTATGGAGAGGAAAAAAAAAGAAAACTTGTTTAAATGAACTACTGCACAACGCAAGTGATGCAAACTACGTATCTTCCTTCTGCAGATAGCCCTTTTTTATTCCTTCGTTGTCCTGTGTGCATTGCACTTAAGCAAAAAACAAACAAACAAAAAATGTCCACAAGTAACATTTACAAAATAAATTCTCCAAAGCAGTTAACGTTCTTGTTTTCTATTCAAATGACAAAGTTTTAATCAGCCTATCGGTGCGTCTTTACTGCTTTTATGTGACCTGTACTGTGCAGGAGGGGGCGGGACAAAGTTGGTGCTGCATTGTTTTGATTTAGGTTGCTAAAATCTAGTTTTCAGCATTGCAGGGAAAATAGTAGAAATGGACGACAAAAAAAGCAAAGTATATTTCGGCTGATGGTCATTTTAAGATATTTCCCAAAGAAACTACATGCAGACTGAGGTAATTGTTTTCCATATCTTAATGTGTATTTGGAGAAAATACGATCAATCGCTATTTAGTTTCAGAATCACACATTAAACAAAAGGCTACCACAGAGGCTGCTGAACAGAACGTAAAATAAACAGCTTTCAGAAACCAAACTGCAAAGTCAGCGCAGACAAGAAGTATTCCTGTCTGCAAGTTAAATCAGTACTAAACGATCCAGCACAGCCACCTTGCTTCAACCTGCTGCTTACAGTTGGAATTTTAGACCCGAATAGCCACGTACTAATAAAATAAATTATTGGATGGGACAAATAACATGACAACGAACGTGCTGCATACATTGACTTTATTAAAGAATGCCAGATGCCCTTGTGTAACCGAGTTTGTGGGCTGTTTCTAATCGATTTCCACATCTGTATAACTTGGCAAAGCTTTGCCTTAACTGCCACCCAATTCAGAGGATGCATAACGTGCAGTCTCAATGTATGGGCAAGTCAACTGCAGGGGGATGCTGCATGCTCGCCTTTAACAAATGCCAGCACTCTGTTTTAGTAAGGAAGCAAGTACCACTATTTTTAGGCTTTATAGTGTTCTGAAATACTGTCTACTTAGGTTTATTTAATGTTTAAACACGTCCGCGAAATGTCCGCGAAATCCTAATTTTATTCCGCAACATACCAGTGAAAAATACGTAAATTTACCGCGATTTAAGTAGACCCCTACTCATGAGCAGCTAGTCTGGGTTTTTATTTCCTTCTCTTTTATTGGAGACGATTTTAGCGAGTAAGTTGTTAAGCAACGTGAGAGAGATAGTCAGTTTACAGCAGGGAGAGGCGTGTAACAATGCCCAATAAAAAACCAGCAGCTGGGTAGACTCCTGTACTGCAGGCTAAAGCTCACGAAGGCTGCACCACACTAGCATTATAATCCCTGTCTGGGATGAAATGGTACGAGAGTCACTCTGCACAAGCTTCTAGCTATCTGCAAAACTGCTTATCCGATTGTCATGAAACTTGATATTAACAATATTTAGTTTTAGTTATTGAGGCTATCGGATTCTGGGGCTATAGGGGTGTTTCTGTCTGTAAATGTGTCCCTCTGTCTCTCTACAGCAGGATGACCCCTCTGCAGCGCTCTGGCTCCTTCCTGTCCCGGGGGGGAGGGGAAGGGGAGGGGAGACGCTCTGTGTCCCGGGACAGGGAGAGGAGTCGGGGGAGAGCAGGCTCTGCAGGACCTGTCAGATCAGTGTCGAGGGAGCGGAGAGAGTGCTGGGCTGGGGGAGATAGGGAGAGGTCACGGGAGAGGTCAGGATCCACAGGACCACGCCCAGTTCCTCCACGCCTCTCTCCTTCAGGTGAGAGACCACTGACCAGCTGAGTGTGTAGCGGAGGGGAGGGGGGACAAAAACGGAGTCAAGCAGAAAAGCATTTGGCTCCAGTGCCTTCATCAGTGTTATTGAAACTAGAAGAGACTGAGTTTGGCAGCCCTTTGCTTGTCTGCATAGTTCTGATGGAGTGTGCTCCTCACAGGAACCCGAGTCCCGCGTTTCGACCCCACAGCCTACGTGAAGGACAAGGAGCAGAGACAGAGAGAGGCGGAGAGGAGGAGGTAAGAGGGAGAGGGAGAGAAAAACCAAGAGACAGGCAGAGAAGAAACATTTTTGATGAAAGGGGAAAAGAAAGGTAGCAGAAATCTCTACGCAGTATAGTGCAGCCTGCAGCCTCATTGGAAGGGTGGAGTAGAGGCCTTTCCATACTAACACTGTTATAATGTTAAATATTTCTGTTCAATTTTACATTCATTTTAGCAATACTTGTATTGCTTGTCATGCCAATAAAGACTATTTGAATTGGAGAGACAGAGAGGTGATCGGGGGCAAATGCAGATTTTAAAACCTTATTTATTTATTATTCATATTCAAAAGGCTGGCTTGCAGCAGTCTGTGTGATGTCACAATGAATCCAGAGCTCGCCACAATGTGTAATACGTAAAACAATAATCAATGAGTCACAGGGCTGTGTCAGTGTGAGTGAATGGTTAACTCAGTGCGGGGTGTGAACAGAAACACAGTGGGTCTTCATGGGGAATTCTGGGATCTCAGCACGCCACCCCTCTGTTTTTGTGTGTGTCTCCTCTCTCTCTCTCTTGGATTTAACTTTGCTCACAGAGAACCCAAGTGTACCCCCTGTCTCTCTCTCTCTCTCTCTCTCTCTCTCTCTCTCTCTCTCTCTCTCTCTCTCTCTCTCTCTCTCTCTCTCTCGTTCAGTAGTTTGTATGTGAAGAGTTAGTTCTGTGAATGTCCCTGACAGGGCTGTAGTGGAGTCGTGTGTGTTTAGTGTACCTTCTCTCTGTGTCTGATCCAGTGATGATGAATCTTGGTCAGGATCTGTGAATATCTTAGTATCCCTGAACAGGGCACCCTCATTGCTGACATTTGTTATTTATTTTACAAAATGACTCTGAGCATTTTACAACACTATCTGAGCTGCATGCGACTAAATCAAATCAACTCTCTCTCCCTCCACTCTCTCCTCCCCCTTCCATTCCTGCACCGTCTCCCCTCTCTACAAACCTCTCCTTCTGTCCCACCCCTTCATGTCTTCCCCTCTCCCTCCCCCCTTTCTGCCTCTCTTCTATTTCCCTCTTAACTGTGTCCCCTACCTCTCTCTCTCCTCTCTTCAGCCAGCGAAAGGTTCGTCGGGACCTGCTGGCCACTCCCCCCAGCAGTGAGAGGGGCGGCCCGCTCAGAGAGACACGCCCCTGGGCAGGAAGGTAGGGTCTGCAGGAAGGGGGCGGAGTTCCTCGGTGGAGAGTGCAAGGAGCAGGCGGTCTTCTGCAAGCTCATTGGCTGAGCTGGAGGAGTTGGCACAGCCACTCCCCTCTAGGTCAGTCGGTCTATGTCTGTCTCTTGTCTGTCTGTTTGTTTCTCTGTATGTGTCTTTCTAATTATCTGCCTGCCTGTTTGACATTCTGTCTGCTTGTGTGTCTATCTGTCTATCAGTCTCATTGCTGTGTAGACAGTGTGTCTCAGTACTGCTCTCTCTTTCTCTCTCGCTGTGTAGACTGTCTTAGTGCTTCTTTCTCTCTCTCTTTCAGCGCTGTGCAGACTGTGTGAGTGCTGCTCTCTCACTCTCTGTGTCTCAGTGCTGTGTAGAATGTGATGGTTGTCTCTCTTTGTAGCTGTGTCTGAGTGCAGCTCTCTCTGTTTCAGAGCTGTGTAGACTGTGTGAGTGCTGCTCTCTGTGTTACAGTGCTTTGTACGCTGTGTGAGTGCTGCTCTCTGTGTTACAGTGCTTTGTACGCTGTGTGAGTGCTGCTGTTTCAGAGCTGTGTAGACTGTGACTCACAGTGCTGCACTCTGTCTCAGCGCTGTGTAGACTGTGTGAGTGCTGCACTCTGTCTCAGCGCTGTGTAGACTGTGAGTGCTGCACTCTGTCTCAGCGCTGTGTAGACTGTGTGAGTGCTGCTGTTTCAGAGCTGTGTAGACTGTGTGAGTGCTGCTGTTTCAGCGCTGTGTAGACTGTGTGAGTGCTGCACTCTCTCAGCGCTGTGTAGACTGTGTGAGTGCTGCACTCTCTCAGCGCTGTGTAGACTGTGTGAGTGCTGCTGTTTCAGCGCTGTGTAGACTGTGTGAGTGCTGCTGTCTCAGCGCTGTGTAGACTGTGTGAGTGCTGCACTCTGTCTCAGAGCTGTGTAGACTGTGACTCACAGTGCTGCACTCTGTCTCAGCGCTGTGTAGACTGTGTGAGTGCTGCTGTTTCAGAGCTGTGTAGACTGTGTGAGTGCTGCACTCTGTCTCAGAGCTGTGTAGACTGTGACTCACAGTGCTGCACTCTGTCTCGGCGCTGTGTAGACTGTGTGAGTGCTGCTATCTCTGTGTCAGCACTATGTAGACTGACTCGGCGCTGTGTAGAATGTGTGAGTGGTGCTCTGTGTTTTCAGTGCTGTGCAGAATGTGTCTGTGTGGTGGTCTCACTCCCTCTGTGTAGACTGTGAGTGCTGCTCATTCTGTGTCAACTGTGAGTGCTGTTCTTTGTGTTTCAGTGCAGTATAGACTGTCCGAGTGCTGCTCTCTGTTTCAGTGCTGTGTAGACTGGTGTGAGTGCTGCTGTGTTTCAGTGCTGCTCTCTCTTTGTTTCAGTGCTGTGTAGACTGTGTGAGTGCTGCTCTCTGTGTTTGTGCTGTGTAGACTGTCTGAGTGCTGCTCTCTCGCTGTGTTTCAGTGCTGGTCTCGGAGGCAGGAAGGCAGGTCGGCCCCTCGGCTCCGTACTGTGGAACGCTCCTGGACTGGTGAGTACAACTCGGAGCACCTCAGCTCACTGCAGGGCCTTTGTACCTCTCTCTCTCTCTCTCTCTCTCTCTCTCTCTCCCTCTCTCTCTCTCTCGGGTCAAGAGTATCTTAGTATTTTTACACAGACTCTCTCTCCCCCTCACTCCTCTCTCTCTTACAGCCTCGCAGAGGGTCCGGTGGTCCTAAGAAGCGCATGTCCAGCACTCCGACCCGGAAGAACCGCTCCAGCGATAAAGGTGCGGAACCGACCCCTACACAAAACACAGAACCCTCCTCTAAACAGAACCCACAACAACTTCTTCAGAACCCCTTCAGTTCTGCTGATATCCTAATGGAGCCTGGCAGACGGGTTACCCCGCTGTGCAGTGGAATCGCTTGTGAAAGCACTGCCCTGCTGTCCAGTGTTTCCACTCGTCTCCCAGCTGAGTGCTTCTATAGCCGTGACTGAGCTGCACTCCGTAATGGGTCCTCTCCCTGCTGCTGTCAAAGGCTTTCAGAACCTCCTCTGAAAATCGCTGAATTGTGCTGCACAATGTTACCGTTCAAGCACGTTTATTTATTTTTGTATGAACAGGTTTTTTATTTATTTATTTATTTTTAGATGAATGGTTCAAAATTGATGATGAAAATCAGTAAAGCTCTATTTCATAACTTTTCATAAACTCTTCAGTAACAATAACAGAAGTACTAATGCATTTAGTTTTAAAATGAAAATGCATTGTTTGTGTGATATTTTATAACCCAGTTTATTTCCAGTGCTACTGATTAAGTGAGAGTGATGTCATGCTGGGTGGGTGTGTCTGAGGGAGAGTAGTTTTTTTGTGTAGTTAAGGATATAGCGTCAGTGATTTTAATGTGCCGTCTCTGAGTGTAACAGTCTGTGTGTGTGTGTGTGTGTGTGTGTGTGTGTAGTTATCACAGTATCAGTGTGTAACGCTGTCCTGTGTGTGTCTCTTCAGAGAACTCGTTTGGCCCCGGCGCTGACCTCTCTGAGATCGACGCTCGGTTGCAGGCTCTGCAGGAGTACATGAGGAACCTGGACACACGAGCCTAGCCATGACCCCTGACCCCAGCGCACAGCTACAGGAGGGACCTGACCCCGACCCCAGCATATCAAGAGTCCCCGAGTCTGACCCCAGCATATCAGAGGGGCGAGTCTGTCTGACCCTCAGCGACCCCGATTGTGAGCCCTGACCTACAGTGATCCCATGCACAGCTGTGAACTCAGCATCTCGATGGTCTGGCAACGCATTTAACAACAGCAGCAGCCCGTGTTTAAAACAAGCAATAACTTTTTGAATTATAAACCCTGGAACCAGCCCGAGAGCTGTGTCTGGGATGGGAATAAAACCAGTTGCCCAGCATCTTGATCCATTCCTGGTTTTACTATGAGTTTAATAAGACGTCCTTGAGCTTGTTACCTGTACACACTGGCTAATGAAGCTTGTATTGATAGACTCCATGGCGAGATGCGATGATGTGCGCTTCGCTCTCGCACTGTGATTGAGGGGCAGGGGGCTTTGGATGGATTCTTTAATACAGCAGCGAGCCGGTCCTTCACTGCGGAGTCCTGGGGTTTGAACTGGGACTGCGTCATACGGGTACAGGAACTGGTTTCCATTCTCCACTGGGTAACTCAGTTTTTTTGATTAATTGAATCAACCTCAAGATTTCTGATACTGTTTTTTTACTTTTCTAGTTTTTGTGCACTTTTGAGAAACAAAACAACAAAAAACCCCAGAATGAATCCTCGCGGCAGTAAGTGGCATGCTGCATCGTTAACCCCTTCCCCCACTGGAGCTGGCTGTTTGCAGCCCTGCTGTGCTGGTCACTCTGACGAAGCCACTAGCCAGTCTCCTCCACATCGAAAGCAGGCAGTTAAACAGGAAGGGCGCATTGACAGTAGAGGCAGCCAGGTGCCGCTACACGCTGCGTAAAATCCCTCCAGAATTAGGAGTGAATACTTGGAGAAGGAATTTGTCAAGACTTCCTGTCAGAACCACTTTGTTGGTGAACTTGCTGGGCTTCTGTGCAGCTCCTGTTTGTGTTCAAAGCTGGGGTTTTAAAAGCTGGGGCTGGGATAGGTGGTGTGTTTTTTTAAAAAAAAATTTGTGAAAGCCTTTTTTTTTTTTTTTTTTTTAAATTAAACCCAGACCTTGACAAAGCGTGTGATATTGTATCAGTGTGTGTGGTTATAGTGGTTGACAGGCTGGGATTGAAATGGTGCTGGGATCAGAGGTTATCCCCTACAGGCAGGTTACAGAATCTCAGACTTCACACTGCTGCTGTGGATTTACCTTTTACAGCCAGTCGTGTTTAGAGGAGGCTGGTTTATAAGAGAGACTCACCTGGGGACTCTTCTACAGGGCGCTACTTAATACAGCACCCAGCCAGTATATATATCACACACAAGTCATGTCCCCACTGGAACCTGTTAGCACTAGCTATGCTTATAATGTATAATAGTAAGAATAATAATCTTTATTTGATATAGCACCTTTCATAAACAAATATCACAAAACGCTTAACAAATGAGAAAGGACAGATAAAACAATAATGAAATCCTAAAAATGTACAGATAATACCACGGTAGACAATATTAAAAACAAGAACTATAACTGCAAAAAAAAACAACAAAAAAGAAAACTACAAAAATGGCAAAAATTTTAGGCGAGATTTAAAAACAGGCAAGGAATCGGAATCTCCTGATCTCGGTTGGAAGTGTGTTCCACAGCCTAGGTGCATACTCCAACCCTGCATCAGAGGACTGCAGAGTGCGACTAGGACTGTAATTAAACACTAAGAGTGTAGATCCCGCACGCAGAATAACACCCCAACATAATCTACAAGTTTACTGTATCATCTTAGTCGCAAGTTTATACCAAAAAAAAAATATAGGGGGGGAGGTGTTTCAACGTATTTCTTTCAAACAGTGTCAGAAAATGAAGAGCTGTATCATTTTTGTTAAATTCCAATTACATGTAAGCAAATATTTCAAAACTGTCAAATTACATGTAAGTATATGTATATTACACATTAGCTGTCATTGTGAAACATTAACAGTAAATAGCACTGTGTTAATACTTTGTATTACTTGTAATTTCAATACAATTTCATATCACTTGCAAACAGGTGTGATTGATCGATTTAATAGATCAGATTATTAATCCCGCAATAGAAAATGTCAAGATTAAAAGACCTGGAAGTAACATTAATCCAGTCATTTAATAAATATATACTGTATCTTTGTTTTAAGTTAAATATACTTTTAAAATTTTTTGACAAAAGCTTTGGATTCACAAAGTTTTAGTATTTCGAATATCACTGAGCTTTACTACACCAGAACTGAGAAAATCAAACACTGTAAACTGTAACAAAAGGGTTTACTGTGGAAAGCTATTAAACACAAACACAACAAGGAACCAGTAAATCAAAACCGAAAAATCTAACAGTGGCACAGCGTTTGTATCTGCACACCAAGTTGATCCTAGTTCCATGCTTTCATTATCTGAAAAACTGAGTAAACAGTAAATACATTTAACTTACATATACTTTAAACACTTTTTTTAATGAAATGCATTTCAGCAAACAAAATAAAATGTATGACTTTGATCTAAAGTAAAATAATTCTTCTCAAGCCAAGCTATGTCAACTGGAAGTCTTTAGTGTCTTCAATTCATTTCAACACTGAGAAAGATTTCTATTCAAAACGTTTGTCATTGAATTTACACTGAAGAAACGTCTAGTCGTTTGTCATTGAATTAATGGTTTCTTTAATATTTCTCAATTCGGAGCGATGGATGGTAACCAGGGTTACTCACTTCAGTTTGCTAGTGACTTGTCCTGTTCCTGACGTCACAATCTTTCTTCGGAGCAGTTAGCCAGACAACAAATATTGAAGAATTTAAAGGCTAGTCTTCAGAATACAGCTACATTAACTACATGCTGTAGTGACTGACATTTAAACATTTAAATAATTTTCCAAGTGTTACACATGTTGTTTTGCATTGTTTTCAGTTCAACCCTCTGGTATCCAAGTGGTGTGTCACAGAGAGTCTGTCCCTCTGCTCCTCAGCAGCAAGGCCTATGGAGAGCAGCTCTCCGGAATCCCCACTGAACAGTCTGCTCTGATCAGAGCGCTGAGGCGGCTCTCCTCCCCCTTTCTGCTGGTCTCCCTCTCTCCTGCTTCACCTCCCCCTGTCTCCTGGTCTCCCTCTCTCCTGCTTCCCCTCTCCCTCTCTCCTGGTCCCCCTCTTCCTCTCTCTCCTGCTTCCTCTCTCCTGGTCCCCCTCTCCCTCTCTCCTGCTCCCTCTCTCTTCCCTGATCCTCTCTCTCCCACTCCCCCTCCCCCTCGCTCCACAGGCTGCATAGATTCCGGTTCTGCTGTCGGCTGAATCTGCGAGCCTTCACACTGAGAGAGAACACAGAGAGAGAGAGAGATGGTCACACAAACACACTCCCCCTCCCCCACCAGTACTCTCTGCGCTCCTGCTTGCTCGTGGTGTTCCCTCCCTCTCTCTTACCAGTACCCTCTGCGCTCCTGCTTGCTCATGTTGTGTCCTCCCTCTCCCCTCCCTCTTACCAGTACCCTCTGCGCTCCTGCTTGCTCATGTTGTGTCCTCCCTCTCCCCTCCCTCTTACCAGTACCCTCTGCGCTCCTGCTTGCTCATGTTGTGTCCTCCCTCTCCCCTCCCTCTTACCAGTACCCTCTGCGCTCCTGCTTGCTCGTGGTGTTCCCTCCCTCCCTCCCTCCCTCCCTCCCTCTCTTACCAGTACCCTCTGCGCTCCTGCTTGCTCATGTTGTGCCACTGGCCGCCAGCTTTTGGTCACCACAGTGGAGGGGATGCCGGGGTGAGAGCTGGGGGAGAGACATCAATATTATTATACTGCTAGTGCTAGTAAGAGGTAAGAGAAGGGATTTGAAAACTGGTAGTTGCTAGTGTGTATCTCAGTGTCTTTCTGTAAGTACCTCTCTCTGTGTCTGACATTTCTCTATCAGGGTGTCTGTGTGTGTGTGTGTGTGTGTGTGTGTCTCTCTCAGTGTATCAGTATCGGCTTTCTGTTCAGTGTGCAGTACATGATGATTCAGTGTGTCTCTCTCTGTGTCTCAGTGTGTGTCTGTGATTCTCCTCACCGCAGGTAGCTCTTCCTGTTCAGTGTGCAGTACATGATGAATCCGTTAACACACTTCTTCTTGAGGTGGGATTGTTTATACAGGGGCCTTCGGGGGCGGGGTCTGTGTCGGCCCCTGCCGCCTCGTGGGGGCCTCGCAGAGGGGTCCATGTGAAGTCCCCGCTCCTCCCCTCGCTGGCAGAGAGCCAGCCCCCAGCAGACTGTCCCACTGCAGGGAGAACACACTGTCAACACAATACAATGAGCTGAGACCTGAGGTAATTACAAACGTTATTGTGTAAGGTCTCTAGAAGAATTCATACAAAATCTGATAAAACAGAAACAGTTCTGAAACTCTGTCCTGAAAATGCGGTTCAGAAAGAGTTAAACCTAGAGACACCGTGCTGAGTGGGACTTGTTTCTCATCAAAGATTTCATCAAACTTTCCTCTTTAGAGAATGCGTGATAGATATACAGTTAATTGAATTTCACAACAGTACAACACAATACACCATACTATACACAAACCCTCCCCCCAGCACACTGTCCCATTACAGGTAGAATGCACTGTCAATACAACACAATACACAACACACTCCCCCTTCTCTCTCCAATCTCTCCCTCCCTCCTTCATCATCACTCACTTCTCCCTATCCACTCAGTAACACACAGACACACACGCAATCTCCTCTCCCTCTCCCTCCCCCCCCTCACCTCGGCAGTGTTGTCAGTGCTGTGCTCCTGACTCTCTGTGCTGTGCATGGCACTGACCCACACGTCTTCAAACAGGACTGGGGAGGAGAGACCGGAGAATTGTAAAAACACCTGATAGAATACGCACCGACACACAATAAAACGTATTCAGTACTTCCAGTCAAAGCGAATACATTTCTGTTAGGACTCATAACTATTCATTTCATTCTATGAAACACTTAATGGTTAGAATACACGCACACAGATACTAACAAACGTATAAAACACTTCTATTCAAAACGTTTGTCTTTGAATTATTTTAACGTTCCCATTTGGATCGCTACCTATCCACAGCTATAACAGCACAGAACAGTAAAGTAGATATGAATACTGAAAGAAGATTCTGTGGCCAATGTTTCGACTAGAAGTTTTTCTGAAATCACGAAGGACACTGAGAAAGATCCATCCTTAGCTATTAATCACTTGACAGTGCTGAATTTAGAAATACTGACGAATGTTTCCACAAGTCTTTCTGAAGTCCTTGAAGTCTGATAATGGTAGACAGAATGCACACTAATACTAAATAACACTTCCAGACTTCTAGTCTTTGTGGGTTGCCACAGTAAATCTGCACTGTAATGTTGCAGTATTGCCTCCATGTTTTTCCATGGGTATACTATGCATTTACCACAGTTTACCATGGTTTGCCATGATTTTTATAACATGCTTTAGTATACCTCTCTGTACTTTACACCGACTCCCTATGCTTTACCATGTTTTCACTGTGGTTTATTACACTGCACTGTGCTTTTACTATGGGACACTTAAAGGTTCTTTAGTGTCTGTGTCTGTCTATCAGTGCATGTGTGTCAATGTGTCTGTGTCTCGGGGTTTCTCAGTATGTGTGTGCCTCAGTGTCAAGTGAGTCTCTCTCTGTGTCTCTCTCTATGTCTTTGTGTGCGACTCTCTGTGTGTGTGTGTGTGTGTGTCTCTCTCTCTCCCGTGTGTTTCTCTTTTTGTCTGTCTCAGTGTGTGTCACTTAGTATGTCAGTGTCTCTCAGTGTGTCTCTCTTACCGTGCAGGTTCTCCTGCCCCTCCTGCAGGAAGCTCACTGCCAGGTCCCGCGCAGGAGAGGTGAGGAGGGAGGGGGAGAGGTTCAGATCCTCCCCAAAACACAAAGTCCGGAGAGGGGAGGAGCCTGGGAGAGAGAGACAGGGAGAGTGAGATGGAGCAGGAGAGGGAGAGGAAGAGGGTCAGATCCTCCCCAAAACACAGGATCCGGAGACGGGAGGAGGTGAGAGAGGTGAAAGGGGGGTGGAAGAGAGAGAGGGGGAGAGGTGAGAGTTTCTATTTCGTGGTGCTCCGTACCTGTGCTGGGGTGCGGGGGGGAGCTGGGGATGAGGGGGGGCTCGTCCTCTCCAGAGGAGGGGTACCACCACAGCATGTGATCCTTCAGCAGGAGACCCCCAGACCTGAGAGAGAGAGAGAGAGAGGTGAGACTAATAATCTCACTGTCTCACCTTTGGTCTCACATTGATGATACTAGAGCCCCGGTGAGATTCTGAACTCAGGCTGTTTAAAATTATCTTCAGCAGCCAGCTTGTGGCTGTGAACCTCTCTGAGCTCAGACTCCTCACAGACCAGTCTGAGTGCTGCGATGAAAAGCAATCAAGACAAGCACTGGAGACCTGGTCCTGTGTGACATGCGGGTAGAAGAGTAAACAGTTCCATACATTTTCCACTCCAGGCAATCCATTCATTACACAGGTCTCACAGTTCTGAAAGAAAAACATGAAATCTGGTACTATTCTAGGTTAAAGAAATCTTGGTTTGCAAACCACGCTCTCAGATAGCACTTCCTTGGTCACCTGGGGCCGGTTTTCAAAACTTTGGTAATCGGATTTCCGCGTTGATCTGGATTATTATTATTATTTGTTTATTTAGCAGACGCCTTTATCCAAGGCGACTTACAGAGACTAGGGTGTGTGAACTATGCATCACCTGCAGAGTCACTTACAATTACGTCTCACCCGAAAGACGGAGCACAAGGAGGTTAAGTGATTTGCTCAGGGTCACACAATGAGTCAGTGGCTGAGGTGGGATTTGAACTGGGGACCTCCTGGTTACAAGCCCTTTTCTTTAACCACTGGACCACACAGCCTCCTTAATTATATTGGATTATATTGTGCAATTGGGTTTTTTAAAACATCGAAATGCGATCGGGATTACCGTGATCTGGATTTCGTTTTGGCAATCCGATCACACTTTTAATCACGATTAATTTTTGCAATTGGGTTTTTCAGAATTTAAAGAGGAGATCAGGATTACTTTGATCCAAAATACCAGGATTATTGTGATCCTACTGCGGAGGTGGATTTAGCTTTTAAATTATCGTAGAACATTGATATTTTGTTTGAATTGTCATAGCAAACACACGCCATATGTCCAAATAGAGTGTTATAATATAATATTTACATATTTATTTAAGTTTTGTATCCATGCAAGCAAAAAGGAAAACACGTATTTAGTGGTATAGCTTTAATAAAAAAAGAATACGCATACGCCTTCACATACGCCTCCTTAAAGCTCGTCTGAGAGATGCTGGACTCCCGACCGACGAGGAAGACGATGAAGATGTCTAAAAACACATAACCTTTTTTCCAAAGCCAGACACTCAAAGGAGTTTTAGCCGGAGGTATTTTAACCCATACTAGTCTGGAGTCTTACCCAGCGTGTGGTGAGTCGAAGACCTGGCTTCTGACAGGTCTACCCTCCTCACTGCCTCTCAGATCTCCACAGGCAGAGCAGGGACGGTCCTCCGCAGGGGTCCCGAGATCTGCGACAGACACGCCCCCTGCAAGAGAGGTCAAAGGTCACACAGAGTCAGGGGAGCGCTCAGTGAACAGGGATGGGAATAAGACTCTCAGTTCACAGCAGTTTGATCCATTCCTGGTTTTATTATGAGTTTAATCTGACACACCTGAGCTTGTTACCTATACACTGTGGCTAATCAAGCTCGTAGTAAAACCTGGAGTGGGTGAAACTGCTATGCAATAGGAGCCTAGTTTACATCCCATATAAGCAAAACCTAGATGCACAGCCATATACTGGATACATCTTGTTGGTATATTTTTGTAACGTCAGACTGTGTTTGTACCATATTCTCTACACCTTTTTCATCTCACGTACCAGTGCTCCCAGCAGGGACCAGCTGGTGTACCAGTAACTATAAGCAATCTTAAAAAGGCTAGTGTAAAACAGAGACAGGTATACCCCATTACAACCGGTTCTCAGGTTCTGTGTCTCATCTAGTTATATGACAGGAGTTAAGTACAGTCAGCAGAGTGGCTCTTACCTGTTGGTGTCACTGTGGCCCCGGGGGTCTGTCTGCAGCTCCACTCGGAGTCCTGAGAGCTGGGGCGAGGGGAGGAGCTATCAGTGTTGTGGAACATGGGCCAATCAGAGAGCCCTGCCCTGTTAGCGTCATCCCACCTTGACTCCACCCCATACAGTCTCCTCCTCCTGTCACACCCCTCCCCCTCGCTGCCTGTGGAGACACAGAAACAGACACAAAAAGAAAGAGATACAGAAACACAGAGAGACACACGCAGGTACACAGAGACACGCAGAGAGACAAAGGTACACAGAGAGAGATACAGAAACGTAGAGAGACACAGAGCTTAATACCATGGCAGAGCTTAATATCGCCACTCTTAAAACTGAAACATTTCTCAAACCTCATAGTTACTGTCATACAGTGGCGTTAACAAGAGTTTCACACAATCCCGACTGGGATTAATACAGCTAGAGCATGCAGGAAACACCAGGGTTCTGTGTGATGTTTCTTACTGAAGGCCACCAGGGGCAGTGTTGCAGGGGGACAGGTTCATGGTTGCACTCTGGTGTGCCAGTTGTACTCAGAGAGCAGACATGTTTGAGAGCTCTACTGAGGCCACAGGGGGCTTTACACTTTTAAAAATTCCCCTGGATGTGACGACTGGAACACAAAGTGGTGTGGTACGACGCGGGATTGTGACCCGGGTAGCAAGTGAAAGGGGCTATTGTGTCCCTCTGCCCCTTCTTACCACTCCCAATGCCCTGGGTTACCTCTCGGCCCCTCTCTTACCCTCCCAGTGCCCTTCCCTGCCCCCTCACCTCTGCTGGCTGGCTGTCTCTTCCTGGGTCTGCTGCACACACTCTCTCGCTGAGCTGACCTCCTGTTGAGGGGGGGTGTACGCGGCTCTGAGGGGCCACTGTCACAGCCTGGGGGGGGGAAACACACTCACAGTAAAAGCACAGCAAAGTGTAATACAGCACAGTAAAGGTAAAGCATATTCAAAAACCAACCATGGTAAATGCAGAGTATAACCCTGATCCGTAACTATTAAACCCTTCAATAGTGCTGAATTTAGCCTGTCAGTAACACCCATCTGCTATCACCACTGCTGTCAGTTCAAAACCAGAGCTCTCAGTGTGATGAATGACGTATAAGAATAAGAATTAGCAATGAAATGCTTCATTACAATCTGATAAGATGTGTGACAGTGCTGTGCAGTGTGTTATGCAGTGTAGTGTAGTAGTGTGTTGTGTGGTAGTGTGTTGTGTGGTGGTGTGTTGTGCAGTGAAGTGCTGGCTGTGCTGCTTTGCGTTGCTGTGTTGTGTAGTGGTGTGTTGTGCAGTATAGTGTTGTGCTGTGTAATGTTGTGGAGTGTATTGTACAGTGTGTTGTGTATCCTCACTCACCTGGCAGCAGTGTCTCCAGGGAGTCTATGTGGCTCTGCAGGTACTCCAGGTATCTCAGCACATGAACTAGAGTATCCTTCTGTCAGAGAACAACACAACACAGTGAGACACACAAAGTCAGCAATGCAACACGCTATCAGACACAAAGCATGCAAACACACAACAAAGACGTCTCAATGACACACCCCATTCAGCAGGGGTCTTATAAAACGCTTCTCTCTCAGTACAGCTGGTTCACTGAACTGTATTCATGAACTCACTAAGCTGACACACAGCACTCTCCTGCAGAGCTGCTCACAGGGAGGGTGAGATCACTTCACTGCAGTGGACAGGATATATTCAAACTTCAGTATAGAAAAACAAATAATCAGACACAAGAGAGTGATGAGCCCAGCATACACGAGGAACGCAATTCCAGACACAATGTTTCCAGACGCAATGTTTCCAGACGCAATGTTTCCAGACACAATGTTTCCAGACCCAATGTTTCCAGGCGCAATGTTTCCAGGCGCAATGTTTCCAGACGCAATGTTTCCAGGCGCAATGTTTCCAGGCGCAATGTTTCCAGGCGCAATGTTTCCAGACGCAATGTTTCCAGGTGCAATGTTTCCAGGCGCAATGTTTCCATGTTTCCAAGATGGCGACTTCTTCAGACCTGCAGTCTACGGATGCCTGCATTAGCGCAATGTTGACGTTGTAGTAATTTCTGTTTAGCCTAGCAGTAATTAACATAACATTATGTAACATAAAAAGTGTAGTTTATTTAAAATATTTGTTATACTTAATGATACATTTCATTCGTGCTGTATTTACGTGTCACGCATTTATTGAACTGAAACATTCATAAGAATTAGTATAGCAAAATAAGACAGTACTACTGGTGTTAGCCAGATGACAGGAGTATGCATTAATATTTATGTGCGCACTTCTCCAAGAACGTGCTCCAGATCAGTGCTTATAACTACTTAACAGAAACGATGATGCAAACGGAGATATTAATGCGATTAAGTGAAATAAAGTTTTGAAAAACTTTAGGCAGGGGCTGCTGAGTCTGGTGCTATTGGTTTACGTTTGGTTAATAAAACCCGTCTTTCTTTTCAACCAGCTGCACCTTCTAAGAAGTTTTAATGCAACTATAAGAGCAGCACCACTCAGTGCAATAAGGCTTTCATCCATTTTGAAGTGTGCTGCTTGAAAAGGTTTCCTGACAATTTTTCCTGATAATGTTTTCTTGACAATTTTTGAAGAAACATGTTTCCTCATGTATGCTGGGCTTAAGGGTGTGAGTGTGTAAGGGTGTGTGTGCTTGTTTACCTTGCTGATCCTGCGGCTATGCGCAGTGCCAGTGATAGGCAGCAGGGCAGCAATCTCGCGCAGGCTCAGAGTAAAGTCACGATGCTCCTTCCTGCCCAGCAACAAGAAACTATGAGGCACCATTTCAGACAACAGTCTGTCAAATACGGCGAGAGAAGGGTCATGGTTGACGAGGGAGGGGTCACGCTGCATACAAAGGATTGTGGGATATATGGAGCGCGGGACACATTTTTCTATGGAGAGTCAATGGAGCTGTGTCGTATTTTGCTGATTTTCTGCAGATTTTCTCTGTGTAAAAATAAATGCATCAAACTTTTGAAGTAAATTTCACTTTTGCCCAAGCAACATTGACAAATTATGACAGTACGTAACGATTATGAAAAATGCTATTTTTAAAACTATTAACAATACACATAACAATATATCTACTGGGAGGAAGCAAGCAGACCTGGCACAAATATAGTATTTGATATTTTATTTGTTGAAATATTTAAATATATATGCTAGAATAAATCAATTTTGTTTTTAAATATTCGAATATTAATTGCACAAAGTCAAATATTTTTTGAAAATAATATTTGAAAAAAATTAAAATATCTTCACTATTCCCAAAGAGTTGATGAATAATCAAAAACTAAAAGCTAATTATTACCCTAACTGTATAATTATGTACCAAGTCTTGCAATTACCACATGGTGGTTGAGGAGGATTTCTAACAATGAAAATGCTAAACATGTTCAATTCCATAACTTCAATAACAGGCCACTGGTTAAAGACATTTTGCAGAATGCAGGATAATAATTAGGCTCCTGTATGTTACAGTTACATATTTATGAAGAGTTTAAAGTACTTCAGTGGATTTCAACTACTTTACTCATATTTAAATATTTTCAAATAATAGTTACTTTCTGTAATCTGTATTTAAATATTTTCAAATAATAGTTACTTTTCACAAACCATATTTATAACTATATTTATCCCAGGTCTGGACGCAAGTCATTGAATCAGACATCCCCATCTGTATGCTGTGTGGTCATTTTATTTTTGAAAAACTGTTAAATATGTTGTTTATTTTACAAATTAATAAAGAGCATAACCAGAGATTTGAACATATCTTTGACCTAGCTTCAGAAGCCTCCTCAGCTTCACCCTTCCGGATGCTGTGCTGACAGCAGGATATCTGCGCTGTTACTCTGTATTTCTGCGCATGTGCCACAAAATGGGCCTGTGCTCAGAAAATAGCAGTGTTCATAATAACTGCATACTGTCATAATTTGTCAGTGTTGCTGCTTTCTTCAAGAGACCTTCGGCAAAAACTAAATTTACTTCAAAAGTTTGATACATTTTTTTGAACATAGCGAAAATCTGCAAAAATCAGCGAAGTACGTATAATAATAATAATAATAATAATAATAATAATAATAATAATAATAATAATATGGGGATCTTTTTAAATTTAAAATCTATTAACATATAATAATAATAATAATAATAGTTACCTCTTTCTCCGGGAGATACTGTCAGACTGCTCACATTTATCCCGCTTCATCTCCACTGCAGCTGCTGGTCCTGCTTTCACCACTGAGGGGAGACACTGAGCTGAATCAACACAGAGTCATTCCTGCTCTCACCACTGAGGGGAGACACTGAGCTGAATCAACACAGAGTCATTCCTGCTCTCACCACTGAGCTGAATCAACACAGAGTCATTCCTGCTCTCACCACTGAGGGGAAACACTGAGCTGAATCAACACAGAGTCATTCCTGCTCTCACCACTGAGGGGAGACACTGATAACCAACACAGAGTCATTCCTGCTCTCACCACTGAGGGGAGACACTGAGCTGAATCAACACAGAGTCATTCCTGCTCTCACCACTGGGGGGAGACACTGAGAATCAACACAAAGTCATTCCTGCTCCCACCACTGAGGGGAGACACTGATAACCAACACAGAGTCATTCCTGCTCTCACCACTGAGGGGAGACACTGAGCTGAATCAACACAGAGTCATTCCTGCTCTCACCACTGAGGGGAAACACTGAGCTGAATCAACACAGAGTCATTCCTGCTCTCACCACTGAGCTGAATCAACACAGAGTCATTCCTGCTCTCACCAATGAGGGGAGAAACTGTGCAGTTGCGTCTGTCTCTTATTTAAATTATTGTACACAGTGGCCCCTGTCTCTTAGTTAATAAATATTCAAGGAGAATATGGTCGCTGTGACACTGTATTCTACATCTGCATTGAAAACTGTAGCGAACGTATTTCTGGTCCTTCCTTAGCCATTCAAGTGACGTCAAACTGTCTAGCACGCTGCTGTTGGCCCAAGTGATCATAAAAAATTGCATGACAAAAAACAAACGGGCAGACCAAGTTATTTCAAAAAGTATTAAATGAGTCTGATGTTGCCTCTGAACTTGACTTGTAAATGTGCACGACCTATACCAGATATTGCGCATCCACCAGCCATATAATGATGGCAAAAGTCCCTAGATTTGTTTACTTGTTTTAGGTTCAACTTTTCTATCCATTTGATGGTAATTATTTGTTATTTCTTTTTCATTTTCTTTACTAAAACATGATTTGTTTGTGCCTCCACCGTCATGTTTAATCATTGTAACAGTGGTGATGATAGCTGGCAGAGCAACAGCACAAGGAGTCATCCAAACAGAAGCGTTCTTGAAGGGGATTTTTTATACAGGGATCCATGGCAACAACAAACAAAGGTATTTTTACAATCGCACAGCTACTTTAAGAAAGGAATAGTGGCCGAGACGTTTTAACGTGTTTACTTGGTAGACTAGCGAGCGAGTAAAACTAAAATGAATGGAAAATCGTCTCGCCAATACATTTCAGGCTGGCACACACCAGACGCGATGCGATTTTTCACTGGGCAACGAGACACTTTTGCAGCGACATGACCATACACACCAGAAGCGACGCGACAGGTTTGAAAACTGCCAGAACTATTACATTGCTATTGACAAAGCTATGATCATGACTGGTACAAATTCATCTGCATCAATGATCCCCAACCCTGGTCCTGGGGACCCCCTGTGTCTGCTGGGTTTCATTCCATCTGAGCTCTCAATTACTGAACTAGACCCTTCATTGAACTGATCATTTGCTTCATTAGACCTTTTTAATTGTTTTCAGCTCTTACACAGTTGCAGAGTTCAAGTTACTTATAAAATGTTATAGCTAACTTGAAATCTGCAACTGTCATATGACTGGAGACACGCATACATTCTCTCTCTCTATTAAAAAAATTGACTCCATTGACTTTCATAGAGTTGGAGTCATAAATATTGGTACCCTGACCTTAGCTCAGTTAATTCACCAGATTTGTAACTACCACCTGGTAAGATGAATGAGTGTTCATCACACTCACAAGAGGCATCACTGCTGGGTAAGTATAGTGTATCAAACAGTACTTATAACACTTAATACATTGGGAAATAACATTGTTGCAAATAGTTAGTGGTTTCTCCATGACTGCATCTGAAGTATTTGAAGATGTTAGCGATGTTACATAATAAACGCTGGGTTTCAATAGTTGGCGGGACTTCTGGCAAATATTATAAAGAAACGCCCCCAGTGCCATACAAAATATTATTATTATTATTATTATTATTATTATTATACTCAGCAAATGTATGCTTGTAGCGCAGAAGAAAATCTCTCGCCGCCATATTTGCAATATTCCTTATTTTAAATTGATGTCTTCTTGTCTAAATGATTGTCTGTTGGCTACTGTGCCAATTATTATTATTTATTTCTTAGCAGACGCCCTTATCCAGGGCTATTTACAATTGTTACAAGAGATCACATTATTTTTACATACAATTACCCATTTATACAGTTGGGTTTTTACTGGAGCAATCTAGGTAAAGTACCTTGCTCAAGGGTACAGCAGCAGTGTCCCCCACCTGGGATTGAACCCACGACCAGAGCCCTAACCACTACTCCACACTGCTGCCAATTACGTTGTGAATAAGAAGCGATGACAAGCCTCGAGTGTAAAATGACATGACATATACGTAGCTCGTGTGATTTTTTTTAGAACACGTACCGATTAAAATTGGTACACGTAGTCATGTCTGTGCTCTGATTGGTCCAAATGAGTACGCGTAGCGAATATTTGAAACGTGTACTACACCACGCGTTTTTGACCCAGATGGTCTTCCATACATCTGCTTTATTTGTTTTTTTTCTCTTTGCGTCGCTGCTATTTGTGCAGCAGTTTTACGAGTAAATTATAAACTCGCTCGATACACATGGATGGCTACAGATCAAAACCATTAAACACTTAGCGCTAGGTTTGTGACTTTTAAAAATACTTTTTACAAGTAACTATTTGGATTGACAATCAGCCGTTGTCGTTGCGTCTGTGTGTGATTATGTCACCTACCAGCCCTTCTGCTGCCTTCCCCGTGCACGCTACTATATATATATATATATATATATATATATATATATATATATATATATATATATATATATATATATATATAAAATCAATTATCCTTTTCTCGTTTTTTTTCTTTTTTCTTATATATATTACCGAACTGATATCGATAATTTACATAAATTACATAGTCATTTACATAAGCGGCAAACTGAAAATTATCATTACGTTTACTAAAATGAAGAATAGGTACAGTATCAATAATACCGACTATAGTACAGTAAAGACCCCAAACATTCTCAATGCTAGTAAGAAATACACAAATATATCATTAAATGTAGCTTGTGACTGCGAGTATAATATTGCTGTTTGTAATGCGACAATCACTCTACGCGTGGTTTCACTTCCTTACCGCTTTCCAAAGTCCTCTCCTCGAAACTGCGTCTCCTTCCCCAGTCCAGTTCCAGCAGCGGTTAGCGAGCTGATTGGCTACACTATCACATGCGATTCCATTTCGACCAATCCAAGTTCGCAACTCTACGCAACAAAAAAAAATCGCACGTCACAATTGGCAGCTGGCTATTGGATAAATCTGCTGTTGCTATCCGAGGGGCACGTTTCGGGCAGGTTTTGCGATCGCGGTGTGCTTGCGAGGACTGGGAGCGTTTAGAACACATCGCAAGTGCGTCGCTTTCGAGCTGCGTTGAGCGAAATCAGTAACTCGATAATCAGTTATATACAATAGCAGGTATGCCAAGCAAAACCAGTAAAAATGTTTTAAATACTGGTGAAGTAGCTGATGCTGCAGGTGTTGAGAGATAATTGGAATAAGTAAAGGAAAGGCAGATAGCTTTCTGCTGCCATTAACCCAACCTAAGTGGGTTAATTGTTAAATAGTTATGTTAAAATGGATAAATAGTTATGTTACCCAACTTTCTAATACAATGCATTATAATTAATATTATCTGCAAATATCACGATTTGCCCAAATGAAACTGTACTCCCGGGGTATCAAATCATAGCATCTAACACAGACATGTTCACATCTGAGATGGTTTGAATATAATGAAATCAAAACCTTTCCTGCAGGTCCTCATACACACGCACGCACGCACGCACGCATGCACACCCACACACACAGCGCTGGTTTATCAAACTGAACATGCTGTTCCACTTAAGTCTCATTTTATAGTAATAAAGTGTGCATTTCCCAGTTCAGTACACATTTCACAGTTACATACTGTAAGTACTGCTACATTAAACAAATAGCGGTACAACATGTTTTTTGAATCGTTTTACAGGAGCAGCGAGGGACATTAGACTACAGATCACTGGAAAGAAAATGTCTTGTGCTGTTGCTTGCCAAGGGGCACTTATAAAAGTTGTGCGCTTGCGGGGACTCAGAGGTGTCACGTGAGCGTTTAATCAAACATGGGCTTTACAATAATTAGGGATGGGCACCAATATGGATATTTTGACATGGTATCCATATCGATATCGATAATAATTTCCATATCGCGATATTGTGGGATAAAAGTACTTTCACAGACATACTTTTTATTGATAATACTGCTAAAAATACAAACTCACTATAAATCGAGTTTATTTTATATTAAGATGCAACAAACCCTGTACACACCAATCATTGTTAGTCTGGTATGCAAACATCACACATAAATGATTATTTAACTATTTTATTCCATTGATTGACGTTTTTTCTTTTTCTAAGAACCCGATTAACAAATGTATTTCAAACATTCAATAGCTATAAATCATGAAAAAACAACAAATCCACACCCTGTGTATCCTCTCTAGTGTGCTCTACTGCACCACTAAGTTAAACTAAGTTATTGCTTTTCTTATGTAAATATCTGTTAACGTCTATATGTATATATGTTTCATATTGCATTTGTGTTATTATATTATTCTGTGTTTTGGATGACTTCGATATTATCAATATCGAAATACGTGACGATATTCATATCGATGCCCACCAGTTTAACTCTGTTTTAGAGCGTCCATCCGAATACATCTCACCAGATTTGATACATACTTACAACCTCGAGTTAAGTTTGATACATTTCACCTGCTTTCCACAAAATATTACACCTTGTGTCAAATATAAATTAACCAATGAACACACACTGCTAAATAAGCACAACATATATACATATAACCATATAAATTGATCAAAATGACTGCTGCCCTTAAACGAGGGCGGCCTTTATTAATAATACTATGCTTTACAAACGCTGCAATATTTTATTAAATGATTGAAGGCATTTAGAAGCAGAGGCTCTGATCTGCAGCACTGTACTCTTGCGTGTTTTGGGGGCTTGAATACAGTACATTTACTGACAGTTAATGAGAGCCTATTAGGTGGGAGTTGGGAGGTCAGGTGAGTACTGTACCAGCGAATCAGGAGTGTGTATTGGTTGCTATGGGGCGGGACAAGAAGAGGAGCGAGAACGGCAGTTGAGTGTGATGCAGTTGTTTTTCTTAACGAAAAATATTACCTCTGAATATCGGTTTGATTTCTGTTAAAACTAAAATATAACCTACTCGATTATTATTTTTTTCTCACTGTAATTTACCTGCTTGTTTGTAATTTCTCTGTAAGAGAAACCGAAACTAAATCTTCTCATAGATAGTAAGCAAGTTTATATATATATATATATATATATATATATATATATATATATATATATATATATATATATATATATATAATTGTACAGGACTGAGTAAAATTATAATTGAATAAAAAACAAAACAACTAAACCTCCTACAAGAAGATATCTTCAGCCAGCTTTCGGACAGCGCTTAGTGACCGGCAAAGCTAAGTTCCTCTGAGTTTAAGTTTTCACCATCCAAGCTGACGACCAGGTAAACAGACAGCCCTTGTTTTTATCCCCTGCTGTGTTGGCACTGAACTCTGCTGGAAAAAAGGGACGTGAAGGACTGCTGTGCTGTAAGTAGCTCATCTTGGGTTGTCTGTCGGGACTGTACTATAAAATAACATTTGCTTACTAAAGTGGGTGTATATTAGTTTGTATTACATGCTGGATTGAGGTTTCAGTCTCTTCGGGGGTGTCATGTACATAGCCAGAGTTGCGCGTTTCTTTCTTTCTTATATTATTTGAGCAGGGGTAGAAAAAAATACCTTTACATTTCTTTATTGAGAGTGGCGTTTATTACAAAGCTGATATCTAAGTGAGGCGTTAATTCAAAGTAATACGGTATTTAGCACAGTTTTAAATGTCATGTTTACACGGATAATCACGAGTACACTCAACTTGGCAAATTTGTCAACCCCAGCCAGTAGCTGTATGTTTCGACCTGTTTCATGCACGAGATGAACCTTTCATTTGCCGAACTAATACCAACATTTGTATTATTATTTTATTATTATTTATTTCTTAGCAGACGCCCTTATCTAGGGTGAGTTACAATTGTCACAAGATATCACATTATTTTTACATACAATTACCCATTTATACAGTTGGGTTTTTACTGGAGCAATCTAGGTAAAGTACCTTGCTCAAGGATACAGCAGCAGTGTCCCCCCACCTGGGATTGAACCCATGACCCTCCGGTCAAGAGTCCAGAGCCCTAACCACTACTCCACACTGCTGCCCTTTATTGTTATGTTCTATGACATGCATCTTCTCTTGTTTCTCTATCTCCTGAAAAACACATCTGTGTTGTTTTTCTTAGCCTTTACTACCTTTCCATCCCACCTGTCCATTGATTAAATACTGGAATTATGTCATTTGCGTCATTAACATATAGGTTTCTCATTTAAATACTGAATAGTCATTCCGCTACCTTTATGTAAAGTGCACCCATTCCACCTGTCGGAAAACAGCAGAAAAGTGATGGAAACAGAGTTCGGGATAAGAATCGGGTTAAAACAGGGAGGTTCGGACTGGAAGACACTTTAACCCTGCATAGTGTAATACCTGAAAACCGGAATTAAGAAAAATGACATGAATCTAAAATCTAAACAGGGTCAAGGAAACCCCAAAACGCACAGCACAGCCCTGCACATGAGCCTAAATCTGTGGTACAAGTCTGTGGTGCCTTTCTTGAGAACATGTATAAATAATTGTACCTGGCATCAGCAATAATAGTTTCATGCAATTACATCACATAGCAACCATGGCTGACTTCATCCTGGATCTGGTTAGAATAGAAAACCATTGTGTTCGAAAAACATATTTTATTTGTTTGTTAAAAAAAACTTCCTAACCCTAAATGTGATTATACTATGTGTCCGGGGTTAAAGAAGTGGAAGACATAATTGCATATAGGTCATGGGGATGGGGGACTGCTGTTGCAAATTTCAGTCAAAATCGGCGACGTCGTAGCCCTGTGAAAGTTATGACACTTAAATTGTAATCTGTGAGAGGCCTGCAACTGTGATTCAGCGCAAATCGCTTTTATGAAACGGCCCCAGTCAAAGCGGTTTCTTACTAGTTTGAGAGATGTTACTGGTTGTGACAGGGTGGCCCAAGGGATGAGGCCCAGAGACAGACTGCAGTTCAAACAAAAGACTTTTATTAAATAAAAAACACAAAATAAACAGGCACGAGGGCCAAACAAAAAGGTTTTTAAAACACAGACAACAAACACAAAGCAAAAACTTACAAAAAAAGGCTTCCAGGCTGAGCTTTGTCTTCACTGGATTGCAAAAGTAATAAAAAAAAAATAAATCCACCAGCACACACAGAAAACCACCCTCGCTTCCTCAGCTACCTCTCTCTACTGAGGCGCTGAGGCCTCCTTTTATGTCAGGTGACTGGGTGTTAGTTGATTGCTAATTATTCCCACCTGACACAATAAACCTGGGCAGGGAGGTGAATTTAACTCAATCCCTGCCAATATTTACAAGGGCAGAGCCCTGCTCTGCCACACTGGTGTTTTTATTTTTCATGTTGATAGAGGTATGGAGTTAACGACTCTGTTAATCCTCCCAGCTAGCTAACAGCTCAGAGAGAGCCGATCCATCAGGAGAGCTGGAATGGAATATTTCCCATGTGATGGATAATGGCTCCTTCAGGGAAGCGTTATTGAAATGAACTACTGATGGGTTTGTAACCCTCTGCTGTCTCTCTCTCTCTGTCTGTCACAGGTGTAATCAGTCCAGTGAGGAGGGGAGGAGGAGCTGCAGAGATCAGACACAGAGATACAGCATCTCCACACTGTGAGGGAATAAGAAGAGAGACACAGAGACTGGATACAGCATCTCCACACTGTGAATAAGAGGAGACACAGAGACTAGAGACAGCATCTCCACACTGTGAGGGAATAAGAAGAGAGACACAGAGACTGGATACAGCATCTCCACACTGTGAATAAGAGGAGACACAGAGAGTGGATACAGCATCTCCACACTGTGAGGGAATAAGAGGAGACACAGAGACTGGATACAGCATCTCCACACTGTGAGGGAATAAGAGGAGACACAGAGACTGGATACAGCATCTCCACACTGTGAATAAGAGGAGACACAGAGACTGGATACAGCATCTCCACACTGTGAGGGAATAAGAGGAGACACAGAGACTGGATACAGCATGTCCACACTGTGAATAAGAGGAGACACAGAGACTAGAGACAGCATCTCCACACTGTGAGGGAATAAGAAGAGAGACACAGAGACTGGATACAGCATCTCCACACTGTGAATAAGAGACTGGATACAGCATCTCCACACTGTGAGGGAATAAGAGGAGACACAGAGACTGGATACAGCATCTCCACACTGTGAATAAGAGACTGGATACAGCATCTCCACACTGTGAGGGAATAAGAGGAGACACAGAGACTGGATACAGCATCTCCACACTGTGAATAAGAGGTGACACAGAGACTGGATACAGCATCTCCACACTGAATAAGAAGAGACATTTCTGGGCAGTTATTGTTGTGTTATTAAAAATAAATATCCGTATTTGTAATATGAAAAAAGATGACCTCCCTTCAGAACTCGTAATCATTGACTTCATAGCTGTGTGTATCATGACTGTACTCATACAGAATTCAGGGTCCTTTTTAAAATACGAACGGTATACATCATGAAATAAAATGAAGAGAAAAGAAAACATACATCAGCCTGCTCTTATGTTACAGAGTCCCCCGTTATATTTACACTTATATAATCAGTGTAACATTAGAGCTGTGATGAGCAAAGTTGTTCCGTCCAGTCCAGGTCTTTGCCCCAGCCCTGTTCTAAATTGTTCAGCTAAACCTCCACCCATGTTCAGTATTTAATTCATTTTACCTGTTGAAGCTGGAGTGGAATGGCCCTCTATTCCACTCCTGCATACCAGTCAAGCGTTTGAGCACCAAAACACAGAGGACCGCCCAGAGCTAGCTGGCATGTGTTCATAACACTAACATCAAATAAACTGTATCAGTCGTGCTCACAGCTCACCACAAGAGGGCGCCAAAACGCTACATACCAAGGCGCAGACAGGCCTCTGAGCCCAAGAACACTTTGTTAGTCCGTATCCCTTGGCTACATTAGACGGGAATCACCGATTGGCTGTTGCAAGAATAATTTTATGTCTGTGTGTTTTGTAGGTGCAGAATTTAATTTGTAATGTTTGCATAATAAGAAGTTGGTCACATAGCAGATGAGCTCAGCCAGGCAAACAAACGTAGCATTACATTTTAATAATGGCACCACTACCCTTAGTACCAAAAAAACAAAACTAACAGCAACAGCAATAATACAAATTGGGGCATAATCATAGTTTTGTTATTTAGTACTTTTTAAATGCCTCTATAGGGATAGTGGTGACATAATTAATATGAATACTAGGTTTGGTATTGTAATACTAGTGAGCTCAGAACAAAACAAGTTAGGGAAGACTTGAGCAAATTCTTTACAATTCTGCCGGCTGGTTTCATAGACCCTGATTAGCACTAATCTTTGACAACCTTCCCTAAAATAACACAAGGTAGTGCGAGATGTTTGCTAATCGGGGTCAGCAAAGCTAATGCAGGACTAGAAGACAGCTGGACATTGAGTGGAGATCAGCTAAGAGGTAGGAGACCGTTCTTTACACAAAGAGTGGCACGTGGATGGAATGTGAGCACTGTTACCCAATCCTCCCAGCAGAAAGCGTTTTCTGTGGGCTTAATTCAACAACATAAACCAACTCATTCATTTAAATTGTCTTGCAAAAGTGAATACTTGCTTTTGTAACTGAGCAGTCCACTTCCAAGTTTTAAAAATCAGTCCCAAACTGTGAACAAGGCATTCTTCTTTACAGGAATTTCTAGATTTCTGCTGCAGGGATCTGTGTGCACTACCGCCCCCTATTGGGAGGTTCAGGAAGTATATCAAATCAAGATCTCGGGTGAACCAGTTTACAATTACAGTCGTTAACAAACGTTTCTGGGCCAACCACATTGGTAGAACATCCTTCCATTCTGATAATATATGATTAGGAGATGTATTCTGTCTTATATTCATAGCAGAAAATACTATTTTTAAAAAAGTCATCTAAAACGAACAGTGTTAGTAAATAACAACAAAAATGACTATAACATATAAAAAGGCATACCGCATCCGATTAACATTATAGTATGATTATTATAATTATTATTTAAAAAAAAGCTTAAAATAATTCGGCAGGGAACAGGTTAATGTAAGGAACCATTCGTTTCTTATTAGATATCAATGAATGGTATTTACATATTCAATCCTACTGGTCCAATCAGAAGGGACGAGGGCGTGGCTCATGGTGCTAGTTGGGCTGTGACAAAAATCTGAGAGCCAGCAACAAGCACACAACAAAGCGTTAAGACTGCCACAGAGTAGCCGAGATTTATTTTATTTTATTACTTAAAGGAGAGAAAGCCGACCCATTTCTGGACTGGTTATTTTATTTTATCAACAATAAGATAATACCAGTATCAGGCTTTTTTTTGGATTACACTAAGGGAAGATATATCAAAAGCCCTTCTGGTTAAACTGTAAGTAAAACGCATTATTTTCTCCTCGATTTCTATTGCATTGCAGTATTGTCTATTGCAAAGCAAGCTGGGTCTGTTCAGAAGAATTCAAACATTTAGTTTGTCTATTATTATACATGGCGTTTAAAAGAACACCCCTAGATTTAAGTTGCACGCAGAAGCTTGAGACATTAAGAAATTGGGTTTTTGACGGCGGCTTGTTCTGACGCTTGTGGTTGGGTGGATGGACTTGGGATGTTCTGAAATGTTGCAGCCTGATTCAGTGTGAAATGGAATGGAAGGAGCGAGCGAGCTCCCTGGCCGCATAGCTGTAGGCTCTAGAAGCGGATGCTTGAGGGAGAATGTGGTTATTCATTCTGTATAGCCTTTCTTCTAAAACTCCACATCGGTCATGATCTGCTGTAAGATGTGTGATGGTCGGGGTCCACATTTACAGCAGTACGTCATAGCATTTTTTATGAACCCCCAGGCTACAACTCACGTAGGTCTATGATGATAGAAACATGGGCTTGGAAGCTTAAGTGACCAATGCTGCGTGTATAGCTGAGTAGCAGGACTGGGGTTCAGATTAGCGTGCTGTAGAGTTTACTGTATATGATAATCTAATAATAGTAATAGCCACATGATTTATTTTTTTCTGGTGGAGTGTTACTTTTGAACGGCAGTGGTCTCTCTCCCCCAGCTTGATATACTTTTAGAACACTTTCTCGAAACTTAAATACATTTTTCTCTTTCTTCAGCTCTTTAGGTTTTTAATGTAGCTCTTTCTCTTTCTGTAAATTTAAAGGCCAATACAATAATTTATAAAGCTTAGCATGTCTGTTGAATTCAGGTCCACACTGTTTCAACATCCTCCCATTTTTTAAAGCGTGATTAACCACCACATTGTTTCTTCCGCTGAGCTGGCACAATACTGAATGGTACTTGATGTAACATCAGGCACTGCACACAAACCATTCTGATTCATGGATGTTTGATTGACCGTGTTTGATTGCTTGACCCCCCTCACGTCTCTCTAATAATAGTGACATTACACAGCCTCTTTCCAGGTGGATGTCAGTTAAAGAACCGGTCACTGGTTCTCTGCAAATTCATCCAATCCCTTCCTTATTTACACCGCTAGGAGTTAATGATCCACCAGGAGGTCCGTACTGGCAGATAGTGACCTGCAGGTTGGGCTGAGGGCCTCAACATAGGTTATTATATGACCTATAAGGACCGGCATGGCGGTCATTACTACTATCAAGCATAGCATTTGATATTTCATTTAAAAAAACAAACCTCCTAAAACTCTCACTACACCAATCTTCCATGTAGAGTGTTGGGTGACCAGCTGTCTACTTCACAATAGGACACACCTGCAAAGAGATGCAAAGCAACTTCCAGGCTTTCATTGGCTAGTTAACAACATTCAGGGTCATTTCAGCCAATAGAAGCACAGATAACCAATCCCCCTCAGTCAGTAAAATACCCTGACTAAACGGTTGTTCCAATTAAACCACAGGCAGTTGAGACGACCTGAGTCACACTTTTTTTGTTTCACATTATGATTAAATGTTAAATACATCATTTAAAATACAAGTCAATAGTTTTTATTTTTTATTCTTAAACAAAATGAATCATGTTTTTATTTCTACATGAAATTTAAAATAATGAAATCCCATCTTATCACAAGACGAGGCACCTGCGATGTTCATACACCAACTTTCTTTGCCACAGCAGCCTGAGACTCCAGCAGTTCAACGTGGTTTACGCAAGTCACAGCTGATCACTGTGCTACGTGAACCTGTCTTACTCTGAAAAGCGATCTCCGTTCATCGTTTGAAAATACTGTATCCCAATTAAACGAAGTGACATCCCAATTAAATGACATAAATAGCATTGGGAAGAACCGCCTCCCAGAGTTGTATCCCATTTAAGCAGAAATCCCGATTATCCGTATCCCGATTAGGCAGCAGTGATTGTATTCACAAATTATTCCAAAAATACCTGCCCTCTATTTCAATTTGACAAATTTAAAAGCTCACATCCGAGAGAGAGAGAGAGAGAGAGAGAGAGAGCTGTAGTTAAGGAAAGTTAACAGAGAGTGAAGAGAGAGGTTAGTAAATTGAGGTTAGTGCTGTTCTGTACAACAGTTGAAGTGATCAGTTGAAGTGACTCTTCACTGCGAAGGAAATACATATTTTTTGCCATCCATTCATTTTATTTGGTTGTATCCATGATTTATTTACTGGCACCGGGCCCCCATCATACTGTAGTTCTGCTTTTGTTTTCCTTGTCGCATTTACTGGGTAATAAATGACAGGGATACAGTGTTTACGGTACGTGGGTTTAACAATTTGAAATCTGCGCTTGAACCTGAAAGGGGTTTTCACGCGTCATGCTCATTTACAAGCTGTTGTCACTTGGAGTGAGTTCAAACAGAGACAGGCAATGGGAGAAACCATTGGGTCACTGTTTTACAAGTAGACTTTTCATAAACTATTTGAAACCACTCTACAGAAAAACTCTGTTAGCAGAGATAGTGAAGACCACAGAATGCAAAATATGCATCAAAAGATATTCAACATGAGGTGATCGAGACCTTAAGTAAAATATTTAATCAAATTAAAGACAAATATAAGCATTGTGAATCTAGCGGATACTGTATCAAAAGTGATGGGACAGGAGATGTTGAAAATCTGTCCATCATGGTAAGATTTGTTAGCGATTCTGTACCCGAGGAACGTCTGATTGGCTTGCTTGAATTGCACCAGTTGGATGCAGAATATATTACAGCTCAGATACTAAAACACCTCTCTGAAGTGGGCTTTAATGCTGACAGCATCATCAGCCAGTGCTACGATAGTGCATCAGTGATGAGAGGAGTTAATGGAGGTGTGCAGGCTTTGCTGCAAAGAAAACTAGGAAGGCACATTCCATACATACATTGTTACAACTGTCACCTGCACTTAGCAGTAGTGCATGCATTTCAAAGTGAACCATGTGGGAAGAGATTTTTTGATCTTTGTTTTTCTCTGTATGCATTCTTTCATCGCCACTACATTACTCAAAGGTACAATGGCCCTTCGCTAAAGAGGTTGAGGAAATTCGCTGGACAAGCCATTTTGAAGTGACCAAATGTGTTGATCATCAGGATCGTATTCCTGATATACTGTCAGAAGAGGATGATTATGCACAGAAGCATCTGGACTTCTTTCTCAGCTTAAGAGACAGAGCTTCTTTGTTCTTGAAAAGTTCCTCGTCCATATTCTTGGTATTTTAAAGCCAGCCAATGCTGTTCTTCAGTCACAATCTGTTGACCTGTTCTCTGCTGGTGAGGTGATAAATGCATCAGTAGACGCATTAAAAAATCTTGGTAAAGATGAAGATTTCTGGACTCTGTAGAGTAGCTGTAGATGTGCATCCTACAAAGAGACAGAGAACCACAAGTAAGCAGCTAGCTGATTCTGTAGTGTTTTCAACACTAGGACATGCAGACTCTAAGTCTGACTGTAGTCTGACATTAAAGAGACCCAAGTTAAACATTCCAGACAGAGCCGTATCAGAGATGGAAAGCAGATTTTCTGAAAAGGATCTGGAGTTAATGAAGGCTTTGTCTTGCCTCCTACCCCGGTCCAGTACAAGTTTTGATGCTACCATGTTAGAGCCTCTTTATGTGATAGAAGTTGACAAAAATGTCATAGCCAGTGAAATTGCCACAGCTAAACCTACGTTGCTTAAACTCAACAAAGATGCAGACTGTGCCAGTGTTTGTAATCATCTGCATGGATTTAAATAGAACGGAAAGGCAGTTTAAGTTTAAAGGAATAAACAGACAGCACAAAGAGGTAGAGATAAAGACATCATCACAAGTGCTGTACACATGGATGGCAGAGGCATCTAAAAGAATACTTAGTATTTGGTGTGTCACTCTGTATTTACTTTTGTTTATTGTGGAATTACCTGCCGGCCTATATTATTACTGCAATCAGCTAACAAAGTTGATGCAAGTTTAAAAATGTATGTCTAAACTGGTTTGCTCAACTTTTGATTATTCCCTATCTGTGCGCAGTTCTTACTTCATAACACTAATAAGAAACAAGGTGTGTATGTTAATTCTGAAATTAGTATTTTTGTATTGTTTAATCTATGCTAACTGGAACTGGTATATTGGTTCATAGCTTGAGTAAATCTGTCACCGTTATAGAGGCCCTCACAACATCTCTACTGGCCCTCTGTCTGAGAGCAGCTGGAGCCGGGCCTGCCCTCAGCCATGCAATTATACTGCTAAATGTGTCATTCTAGCCATGGAGGTATACTACAGCCCCAGATGTCATCAAACTGATGAGCCGTTTTGTTTACACAAGCAGGCGTTTACTGGAATGACCTGAAATGCTGCATCTTGATTGGCTGAGGCAGTGTTCAATGATCTGTTTGGTTTATAATACAGATTAGGTTAAGATTAGTGTTGGGTTGGGTTGGGTTGAGAGGTAAAGGTAAAAATGATAATTGCTAATGATGGAAAGAGCAACTTGGTTTGGGAAATAAATATAAGTGTTGTTGTCTTGTGGAACTGTTTAACTCTACTCACTTAGACAAATTAGATTTCTGGATGGGTGTGGCTAAGAGGTTATACACACATCTAACAGGTTCATCAGAAGACTGGACATCTCAAAGCAGGTCTCTTGATCAGTTAGGTCCCAAGATATGAACATCTGAAAATGAGGATCAACCTTCAAAATGTAGTTTACAAAATAGGTCTGCCTTTTTACATAGGTACAGGATACAGGAACAGAATTAGGTTGTATTTTTTCAACTGAAATGTATTCAAAAGCATGCTAACAGCTTGTACCTGCGATGCCTATTAGAGTGGCCTTTGACCAGGGTGTCCAATCCTGGTCCTGGAGGCTCCATTCCACTCCAGGTTTAACAGGTACAACGAGATCATGAACTACTTCAGGGTCTGGCTGGAGGTTTAATTGCTTCAACGAATCCATTTAGAACAGGGCTGGAGCAAAGTCAAGGGCTGGAAGGGCCAACTTTGACCTTGAGTTTATGTAAAATACAGCTGGTGGAGATCAAAACAAGCACCCCAAGCAGGCCCCCAGAATCGTAGTTAAGATAGTTCATGGGATCGATTCATTTATAAAATGACTTTGTCCATATGACTGAGAAGATGACTTGGTGATTTATGAGGTTTGTAGGAAGTCCAGAGACATGAAAATACAGGAACTATTGTGCTTGCTGTAGAGAGCGCAAGCAAAGTTTGTTGAAAACTTTTCTTTTAATAAGGATTCTTAAAACAGAAAATACAAGCTTAGGTAATCGAAAAGCTCAAGTCCGTTTCTAAGTACACTTATAGCCATCAAAACTACCGTGAGAAACTTGTGGAACTTAAAACCTGTCATTTCCTGATTTGTGTGACCTTTGGGGTTAATTTTGATTCTGAGGACCAAGTGAAGCAGTGGATGGGAATTCATTTTCATGTGTAAAAATACTCGGGGTGAGAGGTCACCATGATCGGGGATTTCAGGTTTTTACATATCTCATTGTGAGGCTCATCAGTTAAAGTATTGTGGTGAATGCATTTGAGTTGGCCTGTAGCATGACCCCAGTGTGTGCTTTGTTCCACGCTGCCCTACAATAGGAAACTGGGTCACAAAATGACCGAGCAACAGAAAATATAAACAGGTTCTATTTCTCAGCCAAAGACACCAGAATATTGACCAATCAGAGAAGAGACTCCTTCTACTTTGTAAATAAGACATGAACAGTACATATTCTAAACCGTGAAAAATATGATGTAATTTTAGGCTAATTCTAGTTCCGACTGCCTGCTGATCTCGGTCTGAAAGGTTTTGTCAACGGTTGCCGATGATAACTAAACAGATTGCCCAAACTGTGAAGAAGATGCTCTGTTTGATCAGGTGAGTGTGTTTTTCATGACTCATTCCAAGACCCTCGGAGATCTCCCTTTGATAAGAAAGACATACAAAGTGACGAGAGCCTGTTTGAGGATCTCGCTTCTTTGGAAGAATAGGTGAGTTTGGGATAGCTTTTATTTCTAATCATTCACAGTAACTGTCCCTGATGACATGGATATAGTGGAGTATTCATAGCCATGGATGTGGATTGAAATTCATAGCCCCGTAAAGACGTTCCACACACACATGTGTATGCCCCTAGTCGTATGTATGTGAATGTTTAATCTTTTAAAACAATCAAATACATTGCATTATTTCTGCTTCATATCTGTAAATTCCTACATACAAGAAGACCTTCAGAAGCACTGAATCCCCAATCCTTTTCCATGGCATGTATATTTCATATGAATAGCATTGGAAGCATTTGTAACAAATCTCTGCCTATTAGCATAAGACCCATGCTTGCGTCTCGACTACAGAGCTGGGTTCGCGTCCACCCCTCGTCTCTCCCTTCAGTTGAATGGGCGGAGGTCCCAGTTCATTCCACACTCCGGTGCAGACAGTACCATTTGATGAGTCCCGGGACGCTGCTATGATGACGGGCCAGCATGTGAGCTGTGTTTGTTTATTATGAATGTACTAATCTGCAAGAGGCCCTATGAACATGCTATTCATCAGGAAGGTGTCAGTCTGACAATAGCTGGAGCGTGTCCTGAATGAGAACGTGCTAATGCCTCTGTGTGTGAGAGAGAGAGAGAGCGCTGGTGAACTGCCAGAGAGCCCTGGGGAATAGGGACACCAGATGGATGGAGCTGAGACACAAGTAGCCCCTTGGAAACGTTTGAGTACCGTATGTGTTTAACATTATACATTGTGGGTATATGCAGTCATACTGTTGAAGTGTCATATGCGTTTAACATTAAGTACATTGTAATTCAGTCATACTGTTGAAGCTGTCTTAGTTCAATGTTTAACAACATGGTGGCTTTTAATAACGCCTCTCTAAAATGCATCAACCTAGTTTTTTGCAAACCTTACTTCAATACATTTCTGTTGTTTGAGAGAAGGCCCCCATGTACGTTAATATAGAGGTAATGAGAGGCTGTATTTAGCTCTGCTACTGTTTAGACCGTTGAAATAGACCACACAGAAAATATGCACCGTATTTAAGATATTTACTGTTAAAGTTTTTAACTCCCCAATTAAATAGCATTTTGGATGAGTTCCAATGCAACCCAGAATACCTCTGTACAGCAGTAACCCCTGGCTGCAATGCACCTCATGAAATAAGAAGGCACAATAGAAGGTCTTGATGAGAGGGTTGTGACCTGATACCTGTCAGGGAGATTGGGACAAAGGCTTACTGTTTGGTTTCATGAGGAGTGCAAATGGAACAGAACAGTGGGTAATGATTGTGGGCAGTGTCTTCAAGACACAAAGTCTGTGATGAGGAATCAGTGTATAGGGTTGGTTCAGCAACGCCAGCTGCGATGAAACATACTTAACACCCACTGATGAAGATATGAATAATAACTTGCATAGGCTTAAACATTAATAACAAAAATGCCAAGAGAAAAAGAAATGCTGAAAATGTTTTAGTAAATGTTCATGCTTAGTGTTAAATCATTAACGTGTTGGCATTGAAAATGTATAATACCAAAATCCCTGACACCATTGCATTTCCAATACCTCCAGTGTGTCCTCCCGCAGTGTCCTCCACAATGTGTAAAAGTGTCTGTTTTCTAGTGATGGATTGTACTACACTGGCCTCTTTATAGCCTTATGGAGACAGTGATTTCGTTTGTTAAATGGTAGATGCAGGCAGATTGATTACATTGCATTGCTGTTGCCTCTTGGTTCTGCAGACTGGATTGATTGCAGTCTACGCTCTCCTGTGGTGCGTTAGCTGTGCTGTTCAGGTGCTGGACAGATGTGGGCTAGCAGCACTTGGGGTGAAGGATTGGGAAGGGCCAGCTGTGAGCTCCAACACAGGCAGACCACAAGATCTGCTCCGAGGGAGAGTGGGGGAGGGAGAGAAGAGAGAAAAAAATGTCCCACAGAAATACAGAGCAAAACACACAATCGCATTACAACAGATGGGATATTAAGAGGATGCCTTTAGAGCGAGCCAGCCCTGATAGTGCAGGGATCTAATATTCCAGACAGCGTGGAGTCCCTGAGAAATGTGTCCCGACGCTTATCTCTCCTGTAATCTCAGACCTGGACCTGGCAGGTGTAAGAAGCAGGTGAATGAAATAACAAAAGGAAAACGGGCCCCTTCAACAGACTGGAGGAAAGGAAGGCACAGAGTGATCCTTTGAGGAGAAATACCCTTCAGCGGTTTTTGGTTCAGGTTTATTTTTACCACTAATGTGAAGCATTAGAGGTAAAGTCAGAAGCAACCTTTTAAATACCAGCTTCCAAACACTAAAAGTAGAGCAAGGAGGCAGTCCTGGCCCCAGAGGGTTACAGATAGAATTAAAGCACCCAGTAATAGGTTTGGAGAGGGTTTGGTGCCCAGTCTTGCTACGTTCTGCAAGTTTCAACCATAGCCATTTGGTTCTTAGAAATGATTTGATCGGACAACTTCCATGCAGCGTCTACTGTATGAAGTAAAAGATTATAAGATGTGCACATTTTATGTGAACCTAGAAAAAAAACATAGCAAGTAAAGAAGGCCACATGGTTGTGATTGCATCTAGCAATATTTCAGAGTGTATAATCATAGATAATCATAGAATAATTAATTGCAAGCTAGTTAAACCCCTCGGCCACGATATAAAAAGGCTGCAGTTCTCTAGCTCCTGGTGGGAGTTCAGAGAAGGAACGAGAGGGGAGAGAGCGAGAGTAGAGAGAAACTTGATTTAAAAGAACATAGGAACAGTGAAGGCAATCTGCCCAGCCTGACCTTTGTTTATGTATTTTTGTGTTCGAGATTTGTTTTTGTTTACTCTTTTATTTTGCTCTGTGAGCACAGTTTATTTTTGGTTTAAATATTTTATTTATTTTTGTTTGCCTAATAAAAACGGCAAACGCCACTTGAACTGCAGTACTTGTCCTGGTGTCAGTTTTTGTCCGTCCCTGCTTCTGCCGTGACGTCACCGCTCAGTCACCCTGCCACACCTTCCTTTGGTTACATCCTAATAAATCCACAAAATGGGGGAATGAAATGTCTAATCTCGTTTCAATTGAAACCGCACAAGATTTTAAATTGAGTGCTGTTGATGCAATGTGGCTAGACCATTTCCCATTATCGTGATTATCAAATAAGAGAAGTTTGGGAACAAGAAAAGGTCATTCAGTCCATCAAGGCTTGTCCCTTGTTGTTGTTGTTGTTGTTGTTGTTGTTATTATTGTTTATTTTTATTTATTTATTTATTTATTTATTTATTAGCAGACGCCCTTATCCAGGGCGACTTACAGTCGTAAACAAAAATACATTTCAAGAATCACAGTACAAGTATTAATACAATTAAGAGCAAGATAAAATACAATGACCTGGGTTCTAGCAAGTACAAGTATATGACAAAATACGATTCAATAATGGAGCAGATAAGTGTCAGTGATAGTTACATCAGGGTATAATTAAATACAAAATACTACAGATTAAATAACACTTCGCGCACCATTCTCCCTGACTGGAGGGAACTCATTTAAAAGCACAGAATCGAGTCTTTTTTAAATGTTCCCAGTGTTTTAGATCCTACTACTTCACCTGGTCGGTTATTCCATGCATTTATAACTCTCTGTGTAAAAAAAGTGCTTCCTGCCTTCTGTTCTAAACTTCTTTTTACTCGATTCCCATTTATGTCCTCTTGTTTTTCTCTCTCTGCTAAATGTGAAGTCGCATCTTTATCTAGACTTGTGATTTTTAAAGACCTCAATCAAATCCCCTTTCCCTACTTGTTTTTAGGCTGAAGAGATGTATTTATTTGACCCTGTCCTCCTATCTCATGTCATTCAGTCCTGGGATCACCCTTCTCTGTACCTTCTCGAGTGCGATGCTGTCTTTTGCAGTGAGGCGACAAAAACTGCAGTATTCTAGTGGTTTGGTTCTAATCGTATTCTACAGTATTTTAAAAAATATAAGTAATATTGTAGCAATACAATACCGTTAATACCGTGATTAACGATAATTGCAGCAACCTTACTTCCAGGTTAGAAAATAGCACTGAATTTAGGAATGCTATTTAAGTGACCAGATTCCAGAAAGAAACCAGACCCTCTGATCTGATCACTCCTAGGACAAGGCTGCTAACACAAGCTTTCTCACACAGTCCAGGCAGCTACAGGAAGGAACAGTTCAAGTATCGAGTCCAGAGCCAGTTTAGCAGGGGCGTGGCTACGTTGTCATGTAACCACTGCTCTGCTGCACCAGATCAACAAGGCACGATTCTCTGCTTTCCTTCACTGTGTAATTAATTCCTTTGGAGACACGTGAGCTTTTTTAATTGACTCGTCAAGTGACTGCTGATTCTGCACGAAAGCAATCGCCGTCGTTCTCCCCTCACCGTGTGGCACAGGGATTTGCACGTAAGCACAGTCTACACACACGTGCTGCAGTTTGTAAGCAACTCTTCACTGATTCTTCACTTTGTTGGGGCATTTCCTATACACAAGCAATGTGTGAACGTGCAAGCTTAATTCAGTGCAAACGTGCGATAAGCCCAAGTCCAGTAAAAAAAAAAATATATATGCGCAAATTTCAAGCTTCTTGGACTACAACATATTCTCACTATCCTAAACAGCATAGGAAAAAGGCATACTTTGTGTAGCATTTCTTGGTTGTTTTTTTCTGTTTTCATTGTTTTTCTTTTTCAAAGCAATTAGAAGGAGCACCATATCACAGTCTCTCATTCTACTAAGTAATACAGTGGAATAGTTGTCTGCCTTTGTCTTTTGTAGGTATTCACTTCAATTCAGGTCAAAAATGAACAATTAATCCAATTAAATTAAAAACAGAGTGATACAAAATGTAATAAAACAGAAATGAAGAGACTGGGTTTAATTGTAAAATTAGAAAAACTAAGATAAAAAAGAAATCTAAAAAATATGTTTTCAATCTTGAATTAAAACAGTAAGAGTCCCAGCTTCCCTGACAGAGAAGGCAGAGCATTCCAGAATGTAGGAGCTGCAGAGCATTCCAGAATGTAGGAGCTGCAGAGCATTCCAGAATGTAGGAGCTGCAGAGCATTCCAGAATGTAGGAGCTGCAGAGCATTCCAGAATATAGGAGCTTTACAAGAAAAGGCTTCAAGACTGTTCACAAAGCTGCTGCGTTGACACTGCTTTGAAAATAAACTTGCAATGAGTCGGTGCAGCGGTCACGTTCATAAACATGCTTGCTTACAAACTCGCACATTTCTGTATTTGTTTGCTGGACACACCACCTCAACAATAATCAAAATGCTTTTTTTGGAGATGTATTTGAAATTACTATTATTTCTAATGATTGATGAAGTGTTAGATTGAATTTTGCATAGAAGGCACATTTTTATGGCCTGCTAATGGTACTGAGTAGCGTTCCAGAACCCCCTGCAGTTTTACAAGAAACACATTGCATTACCTTTGCTGTGTCCCATGCTGTCCATACTGCAGCAATTTCTTTTCAATATATTCCTTTTTTATATTGTTTTTATTCACACATCATAGGTAAATAGACTAGGCAATTACTTTTTTTTTAACCTTTACTTGGGAACGTACTCCAAGAGAGAGATTTTCTAATGATCTCGGTGAATCCAGTTCATGCTCATGACCTCTCTGTTACACTCAGTTGTTTATCTACAGTTCTAACCAACAAAAATGGATATTGTTTAATTAATAACCAATGTAAATGATTAAAAGCAAAACTATAGTGTATCCATCCATTTAAAATATAATCATGAGTGATTTACAACAGTAAAATCTTTGAAAACGATGTGAAAAGGTTTCATTGCTCATCACGTTTTGTAAAAAAAAAAATACAAACACTGTATTTCTGTGCCATGGTTAAATGTACAGCATATTTTTTTGGTATTAGTTTTTTTTAAAGGGCTCAGTAAACATTACCTTTTAATATAATATATAAACGCCCTGATAGTGGTATTGAGATTGTAGATTTGACTACCGTAGTGACTAATGCAGCCGTTTCCTTCTAATTCACCCAGACCCTCCCCTGACATGCACTGCTAAGTGTTTGTGAGCTGCAGGAGAGTAGTGTTCTGTTCTTGGAAAGCCCATTGATAATATAGGATTTCCAGTTATCCATGCGAGGTTGCGGATTCGTGGGATGGCAGGACTCCAGCTCTCCTCTAAACGAGTCCTAAACAAACATCCCTGCTGTATACAGCCAATATCAACTTCAGCTGCATAGGGGTTTGAGCGCTTCATTTTTGCTTGGAAGGTGCAGAGATCTACAGTAAGACTGGCAATGCTTTTCCAGCAGGTATACATTTCCTGATGCATTGTGTTCCTGCAGTAAAACAAAAGACTTCCATGTAATCAGTCAAAACTTTTCCATTCACTCCCAGGAGTTTTCTTGTTTCCCAGCTGTGACTTTTTCTTTCCGTGCTATGTCATGTCACATGTCTTCCATTGTACACAATCCCAGTTTTCTTCGCTGCAGAGTTTTGATGGTACTTTTCCAGTATGTATGACTGTGATGGGAGCAGACTATAAAATTAATTTACAAATATGTGCAATATGTAATCGTCATTCACGAGTGATGCGTATATTTTTGTAATCAAAATCATTTCAGAATTGATACGTTGTTAAAACGTACAGGAGCCATACTGTAGGGAGACACCTCACCTGCATGCAGTTCTATGAGGGAGTGGATACAGTATGGAATTGGAACATGTACAGGTAGTGGACAAAATAATGGAAATCCCAATGTAAAGTCACTTGATAGGGCGTTGGGCCACTATGGTATCCCGCTCTGTGGAGTTCTCGGCGGACCGTTTTTGATGAAACTGGCTGCTCACACCCCAGGTTGAAATTTGCAGTCAGTTGATCTGCATTTCCTCGCCTGTTTTGCCTTGCACTTCGAATGAATGCACGGGTATCACGATCCTGGAGTATGCACTTCCGCCCACTGTTGCCCTTTGCTGATGATGTCTTTCCCTCGGAGTTCCATGCTGACATCACCTTAGACACCGTTGCTCGTGAAACATCAGCAAGTTGAGCTGTCTTGGTCACTGAAGCTCCTGCAAAATGCGCCCCAACAATCACCCCTCTTTCAAAGTCACTGAGGTCTCCTCTTGCAGACATGCTAGCCATAATTATAGGCAACCAGGCCTGTCCAGCATTTTTATACATGCCCCTAAGCATGCTGGGATGTTATTTTCTTAATTAACGCATGAGCCACACCTGTGTGGAAGCCCTTGCTTTCAGTATACTTGGTGTCCCTCATTTACCCAGGTGTTTCCATTTTTTTATCCACTACCTGTATGTTTACTATCTAACATTTCTGTGCTGGTTCTCCAGTGACTATTCAGTTAATATAAAAATCCAATTAAAAAATTATGAGTGAGAGGAAGCCGTTTGTGCCCCCCAATGCTTGTTTGGCTTTTGTAGCCGATTGATCCCAGAATGTAATCTACACGCATCTTAAAGGACTCGCTGACTAAGCAGGAACAATGCAGCAAACCCATTCCATACCCTCCAATTGTTTTTGCACATTTACCTGCATAGGTACTGTACTGCGTTCCGTATAGCTAGCTTGAAATGGTACACTGAGTGACCAGCCTACAATTGCATGCCAGCTTAATTAGTTACACCTGTGCTAAATCAGGCCCCTCAGAGACCACTTGCATGGATGGCTCTAATTAAGCTCACAGTAAAAGTCTGAAATGGCTAAGCAATAGGACTATTTTCTGCTCACTCTGCGACTGTTCTAGATGGCATTTCTTGTGGATCGAAAACTTCACAGACACACCTGCAGAACAACCATCATCCCAAGCAAACACGCACTCCTGCACAATGTGTGTGAGTTTGCTGATAATTCAGTGTTTATTTACACAGGGTGGTGTGAGGGTGGCGTTGTTCTGTCACACAAGCCTTCAGTACCACAACATTATTATTAACTTCATCATGATGGATGGATCTTTCAGGCAGCTACATTACTTGCATTCCTGTTGTGTTGGTGTGTCCTTTATGTGTTTTTTCTTTCTTTTATATGTTTGTATTGTACAGAGAAGCTTTAGCCCCAACAGTCAAGGCAAGCTGTAAAGTGTGTGTGTGTGTGTGTGTATATATATATATATATATATATATATATATATATATATATATATATAATTTTAATTGTATTGAGATTCAACTGCTTCATTCTGGCATAGCCAACCTTTTTAATTAAATGTTTTAAAAAAACTGCTCCTTTCTCTGAGCTCAAAAAATATATGTTTACATGAGAGCAAGTTATGGGCATTAAGTTTTCTTATGTATTTATTTATTATACTTGTTTTGCATTGAGGCCTGTTTATATTTCTTTAAGAATTACGGCTTCATGTGGAAACTGTTCTCTGTGAAGCATGTGACCAGAGAGCAGCATCAGTGACTGCTGTTTCATAACAATCCTTTTGCGTTACTTTAGAAATCGAGGACAAAATGAGGCTGTCCTAGAGGAGGCTCTTGTATGGACACTGCTGTATGATACTGACCTACATGTGTTCTGGTTCACTGGTTCAGTAAGTTGCAGAACGATAACCAGCATTGGATTTGGTGCGCTGCCCTGTAAGATGTCATGTGTAAAGATCCGCTGTCCGCTTCATGCTTAACAAGCACTTCACAGTCCACGCTTATTGTGCTAATGCAGACCAAGATCCCATTGATCTAATTACGGAGGATAACTTGTTTTTTTTCCGGACCTGGGTTTAATTTAGATGGATCAGAAATCTGGAGACTTGCAGTACAGACAAGTGCATCCAGTATAAACGATGAGCGTCTCTTTACATTTCAGCACTGGCTGTAAACATGAACCCCCATGCACACACACGGACACACACCTGCCTATTTTTCTTCTACTGTCCCCACACGCTGGACAATGAGTGCCACAAACACCAACACTGCAACAAAACTCTGTCACAGTTCACCCAGGACCTCTCCTTCTCTGAGCTCAGAAAGAAAAGGAGCGAGATGCAGCCTGGCAGGCCGGTGCAACTGATCCTAGCGACAGCTGAAGAAACAATTCCTTGCAAAATGGGATTTGTCCAGCCAGCTAGTGAGCTAAATTACAAGAAAGGCCTCCCCTAAGCAGCTGCCTGCAAACAACCCAACTTCGCGTTCAGTTCTTATAGCTGGTGGTGTTTGGTTGAGGTGTGGGGAGGGGGTGGGGGGTGCGTGCAACACGATGGATGCACAGCTGGTAATAGCTCTGCTCAGGCAACACGATGGACGCACAGCTGGTAATAGCGCTGCTGAGGACAAAAGGCCTCTCAGAAAGGTGACGGCAGTCTGCACCGTCTTCTCTTTCTTTTCTCTATTGTGTCCCCTAGACTTGCCACAGCTGTTGCGAAGTCTAACTTTTCTTGTCTGGTGGGGCTCTTAATTAAACCAGACCCCCTGCCTCCCCTCCTACCCCCTCCCTCCAGTCTGAACAACAGTCCAATCAGTCACAGCCTAAATCCGCTCCAAAGCCGCGTGAAACGCTCACAATCTGGCTCGGAGGCCTACTTATCCAATTGAAGCCGAGGGCTGGAGTACATCAGCACTGGTTCAAAACCTGAGGGGTGGGGACGGATGTTGGCCTGCTGCTGCCCCTATTGTTCTTGCTGTCACAGCCCACTCGTGGCCAGCTATTCATGCTGGTAGGGGGTGGCTGTTGTTGGCTTCTTTTGTGTGCGACACGCGCGCATGTGTGACATGCACACGCACACACAAAAGAACCAAGGTCGTTTCCATTAATTATTTCAGTGTTCTATGGAGGAAGAAACTCATTCGCCATCTGTGATTTGTAGCAAACTTATTTGCCTTTTATAGCGTCTTAAAATGAAAAGTTGAAAGAAAGATTGATAATATCTTTAGTCTCTAGGCAATGCAACGAATGCACATTAGCACAAAAGGAATCCAAGCTAATTTTCTTGAAATTTAAATGAGAAAGAAGAGAGGATAATACCAGCAACTTTGATTTACCATACTTTTTAGGACAGGCTTTTTTTATGCAATATCAGCTAGTAGTAATTCAATAAAAATATCTACAAGAAAGTGTCGCTTTAACTTTGTGCATTTTTTTTTTTTAATATATATTATTTTAAAACGCATTTAGTTTAGTTTTTTTCTTCAGAAAGCTATCAAAAGGGCATCTTTCTTTGAAGTAAAAGGTGAAGTCCAGTTTAATAGGTCACTTTCCAATGGACTGTGCTTCTCTCATGCTCATATGAGACCCTTGTATTTGTTCCATCTACTACTGTAAAATAGTAAGCAGTTTTTTTTTATTTTTAATTTGTACTCCCATTCACATTACTGAGTTGGTGCCACAGACAGAATCGAATGGAAGACCTGTAGTGTGCATAATAACAAACGCCTGATTATTACAATGCACAGAACTGCAACATCTGAGTGTGTGTTTGAGTGTCCCTCTATCCGAATTTAGTGCATGCTCAACTCCACTTGCAACTAGCGTGTTTTCTCTTCTGGTTATTAATAAAAACACGGATTTGTATGACTTGTTTCAAGCCTGTTTTAAGCTTCTTCTGAATCTGCTTGAATTCAGTGCTTTTTTTCTCATGCAAACTAAGTCTGGTTTGATGGGATTATGACGACGGGTGTAAGTGAGACGGGCGATGAGATTAACCCTTTCTTACGTGCCATGAGTCCAAAACTGGACAACGGTCAAGATTCGACATGAGAAACATAGTACGAATGACAGGAGGCCATTCGGCCCATCAGTGTTCGTCAGGTTCCTTGCAGCTGATTGGTCTCAGAACTTTGTCAAGTCGAGTCTTAAAGGATCCCAGTGATTTCTGCCTCAACAACATGACTAGGCAGCCCATTACATCCCCTCACCACTCTCTGTGTGAAGAAGTGTTTCCTTCAACAACATGACTTGGCAGCCCATTCCATCCCCTCACCACTCTCTGTGTGAAGAAGAGTCTCCTTCAACAACATGACTAGGTAGCCCCTTCCATCCCCTCACCACTCTCTGTGTGAAGAAGAGTCTCCTTCAACAACATGACTAGGCAGCCCATTCCACCCCCTCACCACTCTCTGTGTGAAGAAGAGTCTCCTTCAACAACATGACTAGGCAGCCCATTCCATCCCCTCACCACTCTCTGTGTGAAGAAGTGTCTCCTTCAACAACATGACTAGGCAGCCCCTTCCATCCCCTCACCACTCTCTGTGTGAAGAAGTGTCTCCTTCAACAACATGACTAGGCAGCCCATTCCATCCCCTCACCACTCTCTGTGTGAAGAAGAGTCTCCTTCAACAACATGACTAGGTAGCCCCTTCCATCCCCTCACCACTCTCTGTGTGAAGAAGAGTCTCCTTCAACAACATGACTAGGCAGCCCATTCCATCCCCTCACCACTCTCTGTGTGAAGAAGAGTCTCCTTCAACAACATGACTAGGCAGCCCATTCCATCCCCTCACCACTCTCTGTGTGAAGAAGTGTCTCCTTCAACAACATGACTAGGCAGCCCATTCCATCCCCTCACCACTCTCTGTGTGAAGAAGTGTCTCCTTCAACAACATGACTAGGCAGCCCATTCCATCCCCTCACCACTCTCTGTGTGAAGAAGTGTCTCCTTCAACAACATGACTAGGCAGCCCATTCCATCCCCTCACCACTCTCTGTGTGAAGAAGTGTCTCCTTCAACAACATGACTAGGCAGCCCATTCCATCCCCTCACCACTCTCTGTGTGAAGAAGTGTCTCCTTCAACAACATGACTAGGCAGCCCATTCCATCCCCTCACCACTCTCTGTGTGAAGAAGTGTCTCCTTCAACAACATGACTAGGCAGCCCATTCCATCCCCTCACCACTCTCTGTGTGAGGAAGTGTCTCCTTCAACAACATGACTAGGCAGCCCATTCCATCCCCTCACCACTCTCTGTGTGAAGAAGTGTCTCCTTCAACAACATGACTAGGCAGCCCATTCCATCCCCTCACCACTCTCTGTGTGAAGAAGTGTCTCCTTCTCCCTGTCCTATCTCCACTTAATTTCCAACTGTCCTCTGGACCTTGTTTCTGTGCTGCATTTAAAATAATGGTTTGGGTTCACTTTTAATAATAATAATAATAATAATAATCTTAATTTTTATATAGCGCCTTTCATAGTGTACCACCATCACAAAGCGCTTAACAGAGGTAGGCTGTGAACTGCGCATTATACCCAGAGTCACTTACAATAGGACATTAATTTAACATCTCATCTGCAGGATGGAGCACAAGGAGGTGAAGTGACTTGCTCAGGGTCACACAATGAGTCAGTCAGTGGCAGGGTGGGATGTGAAGCAGCGACCTTCTGGTTACAAGCCCCGGACTTTAACCACTGGACCACAGTGCCTCCTAATTTTCAACTCCTTTTTAAGACTTCCTTTTGAGCTACGCCCCCATAATTTTAATTGAACTCTTGTTTTTAAACTTTCTCATCATCCTGGTTAGAAAAATGTTAATTTGGATTAATGTTTTTCGTACAATTTGGAGCTGAAGTCAGGGTGCTTGGCATATTGTTGTTACTTTATTTGTTCCGGAAGACGGTTGGGAGTTAAAGGGTTAAGGACGGACCTGTCCTGCCCCGGCAGGGAACAGCAGGCTGGTTTCACCCCCCTGGCACAGCTCTGGCAGCTGCCTGCCATTTGCATGACAAAGCGGTGCGATTTGTGGCCTCATGCAGCATCCTGCCCCAATGCAATCATTAACTCCAGCACTGCTCCTGCTGCGGCCCGTGTGTAAAGAGGGAGGTAGATGGGGGGGCTCGTGATGATCATTAACATGAAAACTCCAAGTGATGGGATGACAGCATTGTGCTTGGGGGACAAATGATCGAATGCGGGGTCCATAATCTCAAAAATCACTGCTTGCTTGTCTGGCTGATTTTTTCACTTGTTTCCCAAACTCGGTAGGCAAGGTATCCATGTAATGTAGGGAAAGTGTTTTCTGCTTCGATCGCACGCTTCTCCTTCGCTGCCTGCACATTGATTTTTGATGATGTTGGTGTATGAGCTCATCTAAACTTACAGAGGTTTACAAACAACAAATGTCCCTTTTTAACTTGCATTTCACAATGTAATTCGATGAAATGCAGCAACTGGGATATATTGTCTGCTTGCTGGTATTAGTTTCTTGATATGTTGTAGAAATTGTGCAAGATTCCTCCCTGTGTCTTTCAGAATTGTGATAATAAACGCAACATATGAAATCCTTTTTTATTTTTATTTTTTATTTATACAGCATTTAGGATTTGGATTAATCCAGCTTTGTGTCTCCAAGCACCATTTTTATAACTTAGAAATTCAACCTGAAACTTAGATATAATAAAAATATAAGTTTATATAAAGTAATGTTAATTAGAATTAATACAGATTCAAAGATAGAAGTAAAAATGATGTAACAATATATAGAACAGCATTACATCATGTAAGAATAAATCATGGATTTGAATGTAAACAATAACAAGCAGTTGTCATGCTGTCAAAAACCTATAAATACCTCCAATGTTTTGATTTAAACACAGGCTCCCTTGAGAAAGATATGTGCAACATATAAAAACGCTGGGCAGCTGGCTCTTTGAGCTAAATATATATATATATATATATATATATATATATATATATATATATATATATATATATATATATATATATATATATATATATATATATATATACTACCGTTCAAAAGTTTGGGGTCACTTAGAAATTTCCTTGTTTTCAAAAGAAAAGAAAATTTTTGTCCATTAAAATAACATCAAATTGATCAGAAATACAGTGTAGACATTGTTAATGTTGTAAATGACTATTGTAGCTGGAAACGGCTGATTTGTAATGGAATATCTACATAGGCGCACAGAGGCCCATTATCAGCAACCATCAGTCCTGTGTTCCAATGGCACGCTGTGTTTGCTAATCCAAGTTTATCATTTTAAAAGGCTAATTGATCATTAGAAAACCCTTTTGCAATTATGTTAGCACAGCTGAAAACTGTTGTGCTGATTAAAGAAGCAATAAAACTGGCCTTCTTTAGACTAGTTGAGTATCTGGAACATCAGCAATTGTGGGTTCGATTACAGGCTCAAAATGGCCAGAAACAAAGAACTTTCTTCTGAAACTCGTCAGTCTATTCTTGTTCTGAGAAATGAAGGCTATTCCATGCGAGAAATTGCCAAGAAACTGCTGGAGGAGTGCTTGACGCCATCTGTCAAGCATGGTGGAGGCAATGTGATGGTCTGGGGGTGCTTTGGTGGTGGTAAATGGGAGATTTGTACAGGGTAAAAGGGATCCTGAAGAAGGAAGGCTATCACTCTATTTTGCAACGCCATGCCATACCCTGTGGACGGCGCTTGATTGGAGCCAATTTCCTCCTACAACAGGACAATGACCCAAAGCTCAGCTCCAAACTATGCAAGAACTATTTAGGGAAGAAGCAGTCAGCTGGTATTCTGTCTATAATGGAGTGGCCAGCACAGTCACCGGATCTCAACCCTATTGAGCTGTTGTGGGAGCAGCTTGACCGTATGGTACGTAAGAAGTGCCCATCAAGCCAATCCAACTTGTGGGAGGTGCTTCAGGAAGCATGGGGTGAAATCTTTTCAGATTACCTCAACAAATTGACAACTAGAATGCCAAAGGTCTGCAAGGCTGTAATTGCTGCAAATGGAGGATTCTTTGACGAAAGCAGTTTGAAGGACACAATTATTATTTCAATTAAAAATCATTATTTCTAACCTTGTCAATGACTATATTTCCTATTCATTTTGCTATATTTCCTATTCAAACTCATTTCATGTATGTTTTCATGGAAAACAAGGAAATTTCTAAGTGACCCCAAACTTTTGAACGGTAGTGTGTGTGTATATATATATATATATATATATATATATATATATATATATATATATATATATATATATATATATATATATACAGTACCAGTCAAAACTTTGAGTACACCTGCTTGAAACCAGGTTTTTCATGATGATCTATGCTTTTAACTGTATAAACTTGTCTATAAACACTTAATATTTCATTATATGATACGTGTACTTATATAAGCTGATAATCATAAGTGAATTGCATTCAAAAATTTTATTTTTAAATGAAAATGTAAATCTTGTCAATTTCAATGAAATGGTCACCCAAAGCAAGGGGATTTCAGTCTGAAGCCCAAGTCAGTTAAAAGTCTGAAATGTGTATAACACGGTGTAAGAACACTGGCCTAAGTATAAAAGTGTCTTTGTTAGATGTTCTCCAGCATGTTACCTAATTAACCTTTTGTCACCAATTATTGTTAACAGGTGAGGGTCCATGATTACTATAAATATAGGTAGCATAGTGTCACAAAGACGGCAGCAGTGAGTGACGTCAGACCAGAGACCGGGGGAGCAACACAGAACAGACAGAGACAGTGAGGTTTTGGTGAAGCTGAGCGCGTGATCGCGCTCAGCATTTAATAATTAAACAGCACAGAAAAATAAAAGGTTTGAACACAAAACACACAGGACACGGCACATTCGCCAAAACAAAAGAGATAAACAAAACGGACTATCACTAAACAAAACGGTGCACGGAGACAAACAAACACGGTGCGTACAAAACACTTATTAAATAAAATACTTTAAATACTTTAAATGCACGTGAAGTGATGTGCAATCCTCGTGCCTAAATACAATTATACATTTTTAAACACACGTGAAACACAGACCCGCTTATATCCCGTGTACCAATACCTATACACCAACATTTACACACAACACGTAACATACAACACAAACTACGCACAAGGGCGTGGCCACATTGCCACACATAGGCATAAGTTTGTCATTCCTGAATGTAAGGGAGCAAAAAATGGCAAAATACGCTCAGTCTGTAATTACTTTAAGAAATGAAGGTCAATCTTTAAGACAAATCACAAGAACTTTGCAAGTGTCTGTAACTGCTGTGGCCAAGACCATCAAACGATTTGAAGAAACTGGCACTCATGAGGACCGAACAAGGTCAGGCAGGCCAAGGGTGACCTCAGAATCGGAGAACAAGTTCATTCGAGTCACAAGTCTGCGAAACCGGCGATTAACTGCCCCTGAAATACAAGCGCAGCTAAATGCTACTAGAAGTACAGATGTTTCAACATCAACTGTTCAGAGGAGATTGCGTGAAGCTGGCCTAAGAATTGCTGCAAAGAAACCATTGTTAAGAGTGCAGAAAAACAGGAAGAGACTTGCCTGGGCCAAAAAACACAGAAACTGGATGTTTGAGGAGTGAAAGTCAGTCTTATGGACCGATGAGTCAAAATTTGAAATATTTGGGTCCAACCACAGAGTATTTGTAAGACGCAGAGAGGGTGAGCGCATGAGTTCTGCATGTGTGGTTCCCACTGTCAAGCATGGAGGAGGCAGTGTCGTGGTCTGGGGTTGCTTTGCTAGTGACAGAGTTGGTGATCTTTACCAAGTCCATGGCAAGCTCAACCAGCATGGCTATCATAGCATACTTCAGAGGCATGCCATTCCAGCAGGATTACGGCTAGTTGGGCAGTCCTTCATTCTTCAGCAAGATAATGACCCGAAACACACCTCACAGTTGTGCAAGAACTATCTGGCGAAGAAAGAAAGTGAAGGACAACTCAATCTAATGACCTGGCCTGCCCAGTCTCCAGACCTCAATCCCATAGAACTTGTATGGGACAAACTGGACAAAAGAGTCAAAGCAAAGCTACCCACAAGTGCCCTACATCTCTGGGAATTGCTGCAGAAGAGCTGGGAAGACATGTCGGGTGATTTCCTGCTGAAACTTGTTAACCGAATGCCTTGTGTTGGTGAGGCTGTTATTAAGTCAAAGGGTGGCTGTTTTGAGGAATCCAAGATTGAGACAATTTTCAATTTTCTTGAACATTGCTTTGATATTCCTTATGTTTTGTTTTGTATATTGTAACATGTGTTTTCATTTTCAAGTATTTACAGAAACGTATACCACGTAAAACAGTCAATTATGAAAAAAAACTAGTTTCCAGCAAGTGTACTCAAACTTTTGACTGGTACTGTGTATATATATATATATATATATATATATATATATATATATATATATATATATACAGTACTGTGCAAAAGTTTTAGGCAGGTGTGAAAAAATGCTGTAAAGTAAGAATGCTTTCAAAAATAGACATGTTAATAGATTATATTTATCAATTAACTAAATGCAAAGTGAGTGAACAGAAGAAAAATCTAAATCAAATCCATATTTGGTGTGACCACCCTTTGCCTTCAAAACAGCATCAATTCTTCTAGGTACACTTGCACAAAGTCAGGGATTTTGTAGGCATATAGTCAGGTGTATGATTAAACAATTATACCAAACAGGTGCTAATGATCATCAATTCAATATGTAGGTTGAAACACAATCATTAACTGAAACAGAAACAGCTGTGTAGGAGGAATAAAACTGGGTGAGGAACAGCCAAACTCAGCTAACAAGGTGAGGTTGCTGAAGACAGTTTACTGTCAAAAGTCATACACCATGGCAAGACTGAGCACAGCAACAAGACACAAGGTAGTTATACTGCATCAGCAAGGTCTCTCCCAGGCAGAAATTTCAAGGCAGACAGGGGTTTCCAGATGTGCTGTCCAAGCTCTTTTGAAGAAGCACAAAGAAACGGGCAACGTTGAGGACCGTAGACGCAGTGGTCGGCCAAGGAAACTTACTGCAGCAGATGAATCATGCTTACTTCCCTTCGCAATCGGAAGATGTCCAGCAGTGCCATCAGCTCAGAACTGGCAGAAAACAGTGGGACCCTGGTACACCCATCTACTGTCCGGAGAAGTCTGGTCAGAAGTGGCCTTCATGGAAGACTTGCGGCCAAAAAGCCATACCTCCGACGTGGAAACAAGGCCAAGCGGCTCAACTATGCACGAAAACACAGGAACTGGGGTGCGGAAAAATGGCAGCAGGTGCTCTGGACTGATGAGTCAAAATTTGAAATATTTGGCTGTAGCAGAAGGCAGTTTGTTCGCCGAAGGGCTGGAGAGCGTACACGAATGAGTGTCTGCAGGCAACAGTGAAGCATGGTGGAGGTTCCTTGCAAGTTTGGGGCTGCATTTCTGCAAATGGAGTTGGGGATTTGGTCAGAATTAATGGTCTCCTCAATGCTGAGATGTACAGGCAGATACTTATCCATCATGCAATACCATCAGGGAGGCATCTGATTGGCCCCAAATTTATTCTGCAGCATGACAACGACCCCAAACATACAGTGAAAGTCATTAAGAACTATCTTCAGCGTAAAGAAGAACAAGGAGTCCTGGAAGTGATGGTATGGCCCCACAGAGCCCTGATCTCAACATCATCGAGTCTGTCTGGGATTACATGAAGAGAGAGAAGCAACTGAGGCTGCCTAAATCCACAGAAGAACTGTGGTTAGTTCTCCAAGATGTTTGGGCCAACCTACCTGCCAAGTTCCTTCAAAAACTGTGTGCAAGTGTACCTAGAAGAATTGATGCTTGATGCTGTTTTGAAGGCAAAGGGTGGTCACACCAAATATGGATTTGATTTAGATTTTTCTTCTGTTCACTCACTTTGCATTTAGTTAATTGATAAATATAATCTATTAACATGTCTATTTTTGAAAGCATTCTTACTTTACAGCATTTTTTCACACCTGCCTAAAACTTTTGCACAGTACTGTATATATATATATATATATATATAAAAAATTTAATTTTGTTCTAATTTGGAGACAGACCTCAGCATGAACTGACTTAGAAGCTCTTTGAGGATTATTGTCTGTGTCGCTCGTATGGCTGGTTTCACAGGCCCCGGTCTGCACTAATCATAGGCTACCTCGTCTAACATTAGATTAGCGCAAGATTAGTGCTAATGAGTGTCTTTGAAAGCCACAGATATTATTCATGTATTCTCATATTACCCCACTGCTTGAGAATCTGAGATTCAGCTCTCATTAACAAGTGTAAAGTGTAGCATGCCTATCACAACAGTTTCTGATTTAAATACCAAACGGGGGTGCTGAGCGAGAACAGGTCCGCTATACACCATGCTTGTCTGTCAGCGACCAGGTAGTGTGGGGAAACAATTAAAAAAGCAACAGAATGCATGGTTATAGAGACAGGAGTGTGGAGTCTGATTAATGAGGTTCTGATTAATGCACTAGTGAGTTCTTCACAGATCAGTGCGCTTACTGCAGAGAGGACATTGCGGCTTTGGCGAGAGTCCCGTGAAGGACAACCAGACCACTCCCAGGGTTCTAATGTGTGAGTTCTGAAGACTGGCTGATGGAACGGAACCTAGTCAGGTTTGAACAAACATCGGTTCGAAGAGTTTTTAGAATCACAAATCCTGGTGATGGTTTCAGTGCGGCACAGAGCTGGCCAGAGGAACGGAGCGCAGACTCGGGTCCGAGGGAAAGAGACATTCTTTACACAGTGAATGGGTGATCAAACCATACTGCAACTGCTGGATCCCTGGGGTCCGCTAGGGCCGGAGATATGCATGCAGAGCATTTTTGAGGCATGCCTCCAAGGATGGGTACATTGCAACCCCCTGTGCTTTGCCTGCCTTATAGATCAATTGAAGGACAGTTCATTCCAGGGCTACCAGTCCAAAACATCATGATCACAAGAAGAACAAAATAAATGGCTAGCTATCCCAGCGGGTACCGAGTTACAGCAGGGTTCTGTTCTGGACTCCACTGGAGGGCTTTTGTGTTTCTCATGCAGGCGTAGTTTGGCAGGGGCGCTGAGCCAGCAATCAGCTGTAGCGTTGGAGTATTAAATCTGTGTGGGAGCATTCTGGAAAGCAGCCCAGCTCCACAGCACTCCTTATGTAAGGCCCTTCAGCCCAAAACAATCCCAGCTATTGTGTCCCATTTGTGGGTAGACACTGTACCCCACCTTGCTGCAGCAATGTCATTAGCAATCGGGAATGGGGAAGTTTGTGCACTACAGAATGTTTGTGCTTGTGAATTTAATTCAGTGAATACAGTCAGTAATTAAGAGTCGTTGTGTATGTGAGCTTCCTCACAAGATCCCTGCTGGAAACGTACTGCAGTGTGGTGTGTTTACTCTCAGTATGTAGTCATTGAAATGTCATGAGAAAACGAGAGGCAGGAGGTTGCACATACCTTTCTATCTGCAAGTGTTCTGGAACTCCAGTGCTTCTTAGAAAATAGATGCTGTGCATATGTGGCCCCCCTGGTCTCCTGACATTTCCTCAGTAGCTGTTGCCATGGGAACTCGTTGCTTAGCAGCAGTGGTAGCAGTCAGGCAGATCAGTTTATCGGATGTAAACAGCAACGACTTCTGTCCTTACCCACGAACTGAGTCGGTTTTGAAACTCGTCAAAAAAACAAGTGCAGATTTTAAAAACAGGATGCAGAAAAAGAAAAAGCCATGAACACAGATAATTATCTTTGGTATTTTAGTCTGTTCTGGTATAGAACTCCTGTTATATGTAATTAACAGACCGCCTGGTAGCTAAAGCTCCTTTGGCAGGCCTTGAAGTATTTTTTGTTTATGCACAATATTTTCATTTAATAGTAGAAATCTCTATTGTTGTTTTGTTTGTATTCTTAAAACAAGATCATCATCATTAATAATCATCATAATAATAATAATTGCTTAATGGCAGATGCCTTTATTACAGGACAGTACAGGGTTACAGTGCAAGTTTTTCATATTTAAATACAGTAGTTTACAGAACTGGGAAGCAACAAGTTAGGATTAGAGCAAGTTATATCTAAAATGACATAATAGTACTGCAAGGATAGTGCATTCGGTGAGGGCCCGGGAAATGGTGCTTAGGTCAGGCAAGTCCAGTGCAGAGTAGGAGGGGTAGATGAAGAGATCTACAGATGCAGTCTAAACAGGGGGTCTTGAGGAGGTGGCAGAAGGCAGTGAGAGACGGAGCAGTCCTTAAGTTTTCCAGTAGCTGGTTCCACCGCAGAGGGGCTAGGGAAGAGAAGGAGTGGCAAGGGAGGATGGAGAGTGGAGGGAAGGCATGACCGTTCGGCCAGTAGAGGAGGAGCGGAGGAGGTGTAGGGAGACACGAGGGATTGGAGGTAGGAGGGGGCAGTGTGTTGAAGAGAGCGGTAGGGAAGAACTGGTCTTGAATTGAATGCGAGCAGAGATAGGGAGCCAGTGGAGGGTGCGAAGCAGGGGGGAAGCTTGAAAGTAGCGAGGTTGGGAGAAAATAAGACGAGCAGCAGAGTTTTGAATGAGATGAAGGAGGTAGGAGAGCCGAAGCAGGAAGAGCAGCAGGGAGAGTTACAGTCTGGCGAGTACAAGAGCTTGGACCAGGAGTTGGGTGGAAGAGGACAGATTCGGTAGATGTTGCTAAGAAGCGGCAAGTGTGTGTCAGGGAAGAGATGGGAGGGGTCAAGAATAACACCTAGGGTTTTAGCAGAAGGAGCTGGAGAGAGAGTTATGGAGTCAGGGGATACTGAGATGGAAAGGTCAGGTGGGAGAGGTCAGATTTATTGAGGTTGAGTTTGAGGTGGTGAGAATGCATCCAAATTGAGCTAGCCCAGAGGCATTCTGAGATGTGGGAGGAGATGTGGGAGTCAAAGGAGAGGAAGATCTGGACATCATCAGCGTAAAGGTGGTAGTAGAAGCCAAAATAGGAAATGAGAGTGCCTAGCAAGCTGGTGTAGAGTGAGAAGAGTTGTCCCAAGACAGATCCTCGAGGTACATACCCAGATCACAGAGAGAGGAGAGGATCAACAGTGATCAACAGTGTCAAAGGCAGAGGAGAGGTCAAGGAGAACTAGAATGGAGGAGAGGGAGGCAGCCCAAGCAGAGAGGAGGGCGTCAGTTACAGAGAGGAGAGCGTCAGTTACAGAGAGGAGGGCGTCAGTTACAGAGAGGAGAGAGTCAGTTACAGAGAGGAGGGCGTCAGTTACAGAGAGGAGAGAGTCAGTTACAGAGAGGAGAGAGTCAGTTACAGAGAGGAGGGAGGCAGCCCGAGGAGAGAGTCAGTTACAGAGAGGAGAGAGTCAGTTACAGAGAGGAGATAAAATAGGGGGCCAGATCACAGTTGCAATCTAGTAGGATCCGATTCACCTGAAGCAATTTAAAACACTTCACAAACAATCAGCCTGGTAATGTGGTCTGGCACTTTACCAAGATTGAAACAGAGTAAAACAACAACAGTTACCTTAATAATAAAGCATGCAAATGGATAGTGAGTAGAGATAGTGTGATTAAGAAATTGCATTTTTTTCCTACTGTTTAATGGACTGTGATTTTAATAATCTAGCTTTTACCAAGCACAGTACGATACATCCATCCATGCGTGGGATTGATGCCTGTCAATCTACTTGTATGTAAGCCTTTGAATACTTGACATGTACCTTCACTGATACCTCCATTGCGGGTGGTGAAACTCTGTGGTGAGGAAAAACACATCTGTCTTATAAATGACTGGCGTGGTGTAGAGCTCTGCAATATTCTGTATTATCAGAACTACAGCACATTGACATGTGATTTTGAATGTTCTTTATCGTTCCTCAGTGTGTGTAGGAGTATATTTCACCTGTTTATATGTATGCTGGGTGTTGATTGCTGCGGTCTGTAATGGGAGGGAGCCTGGCCCTCAAGATCAATACAAGCTTCCTTTCCTAATTAAATCTCAGGGGGGAGGTTTTTACACAGATACAAGAGATCCCAAGAGTTCCACATTTCTCCGGTAATTCACTCCACATCTCCCCGTCTTAGAGAACCGTTTCAAACTGTTAATTTTACAGCACAATACATTACACTGTGCTTACATACAGCATGTTGTCTCTAATAATGTAAAGCATTACTTGTCATCAATTAATCCAACCCTCTGTGTAACTGGCAGCCAGTGTAATGACTGTAATGTGGAGCCCAGTGTGAGAGTAGCATGTATAGAGACCGAGAGAGACGGATGTTTTTATGTTACTGATGAAAGTGACCAAAAACTACAACAACTGAATCTATATGAATAGACATGGAGTAAATGATAGATTTAGAGATAGAGGGTGGAGACTTTAGTAAAATAGTGTCTGTCTCTCTCTCTCTCTCTCTCTCTCTCTCTCTCTCTCTCTCTCTCTCTCTCTCTCTCTCTCTCTCTCTCCCTCTGGGTCTCCACTCAGCATGGTAAGTAGGAGCTGTAGGAAGTGTCAGACTCCTGATGAGATGCTAGAACAAGGCCAGGACAGATTCACTCTTTTGAAGAAGAGGCTTGGGTATGGATGGTATGGAATGGGTTACCAAGACAAGTAGTTGATGCTGAATCTCTGTCACATCCGGTTATGTTTAGTGGCTCTGTGTGTTTCTATGACCCATTATTATAGCTTGGATATGAGGTCACAAACCCAACCTTGTACAATTTTTGTTCTAAATTAGAGACAGATCTCATGAGGAATTCACTTTGAAGCTCTTTCATGTTTATTGTTTGTGTCGCTTATATGGCTGGTTTCACAGACCCTGGTCTGCACTAACCATGGGTTACCTTCTCTACGGTAACATCAGATGCAAGGTCTGTCAGCGACCCCTGGGATGCTTTAGGAACTGGGATCAGCTGCGAAGACCAGGAGGAGCATTGATGAGCAACATGACCTCTCTCTGCTCCTTGTGGTCTTGTGTTCTAAATATTAAATGGGTAAAAATAACTTACCTATCATTAGCACAATGTAGGTCCTTGTTCAGTTTCAGTTTTCCATGTCCGGGGATCCTGTGTTCAGCAATAGGACGATCTGCACTGTAGCTGTAAATGGCTTTCAAGCAACTTCATTTCTGTATGTTTGTTCTAACCATTGTAAAGAATAACGAGGTATGGTAAAGCTAAACATGGCAAACCAGGATAAACTATGGTACAAGCATGGTAAAACTACAAAAATACTGTGGTCAACTTTACTAAGGGTTGTTTTCCTCATTATTTGACGAGGCACCACTATCTCTGAGTGTGCATGATACTGTTGGCGGAAGCTTTAAATGAAAAATCTATCAAAGCTTTCAAAATAGAAAATGGTGTATGTTCTTATCTGTGTCTTTTTTTGTCCCTTTATTCTCTACATTCCAGTTCTCTTTGCTGAATGTTATCTCGTCACACTGAAACAGTAATAAACTCCAATAAAATTCTCCATATCCATAGAGAGATGGTTAGATTGAAATATGATAGATAATTAGATGGATAGAGAGAGATCCTAGCTAGAGTTATATATTTAGTTACTAAAAAGGATATGAAAGAACCTTGTCACAGACTCTTCTTACTCCCAGACAGTGCAGTAATAATTTCAGATTCCAGAGGTGTGATGCCTGTCTGAGTCGGACTGCACTGACAAAGCTGGGGATACAGATTCACAAGCCTCTGGTCTAAAGCTCCGGGTGAGGTGCCTGTCTGTTTGCATTTAGGTCTAACGCTGTGCTTGGCAAGGCCTGGTGATCACATTTTGGAATAGCGTCCTCACTTCTATATATTTTCTTTTTAAATACAAATGTTTTTAATGTTTAATGTTGTTGTACACTGGACAGCTGGGCATGCACACGGGGCTATGCTTGTGTGACACCCCATAGAACATGGAACACGTGGAATATGAGCAGTAATGCGCGGCAGTGAGTGCTAGGTCTCATGTCATTGCAACACAAACAAAAGCTATTTTTGAACATGTTGGTTTGACGATAATGGTTTTGGAAGATGCACGCAATGCCTGCTCTGAAGCAGTGTGGTGGGACAGTGTGTGCACAGTGCAGACTCACAGCCCCATTCAGTGTGATGGGACAGTGTGTGCACAGTGCAGAGTCACAGCCCATTGAGCACACCCAGCTGATACTAAGCACTGCGGACAAGTCATTAGTTTTTCCCTGGAAGCAATTTGCGTCCTCAAGAATTCTGCCTTAGAAATAGGAAATAAGCCTGGGAATGTTTTTTATGATGAACAGCAACTGTGATAGATAGTTTCTTTAGGGTTTTTTTTTTCAGTTGTATTTTGCTTGATGAGAGAATCTGTTATGCTAGCTGTGCTTTGTGTAAGGCATAGATTTGCTACTTCTTGCTTCCTGTTTCATTTTTAATTTCTAGGGTGTTGGGGAATGCACGAATGCTGAACCCAGTTGTTCCTGGTTGAGATCAGTGATTGACCAGGTGCTAAGTGCTCACTGTGAAGTGATGAGATAGGCAGGTTATCTGAACTGTTCCAGTGAATCTGGAGCCGTATAGTCCCTCCTGACTCTCTTAAATTGACAACTGACCTAAACATTTCAGAATGCAGGGTTATGTAACTCTAACGGTCCCTGAGACAGGTCACCATTTAGCCTAGGTGCTAAAATGAAGCTGGCTCAGAAATTGATTTTATTGCATGATACATGGCGTTTTTTTGCATGATCCATCTTGGGTACCGTTTGGGATGCACACCATGAATAAGGTTTATGGTCCTAACGGAAACTACGCAGAACAATAATAGCCATGCACCTTAAGGGCAGCTTCTCTATTTCAGAAATCTGTAATTCTTCAATGGCAAAATGTAATGGCGCCTTTCTCTGTAACTTAATATGACCTAATATGCATACCATGAGGTGGTAACGTTTGTGTGGGTGTTAAATACCAAACACTTTGAAGTAGTGGCTTCATGTTTGGTGCATAACTATTCTGTGATTTTCTACGTCAAGTTCATAGAACAACAATGAACACCTTTGTGGTAATCATTTTACAAAACTACTACAAGCCTCCAGTTTTAGAGAGTGAATGGAGCACTGACGCAATGGTCTTGACGTTGACTCCTGGCCCAATCAATTATAGACACCACAAGCATATTTGGTACACTGCTGTAGTCTATGATTTTCAGAGTTAAGTTTCATCACCTGTGTTGTCCAGTAAAAAATAACCATTTCATTGCCACATTGTTTTGTCAGTGATTCAGGTAGTGTGCTTCCAATGGTTTTCTTGACCAGGTTTCATAATGGCCATTGTCCAATAAAAACTAATGATATTTACTTCACATTAGCTGCAACCACCGGCCGTATCTCAGAAACTATTTGAAATTTAGACTTCATGGCCCCTTTTCAGAAATCTTTAAATCATAACGTATTTAAAGAGTGTCCTTCGCTGAATGGATTCAGGGTGTACTAGCAAACATGTCTACATCCCTGTGAGTTTGAGACAATAGTTTATGCCTTCTGCATCCCAGCCACAGCTTTCATTGACAAAGACAGAACAGGGGAGCGCATGGAGATATATAATGTGTGTGTGTGTGTGTACATGTAGACCTGAGGTTCCTAATCTGTAGCCTGCAAGTAAATACCAGGTGGTCCCTGGAGAATTCTCAAAACTGGTTACTGCCTCTACCTAGTTCCCAAACCGTATGCTGAACAGCACATGAAAGGGATTCCGAAACCCTGTTTAATAGGAAACACATTACTTTATCTTTGCTGTGTCCCATTTTGACATCTCATCTTGCAGCAATATATTTTCCCCATAGCCCTGATCGTTTTGATATTTTTATATAGGAGGCTGTGTGGTCCAGTGGTTAAAGAAAAGGGCTTGTAATCAGAAGGTCCCCGATTCAAATCCCACCTCAGCCACTGACTCATTGTGTGACCCTGAGCAAGTCACTTCACCTCCTTGTGCTCCGTCTTTCGGGTGAGACGTAGTTGTAAGTGACTCTGCAGCTGATGCATAGTTCACACACCCTAGTCTCTGTAAGTCGCCTTGGATAAAGGCGTCTGCTAAATAAACAAATAATAATAATATATGGGTTGTAAATCAGCTGGAGAAATCTCTCATGCAGGGTCTCCTTACACCATAATTTATTTAGCAAATTGTAATACTGTATTTATTTAGACTGTAATAATCGTGCCCTTATAAACGGTACTTTTGCAGTTTAACCATAGTTTACCCTGTTTTGCCCTGTTAATTAATATGCTTTACCATACCTCACCATCCTTTTCAATTCTAGCCTATGCTTTACCCTGCTTTCACTATGCTTTATTACACTTTGCCATGCCTTTACTATGGGAAACTTGTATAAGAGTAATGGTAGTATTTTAACTGCCATTATAGTTCGGGGTCCCATGCTGCCAGTGGTCTATGGGAAAAACCTATAACACCAGGGTTAGGAACAGCTGTATAGATGACTGAGTCTGTCCATGAAACACAGGGAAGCCCGGTAACGCCCCTGAATTGCTCTCTTGTGAAATAACCATAATGAGCTGCTGTGTATTTGCTTTTAGCCTTCACTGCATGCCATTTAGCTGGTTGATTTATTATAAAACCGATCATGGATGCGGGAAGCGGCAGCTTTTATACAAATAAATCAATAAGTAATCAAAGTGACCTGGAGCCACACACATTAACAAGTACAGTGTATCCTCTCCCATATAAACCTCTCGTGGAAGTCCTGCTCTAAGTGGGTCAGCGAAGCGCAGGGAAACCGGATAATAAAAGGGATTGATCCGTGATCAGTCGGTATGCCTTTGGGGGTTTCCAAAGTGAAATAAAACACATTGCTAAATCGATTTCCCTCTCTGATAATCTGGCCACCGGCCAGTTTTTTAAAACATGTGTGAACTTGTGATGGCGACGGTGTGAGCCTACCCAGTATCTCCTGTCTTCCATTTTAACCCCTTGGCTGCACCACTTCCAGGTCATACAGATAGGGCAGTGCCACAGATAGGGCAGGGCCACCCAGCCCCTGCACTCTGACCACTGCACTGCACCTCACCTTCAGGTAACAGGTCCGTTAGTTGTGACTTCGCTATTGGAATCACCAGCTACATCCCCTCCAGGCTACAACACAGCTTGGTTTAGATCCCAGTGCTCTTCTATAACCACTGGGGCTATGCTGTCTCCAGGTCACCCAATCAGGGACTCGGCAGTGAAGCTCTGATTGGATCCCAGGATCTTCCAGCTCCCAGAGCCTTGTCATTATTAACAGTTCATGGAATAACACTGGCTCGTGGTCACATTTGATGATAAACATTTAATGAAAAATAAATGGGTCTGGCTCTGATGTATTTAACTCTCAGCATTGGCTGGAACTGCAGTTCAAAAAATACAAACCAAATGAGAGGGGCTTACTTTTCTAGCTGATAAATGCTTAAAAATGTAGGAAACAGACACAGCGTCTTTAATTCATTTAAACAAGCCTGAATGCCACTTTCTCAGTCTGCTGTGAACAAACTGTTTGGTTTGATAATAAAACTCAGAGCCACGTGTGCTTGTGTTTGTATTTGCGTGTGCTTGTGCGTGAGCTTGTGTTTGTATTTGCGTGTGCTTGTGTGTGGGTTTGTGGTTGTATTTGCGTGTGCAAACACAGATTGAGCTTAAACTGGCAGATGCAAAGGAATGTGTCATTAGGACCAACAAAAGGCGAGACTAATGAATGACTGCTGCCAAAGAACCCTTGTAAGGGCATTTAGTGGTGGTGGTGGTGGTAGTGTTGTTTTGGTACTGGAATGGCAGCACAGAGACGGGAATCTTGGTGTAAATGATAAGAGCGCACTTGGAAGACTCCCATTCTGGTCTCGGTTTGAAAGACTCCTTGCCACACCCTGCCCTGTATAGGCCTACTTTAGGCAAAGACAGCAGGGTCCTTACATTTTAGATTAATAGGTTTAAACCAGACAGACCTGACAGCTTACTTATTGAAAAAAAGCCAGATCGTTCCAAACATTTAATGTACAGGAACAGGCCTCAGATGATGCATAGGATTTAGCTGGTTTGCATTGGAAAGAAAAACCAGGAGACTCATAAATCACATCATTTTAAAGCTTTGAGTGGGATTTGAAAAGCAGACTTTTTTTTTTGGCACCGATTTTAGTGTTTGGATTCTTCGCACTTTTTTTCTTTTCTTTAATGTTATAAAATATTCATTTTAGTTTTTTACATGATCACACATTAGCATAATTTGTATACTAGCTGGCTCTTGAAACCTCTTGATTCTTATAAGTGGGGTACGTTGCTGTTGTAGTTAGACGGATGCTATCAACATTTTCATTTTGATATATTTCAGGGCCCAGAATTTAATGCGATTTACAACATTTACATATTGCCGCATAATGAGTTCTCCTCTTCCATGATGATTTACATTTCTTTGAAAACTGGAAATATTTTAAGTAATGCACTCGCTTCAGCTTGAAATGCAGCGCTGCCCGCGGGCAAACAAGAATACCAGTTACTCTTTCGGGTTCGCAGTGATTGGCAGGGATTTCCAATTAACAGTGAGACGAGACATCCAGAAGAACTTGCCTTTGTGACGTCACAAAGATACAGGGAGGCCCAATCTGGCACCAGCCTGAACTAACGATTCGGTTTCCATTGCTAATTGCATTTCAGTGTCTGCTGTAATGTCATCAGCTATCCAGGGAATGAATGGAACAGCAGTGTGACCTGGAATGGTGTTCTGGAGCCAGATTTGACCTCCACTAAGGTGCAGTGTAGTGCATCCTATCAGGACCACGTAGCGCTAGTGACAGCACTGATATTCTGGCAGCTCTCGCTAAACTTTCTCATTTGCTATAGTGCTCCTTGTATACTAGTATACGCTGCTATGTTTGGAGGGAGGCACAACTGTAAATGTAATTGAAAAAGATTGGAAAAAAGCTGTTGCAGAGGAATCTTTTACTGTGGATTTCCCCGGCAATGGGAAGAAAGGCACACGTATGATTGTATTTATGCATGTATGTACTTGCATTCTGTATATAAATTGCATTCAATTGGTACAATACTTACATTGAGGACTGAAGAACATTTCTGAGCGAGAGCGTGCCATTCAGCCCCTCAGTGCTCGTCTGGTTCCTAGTAGCTGATTGATCTCAAAACTGTCATGTCAAGTATTAAAGGATCCCAGTGATTCAGCATCAACAACATGGCTAGGTAACCCATTCCAAAGAACTGTGTAAAGAAGTGTCTTCTACCCCCTCTCCTAAATCCACTTTATTTCCAACAGTTGGATCTGGTGTCTGTTTAAAGTTTAGGGTTAACGTTGCTCTCCTTTTTTCCGATTTTACAGACTTCAATCAGCTCCTCCTAATTCTTTGATAAGAAAATAAGAGTTTCAACCCTGAGGGATTGTATCCCAATAACTAAAACATCCACGTGATCCAGGGCAATTCCTTCAACGTTACTGGCCTATTAAAATCTAAACGGAGAATACTGTGAGAATCAAGATTTTAAATGCTCATAAATTACAACTTGTAGCCTGAAGGTAACACATGTCAAATATCACAGAGCTTTAACTGGGTAAGGACAGGAGTGAGACAGAGCTTTGAACAGAGCATTAACTAAACTAGTGGAACTAAAGGATATTCTCTCTCTCTCTCTCTCTCTCTCTGTCTCTCTCTCTCGCCTGCTGGCAGTGGTAGCTGGATTTATGCTGAGGTGGTAGAGAGAGAAATTGCTAATTTACTTTTAACCACATGTAATTCTAATATCTCCCGGGAAAAGAAAGATAATTAGATAATTGCTTGTACAGGACTAGACATACAGTTGTTGTTAAAAGTTTACATACCCTCCATTTGCAACAGTGTTATTTCCCAATGTATTAAGTGTTATAAATATTGTTTGATACACTATACTTACCCAGCAGTGATGCCTCTTGTGAGTGTGTTGAACACTCATTCGTCTTATACAATTCATGAACACAATAAAGTTGAGCAATAAATCTTGTAATGACTCCTCAGTGCAAGCTGTTTAAATGGCATCCATTGTATTGTACATTTTAGTTTGGATTTGTGATGGCTTCCCACCTGTAGCACCAAGATGGTGCTGAGGTTACATTGTAGAAATACTGAAGCATCTGAATATAGCAGAATCTGTAAATAGCAAACACACACACACACACACACACACACACACACAAATACACAGAGGGACACACGCACAAACACACACCTCCAGACTCTGCTGAATAGCTGATTTCCTGGCAATCCAGAATGACTCAGTGTACACATGGTTTCCAGCACAATAGAAAGCCAGCTTCTGATCGGAATAGAGTGGAATTACTGATTGCAGACAATTATTTCCAATTTTCCCAACACTGCAAGTGGAGACCGCACTTGCGAGTCATCAACCAAGCAGCCTTCAAAGACAACCATCCTTTTGGGTCCCTCCAGTCTTCATAAACTACAGAACGGAATATTCATTTGAGCAAACCCTAAGCATGAATATTAAAGTTTTCAGAAACCATCTTCTGTGTTCCAGGGATGCTGGCCTGACCCCCTCACAGGCTTGGTGTTTCATCCCAGCCTGGTAGTGCTTCCTGTCAGCCAAAACCCCCGGCCCCACTGCCTCCTTCTCCTAACCTTGTGCTCTTCGGGATGCTGTTTTGAACATTGTTTCTGTTTAATTTTGGTAACTTTTACTATGTGATGTCCATATAGAAATAATCCCGCAGTACTGTCCAGTCCTATAGTATTTAGAGCTATTATTGTTATTCAAGCTAACCAGTCCTTCTTTAGAGCCCAGCGATAAATATAGGATGGTGAAACATGTACTGAATAATAACCTGCTTCACTTTATCCCCTTCGATCTCTGCATCTAGAATTGTACCACACACGATTCTTACCTGAGCCATATTTGATAATGCGTACCGCTATGCACAAAAGTTTTGCATCACTTAGAATTTTAGGATTGAGACATTATTAAAAAAAGAAAAAAACTATATGAACTTAATTTAGATCTTTTATTTAACATCATATAATCAAAGAAAGTACAAAACGATATCGCAAAAGTCTACCGGAAGCCATAATAGTAGTACAGTGTTTCATGTTTGATTTACCTTCAAAGAGCTCGTCCAATCCTTTTTATACTCTGTGCGGCCTGTTATGCAAAAGAAAAAATTAGCACATGTGAGACGGAGAATGTGTGCAGTGTCTGTATCTGTAACAATAGCCCGAGGGCTACAGTAACTGTTATTGTTCTGCAGTTGCTTTACGGTGTACAGGAATATGGGCTAGTTGATGGTATGTTTACACTCTTTACACAATATATTCTTTTAGATTGTCCCGATGTATAAAAGGACATCTCTGAGTGTAAAAATAAGCTGCTGCTTCCACCTGTCAGATACAGCACTTCAGCAATCGGAGCAGCATGAATGTAAAACCGGGGAGAGGACAGCAGCAATGTGGTACAGGAGGAGCCCCAGGGACCAGGGGGAAACAGCAGCAGAGTGGTACAGGAAAGGGTCGGGAGGAGCCCCAGGGACCAGGGGGAAACAGCAGCAGAGTGGTACAGGAAAGGGTCAGGAGGAGCCCCAGGGACCAGGGGGAAACAGCAGCAGAGTGGTACAGGAAAGGAACAGGAGGAGGAGCCCCAGCGACCAGGGGGAAACAGCAGCAGAGTGGTATAGGAGGAGCCCCAGGGACCAGGGGGAAAGAGCAGCAGAGTGGTACAGGAAAGGGACAGGAGGAGGAGCCTCAGGGACCAGGGGGAAACAGCAGCAGAGTGGTACAGGAAAGGGACCAGGAGAAAACAGCAGCCCGGGGTGATGAAGCAGGGGATATACAGGCAGTACCCACCTTGAACTCTGGCTGTTGAAATCCCGAGAACCGCTTATCCCATTATTATGAAACTTGAAAGGGTCAGAGAGCAGGGAAGGGTTACAGTGAGGGTGTGTGTCAGAGAGCAGGGAAAGGTTACAGTGACGGTGTGTGTCAGAGAGCAGGGAAGGGTTACAGTGTGTGTCGGAGAGCAGGGAAGGGTTACAATGAGGGTGTGTGTGTCAGAGAGCAGGGAAGGGTTACAGTGTGTGTGTGTCAGAGAGCAGTTAAGGGTTACAGTGAGGGTGTGTGTCAGAGAGCAGGGAAGGGTTACAGTGAGGGTGTGTGTCAGAGAGCAGGGAAGGGTTACAGTGAGGGTGTGTGTCGGAGAGCAGGGAAGGGTTACAGTGAGGGTGTGTGTGTCAGAGCAGGGAAGGGTTACAGTGTGTGTGTGTGTGTCAGAGAGCAGGGAAGGGCTACAGTGTGTGTGTGTCAGAGAGCAGGGAAGGGTTACAGTGAGGGTGTGTGTGTGTCAGAGCAGGGAAGGGTTACAGTGAGGGTGTGTGTGTGTCGGAAAGCAGGGAAGTGTTACAGTGAGGGTGTGTGTGTCAGAGAGAGCAGGGAAGGGTTACAGTGAGGGTGTGTGTCAGAGCAGGGAAGGGTTACAGTGAGGGTGTGTGTGTCAGAGAGCAGGGAAGGGTTACAGTGAGGGTGTGTGTCAGAGAGCAGGGAAGGGTTACAGTGAGGGTGTGTGTGTCAGAGAGTGCAGGGAAGGGTTACAGTGAGGGTGTGTGTGTCAGAGCAGGGAATGGTTACAGTGTGTGTGTGTCGGAGAGCAGGGAAGGGTTACAGTGAGGGTGTGTGTCAGAGCAGGGAAGGGTTACAGTGAGGGTGTGTGTCAGAGAGCAGGGAAGGGTTACAGTGAGGGTGTGTGTCAGAGAGCAGGGAAGGGTTACAGTGAGGGTGTGTGTCAGAGCAGGGAAGGGTTACAGTGAGGGTGTGTGTCAGAGAGCAGGGAAGGGTTACAGTGAGGGTTTGTGTCAGAGAGCAGGGAAGGTTCACAGTGAGGGTGTGTGTGTCAGAGAGCAGGGAAGGGTTACAGTGAGGGTGAGTGTGTCAGAGAGCAGGGAAGGGTTACAGTGAGGGTGTGTGTCAGAGAGCAGGGAAGGGTTACAGTGAGGGTGAGTGTGTCAGAGAGCAGGGAAGGGTTACAGTGAGGGTGTGTGTCAGAGAGCAGGGAAGGGTTACAGTGAGGGTGTGTGTCAGAGAGCAGGGAAGGGTTACAGTGAGGGTGTGTGTCAGAGAGCAGGGAAGGGTTACAGTGAGGGTGTGTGTGTCAGAGAGCAGGGAATGGTTACAGTGTGTGTGTCGGAGAGCAGGGAAGGGTTACAGTGAGGGTGTGTGTCAGAGAGCAGGGAAGGGTTACAGTGAGGGTGTGTGTGTCAGAGAGTGCAGGGAAGGGTTACAGTGAGGGTGTGTGTCAGAGAGCAGGGAAGGGTTACAGTGAGGGTGTGTGTCAGAGAGCAGGGAAGGGTTACAGTGAGGGTGTGTGTGTGTCAGAGAGCAGGGAAGGGTTACAGTGTGTGTGTCAGAGAGCAGGGAAGGGTTACAGTGAGGGTGTGTGTGTCAGAGAGCAGGGAAGGGTTACAGTGTGTGTGTCAGAGAGCAGGGAAGGGTTACAGTGAGGGTGTGTGTCAGAGAGCAGGGAAGGGTTACAGTGAGGGTGTGTGTGTCAGAGAGCAGGGAAGGGTTACAGTGTGTGTGTCAGAGAGCAGGGAAGGGTTACAGTGAGGGTGTGTGTGTCAGAGAGCAGGGAAGGGTTACAGTGTGTGTGTCAGAGAGCAGGGAAGGGTTACAGTGAGGGTGAGTGTGTCAGAGAGCAGGGAAGGGTTACAGTGTGTGTGTGTGTCAGAGAGCAGGGAAGGGCTACAGTGAGGGTGAGTGTGTCAGAGAGCAGGGAAGGGTTACAGTGAGGGTGTGTGTCAGAGAGCAGGGAAGGGTTACAGTTTGTGTGTCAGAGAGCAGGGAAGGGTTACAGTGAGGGTGTGTGTCAGAGAGCAGGGAAGGGTTACAGTGAGGGTGTGTGTGTCAGAGAGCAGGGAAGGGTTACAGTGTGTGTGTCAGAGAGCAGGGAAGGGTTACAGTGAGGGTGTGTGTGTGTCAGAGAGCAGGGAAGGGTTACAGTGAGGGTGAGTGTGTCAGAGAGCAGGGAAGGGTTACAGTGAGGGTGTGTGTGTCAGAGAGCAGGGAAGGGTTACAGTGGGGGGTGTCGAGAGCAGGAAGGGTTACAATGGGGGTGGGGGCACGGCTGCTTGTTTTTGAAGCTGTCTGTCTCTCACAGTGAAATATGGCTCTGCATTATCCTTGAGTCGGCAGGTTCTTCAGACCCATTAGTCTGGTCAGTGCCCCATAATACATCTCATTGGCAGAATAATGGCTCGGAGCCCCCTCCCCCACCCAGCAAGCTTGTAGCTTCCCGAGGGCGGACCACTGCACTGCCAGAGTCCCGTCTTCTGTAGTTTAACCCTGCGCTGCATCAGCACTTCAAATATGTCTAGCTGTACTTGACTGCTGTTCTGCCTGAACCTTTTTTTAGTGAAAAGAGAAAATATTACAAAGCTATTAAACAGAGCCCTTAACTTTTAACCTTTCAGTCCTGTGGGACCTCAAGGTCCCAACTTATCTTAGCGCCGTGTGTTCGCACGTGCCGTCGGAAATCACATTGCATCATCACGGGACTCTAGGTCCCGGTCTGAGGTAGTGTATAAATATATGGAGAAATTAAAGTGTTGTCCTGTTTTCATGTAAAGCTAAAGAATCACCCTATAGAATTAACTCATTTTGCTTCATAGGGTCAAATGAAACCTGCTGAATACGTTAACATATTGAATTACGTACCGCTTTGTAGTTTTCCATATACTTGACGAAAAAATCTAACATGAAATACTGTACTACTATTATGGCTTCCGGTAGACTTTTGCGATATCATTTAGTAGTTTCTTTGATTACAAATAAAAGATCAAAGTTGTTCATATAGTTTTTGTTTTTTTTAATAATGTTTCAATCCTGAAATTCTAGATGATGCAACACTTTTGCCCAGAGCTGTATACTCAATAAAGGAGTTCCGTATTCAGCTTGACAAAAATCATTCAGACCACAGACCCCGATTGCCACTAATTCTGGTCAAGCTGCTGTTACTTTAGGAAGGTAGACCAAGACTAGAGCTTGCGCGGTCTGTGAAACCAAACCGAAGAGCCGTTTTATTGATGTTTAGCTAAATGAACTGGCATTTTTTGTATTAAAAAAACCAAAATAAATAGGTGAAGTTGAAGTGACAGCACAAGTTGTCCTCAGAGTTCCTCCTCTTCCTTTTCGGACGGTAAATAAATACATTGTGTTGGTTACATTATGTATGAAAAGTTACAGGTTACAGCCTTTGTGTTTGATACTGGAAGCAGGCATGAAAGAGAAGCAGGAGTGAGACTTGTAATTGACTGCAGTATGATCCCTTTCACTCTACACCAGTAAAGCCTTTGGCTCGCACTCATCAACTTTAGCTTTAGTAACATTATAGTGCTAATCTGTGAAAGAATGAACACATTTCCAGCAGGGCGGATGTCTGGTTTATTTCCGCTGTGTGGTATTGGTTATTGGCAAGCACTTAGAATGGCATTTTAGCATGTTGTTGTTGTTGTTGTTGTTTTATCTGTTTTCTTTCAGTAAGTGTTGTTATTTTTGAGCATTATATGCCAGCAGGTGGCATCACGGTCTTAAAAATTGTAATTTAAAGTGACCTTTTACTGTGTTATTAACCCTATTACAGTATTAGATTTTGTGAAATGTTATTTTTTTCTGCTCGTCAAAAAAAATCTGTTGACGTTCCATTGCATTTTAGTGACTGTCGGTACCACAGTGCATTAGTGTGTGAAAAACAAATGTGGGGCCCATTTTAAATGTATCTTTGTGTTTGGTGTTTTTGTTTTCAGCAGCCTCAGAATGCTGCTTCTATTTTTACAGCCTCTATTTAAAACTCCGCTGAATGGCTGTGGTTGGTTGGTTTTACTTCCAGCCTCGTTTTATGATCAGGGGCTGTGAATTGAACATGGCACACACTGCCAAGCTCTGGAGGAAATGAATGGGACTCTGCAGGGAGGATGGGGGGGGGGTTGCTTACAATCCGCCTTTTACCAATTGGCAAGTGTGTAGAGTTGACCTCTTTTTCCTAAAATCAAGTTAAAAGGTGTCCTTCACATGTTATAGTGTAGGCACTTCAGTACCATGCATTGTGTAAGGTTGGCATTTTGTAACATGATCAGTTTGGCTCTGGATTATTCAATGACTGAACTCCAACAGGCTGTGTCAAAAGGAGGAGACTGACTGTTGCAAATCAACCTCCATCCACAACACCAAAAGACAAGGGTGTATCATATGGGAATTCTGTCTACAAGCGACAGCCAAGAATTCAATGTTTGCTGTTGAAATTGGTTCACTTTTAATGGATCTACAAAAGGATATATTTGCAAAATTACTTTTTTTTAAAAAATTTTTAATGTGATTCAAATCCTGTGTAGGCCCAATTTTGCTTGTTCTCAAAGTTTTTTCCTATTTTTGCTATTTTTTAATTTTTATTTAATCTTCTAATATTTAGAAAAAACATACAGAAGACAGGGGGTGTTTAAAGATGAAGCTCCATATTTAAAAACATTTGATTCAAATAGGAAAACAAAAAACTTAGTGAGCAAAGTGGGTCGACATAGGATTTGACACACGTGGGGGGAGAAATAATGTGTCAATGCTTGATTTCTGCAGATTACCTCATAGTTCCATTTTACAGAACCTTGCACTTTGATCTAGTCTATGTCAAGGGCCAACACTGAGGTTTGGGTTTGTCATCATAACAAGTTCTTCACAAGCACTGAAGACATGCAGGATAGCCTTTCAGGACTGAAACACTGCAGAGGATTCCACAGTTTAAACACATTTACTACAGCGCCCCCTGTTCTGTGACCCATATACAACCTCTGTGCTCACGGCTGGGACCTCCACTGAAGACATGGCTTATTTGTGTTTGTTTTGATGGCTCAAGATGAAGTTTAGTCTGATGTTGGTGTGTTTTGGGCCGGGGGGGGGCGTTCCGGTCTGGTAGAAACAAAACAGCCGTTTCAAGAAGAACCTCCCCTCCTTCAATCTATTCCAGATGTTTTCAAACAAAAATATTTGGAGAAGAAAGTTGTGGGTGTTGAACATGAGACCAAGGGATCTGCATTTCTTTTCTTTTATTTATTTTTTGTATGAAATCTGTAGTCCAGCTGGGTTTCATTGCACACATAATGAAGTCAGACTCTAGGGAGATTGAGTCAGACTCCTTTAGCTGAGGGTTTCTGGTGGAGTTCAGAGTCAGCATGAAAAAGAACTGAAGAACCCAAAGAGAGTGTCTGAGAGCTCTGGTGTGTTTGGAAACCCTGTCTGGTTTACATTTACAGATTGCTGTGGCTGCAGAGCTATGCTCTACACTATGGCTTTTCCCCGCCTCTTTATTTCTTACATTGCATGCAGTTTTACAGGAGAACGAAGCACACAATGTATTGAAGCTTGCAGCCATTTTAGGAGGAATAGACAATACCATACAGATTCACTAAACTTGTCCAGCAAAGGAGAAAACGTCACACTAGAGCAAGGCTTTGGGAACCCAGCTGTACAGTTTTATTCTTGCTTATATTTGGGGTGGTAACAGTTTCAGCCACTTGTGTGCTTTTTTTACTGCAGACAAACCTCCCAGAAAGCATGTGCATTTTATTCAAGTTTTTAAAAGTCACAATTAGCACAGTGGGTGGTGAGACCACCTGCCCATGGTAACCCTACAGAACTATACATCGCAGAATTGCATGTCTGTTGTACCTTTGGATGTATTCTGTGCTGTTATCTATATTGTTATTGTATATCAATGTATAGGTTTAACAAATACTGAGACATAAAGTTCACATAGTTTAGCATCTTCAAGGTGTATGCGCTTGTCTATGCTTTTCACTGGCCTTGCTGTGCAGTTGAACTGCTGCATGCTTTTTTGAGTCCTGTTCCAATTTGTGGAAACTTTGGTTGCACTTACAAAACACAACATGTCTACAATTAATCTGTGAAATGAAAACATTGGATGGCTGGGGTAAGATGTGTGCAGTATAGTGTTTTTAATTCCATTTTTATTCAAAGTCTGTTCCACATGAACGTAAATATTGAGCACATGTAGTCTCATCCACATGACTGTTGGAGTGATCATAAAGTAATATCACTGAGTATAGATATGTGAAGGTATCTCTTAAACAAACACTGTGAAAACCAGCCAGCCCCCAGCAGGGAAGTCAAAAAGCATCCCAAGTTTATTGATGGGATTATTGACATGAAGGGGCACTACAGGGACACATGAGGTTTTATCATTGCTGTCCAAAGATACTCCAATGTCAACATGGGGATAACAGTGGACAAGCAATGCAGATATTATCTCCCCCGTTAGCTGGTACATGTAGATTGTGTAGATCTACTGTAAAGCTCCTCTGCCTCTGAGCTGGTGGGTCAGGCTGGAGAAATTATTATTATTATTATTATTATTATTATTATTTGTTTATTTAGCAGACACCTTTATCCAAGGCGACTTACAGAGACTAGGGTGTGTGAACTATGCATCAGCTGCAGAGTCACTTACAACTACGTCTCACCCGAAAGACGGAGCACAAGGAGGTTAAGTGACTTGCTCAGGGTCACACAATGAGTCAGTGGCTGAGGTGGGATTTGAACCGGGGACCTCCTGGTTACAAGCCCTTTTCTTTAATCACAGGACCACAGAGCCTCCTAACTGAAAGTTTCACTGCCACTTTAGACTGAGCGTTTGCTGCTGGCTTGCAAAATGTGTTTCAAATTAAGGAATCTATACTGCTGATCAGAAATGTGAGCACCAAGATATTTAAACAACGTGTAGTTTTGTTTGCCTAAGAAACATGAATAATAGTTTATTTCCACCAAAAAGCTTGTTGAATGATGTTAAATGAGTCCCCAGTTTGTGGTGATGAAGTAATTAAGAACAACCAGACTTTGCTATATCCAGTATTATCCAGCTATAAAATCGCTTTTGAAAATTGGAAGAATTTACTAAATCTATTTAGTTTTGCTTCATAGTAACACTAATATCCTCTGCAGAGATCTTTCCTGCAAAATAATTGCCCTTCTGTAAGTGCCTTGCCAGTGTATGTACCTGAATGCCACACACCCACACATCCCTGAAATGAAAGCTTCTGAGAGACTGTTTTGGTGCTGTTGCCATAGACACACTGCTAAACATTGGAAATGTACACCACTGTTTTTTTGAGTTGTGCTAACCATTCTGCAGCACTTTAGTTATGAACATTTGTTTTACATTCATGAAGTTGCTAAACTGTTAATAGATCACATTGACAGCACCGTGCTAAAAGCTGCCCCAGAAAAATGACTTTTCCAGTGTTGTACTGTTGTACTGCGTTTGTCTACTCCACCACTTCTTAAAATCTACAAGATTTGTTCAAACAGTTTGATTTCTAACTGCTGTGTTTAGCTGCTGCTGTATGTTGTGTGTCATCCAAGTTGTACTTGTATTAATTATTTGATTTCCTTGTCCTCCCAAGATTGTAGATTTGGTTATTGTTTGTTTGTTTGTTTGTCATCCACCATGACTGTTTTCTGAGAGTAATTGTAGCCCCGCCCACTTCGTGTGCTGTCTCCACGGTAACATTCATCCACCATGACTGTTTTCTGAGAGTAATTGTAGCCCCGCCCACTTCGTGTGCTGTCTCCACGGTAACATTCATCCACCATGACTGTTTTCTGAGAGAGTAATTGTAGCCCCGCCCACTTCGTGTGCTGTCTCCACGGTAACATTCATCCACCATGACTGTTTTCTGAGAGAGTAATTGTAGCCCCGCCCACTTCGTGTGCTGTCTCCACGGTAACATTCATCCACCATGACTGTTTTCTGAGAGAGTAATTGTAGCCCCGCCCACTTTGCGTGCTGTTTCCACGGTAACACTGTGCCGGTATCAGATATGAAAGGAATGCGCCATAGCACGGCACTGACAAGGCACAGCACAGCACATAATTTAAAATTTAAAAGATGTCGTGGGGACGATGTGTCACAGGAAGTAAAGGTTATGCTCACTGTCCCTGGCACTGAGAGCCCCACTTGGGGGCTTCTTTGTTTTGTTTGATGGTTTGATTTATTTTTGTCTGATGGGTGTAAATAACGCCGCCAGCTGGCGTGACAACACAGCTACCCTTCCACAGTGAATTTCTGAAAATGGCTGCTAGGGATATGCAATTGTAATTTCAATATAAAACTGTGACCGCTTTTGTGTTTAGTTTTTCCAGATCTCACAGTTGCAGAGGGGGCAGTAGGTGTCATAACTACTGATTTCTGGAGCTCTAGTGGGGTGTGCACGGCAGTTGAACTGTTGATGAGGATTCGGCCTGGGCACTGTCATGTTTCTTGGACATGAGAGGTCAGTGCGTTTTTGAGTGACATGGCTTCCATCTATTTTGAAATCAGCAGGCATTTATGAAACTTGAACTCCATTTCCATTTGATCACGTCACTTTCATAGCTGAAATATAATCTCCAATAATCTGACGTGCTAGACTCCAGCAGTCCATTCTGTGCCCATCAATTCCATTGCCATTGTAGCTGCATGGTTTCTGGTGAATGGCAAACCGTCCTTACTCAGAAGCACCTGGACCTCCTGTGGAAACTGACAAGCCTGATAATTGAAGTGGTATTCATGGCAGGGGCAGGGGCAGGGGCAGGGGTAAACTGGACATGGTTCAGGAATCAGCTGGGATAGGAAAAATGATCTGATGTTTTCATCAAGACATGTATGTGTGTCTCTACCAATGCTTCCTCCTGATGCTAGAACTGTAAGCCCTCGATAACTAACTGAGCCTTTTTCAATGCAATTGATATAACTGTACCTGGAATAAACCTTTATTTAAGTATATATGGTCAGAATGAATGCCTCTTGCCTCTGCCTGGCTCAGATTCAATGTTGGTGTGCACTTTCTGAAGTGGCTGTAGTTCAATATTTGGAAGAGTTGATTGCTGATGTCAGGGTACAAAAAGGGAGTGTTCGCTTAGGTTAAAGTAGGTGGAAGGTTTTCAGATTTTTGAAGATAAGATAATTGATTCTCTTGTTGTCTGAAGCTGTCAGATGAGAGTGGATGGCGTTGGCTGCCACCTCATTGTTGATACACTGCACTGACATGCCGTGAGCAGCGAGCTGGAGCTGCAGATGGGGGCAGTGCCAACACTGTAATGCATTCAGCCATCGATTTACTCAAAGAAAAACAACATATGCTGCCTGTTTTAGCTTTGGTAATGCAATCAATATAAAGGATGTAGTCTTCGCGGTAACAGGATGTAATTTGAAAAGAAATATGAAAAATGATTACTCATAGGAACATAAGAAAATTCACAACTGAGAGAATGCCATTCGGCCCACTAATGCATGGTAGCTGATTGGTCTCAAACTGTATCAAGTTGGGTCCTGAAGGACCCCAGTGATTCAGCCACCACAGCATGGCTGTCTTTTCTCTCTCCTGTGTCCTGGCTCTTGTGCTGAGCTGAGAGATTGGCTAGGGTTAACTTTGTCAACTCCTTTTACAATTACAGCGAGTCTGATTGGAAACAAAGGAATAAATAAGCAAGAGTACCCCTGAACCCCTTCTCTTCATCTCTGGAATTGTCGATTTAAACCTCTGTGTCCCTGCATAGGGAATCCACTAATTTTCAATGCAGTACAAACAGGTCCCATAAAAAGAACTGAAACTAATTCAAACCATCACTGCCACTGCACAGCTGGAGAGCAGGTTGGGGTCAAAGCTGATTGTAGCTGTTGGCAGTCTAGGACTCTCCAAGGCTCCATAAATTCTTACTTTGTAGTTTGTGAGACGATTGTGATCTTTGTCATGAAAATCTTGTGTAAATATGCACCTCATAATATATCCTGCAGCTGTCTGTGGCCAGCCCTCAGATAGTGTTTGTGGTCGAACGCCTTTTGGGTTGAACCCAATAACCTCCATAAATCACAGCTTTGTTGGTTTATTTCAGATTGGAAATTCAATTTTAATTCAGCCGTGTGGCCGTCCTGTGGCCCACCTGCAGCAGTTGACTAGATCAGAGGTAGGCAACCCTGGTCCTGGAGGGCCACAATCCCTCAGGTTTTGTAGGTATCTCTTAATCATCAATTGCTACATACCTGGAACACATAGTAATTCTAACCAATTAAGCCAATCATTTGACTCAATTGGGGCTTGGGTAAAACAAAAACCAGAAGTGTCTGTGGCACTCCAGGACCAGGGTTGCCTACCTCTGGTCTAGATTGACTTGCTTTGTGTGAAAGCTGGTTCTAGCGGTTGGTGTGGGCTGAGCTCCTCCTAACCCTGCCTCTCTCTTGCTCTGCAGTGTGACGGATCCCGCAATGAACAAGCTGCGTCAGAGCCTGAGGAGGAAGAAGCCCTGTTATGTGCCGGAGGCCAGCCGGCCGCACCAGTGGCAGTCTGACGAGGAGGCCGTGCGCAAGGGCAAGTGCAGTTTCCCAGTGAGGGTGAGTGCAAACGTGCCTTCACACTATATGAGTTTGCTGCAGTCCTTATTATGGCCTCTCGGCAGGACGATGTGGGGAAACTCTTGCGCCCCCTGCAGCTGTTACGGGACAGAAGCTCAAACCCAAGACCTCACGCATCGCAAACAACCATCTTCTAAAGAGTCAGGCTCGTCTGAATTCGTTGTTATAAAGGTTTTATCCTCATTTTACCGACAGGGGTCAGAGTAAGAGAGTGGTTCACGCAACTGCCCATCAAAATGCTAAGCAAGATGCAGAAAACTTTCTAATAAAGTGTGTCTGGAGAGAAGCGGGGGAGTGAACAGAAGCGATTCCCTGCAAAGCTCTTCTTCCGGCCATTGCTGATTAATTAGAAATCTGTTGTCCACGCTGAGGGTTTGAAGCCCTTTTTTAATCTGTTTTTCATTCAACCAATTAAATTGTGTTACGGGGCGACATTAGGGAGCGAGGATCCCCCAAGTGCTCCTTCTAGTTTGAGTTTCCAAACTGGGGAGTCTGTCTGAGGAGGACTCATGCTTCTACAAAATTGAGACAAGAGATATCCTTTTAAACGGTTTGTTTCTGTGACTTAAAGAATATTAGGGGTGTGTGTCACACAGTATTATCCAGTTACATAGGCTTTTGTTTCCAATGAGTGTGTGTGCTTGACCATGTTACACTGTGCTCATGAAAGGTAAGGGAGAATGACAGCGGCTCAGCCAGCACAGTGCCACCCTGGCTTACCTACATTTATACATTTATACTGGCTGCTGCTCGACCTGTTCTGAAAGAGCATGAGAGTTTTATTAAATACACAGTTCCTATTCATCTGCCCCCCCACCCCCAAAGAAACAATGTATATAGTATATTGTAGAAATTCTGTTCATTTCGTTCTCTGTGGAATTTACCAGTCAAAAACTTCCTTAAGTTTGCATTTAGTTTCCAAAATTATCCTGTTTTTTAGAAGTGAAATGCCAAAACGATAACTTTTTTAGGGCTTATACCACGCTGCGTTTTCCATTGAGCACTGGTCAATTAGTATTTAATGTAGATCACGCTGCGTTTTCCATTGAGCACTGGTCAATTAGTATTTAATGTAGATCACGCTGCGTTTTCCATTGAGCACTGGTCAATTAGTATTTAATGTAGATCACGCTGCGTTTTCCATTGAGCACTGGTCAATTAGTATTTAATGTAGATCACGCTGCGTTTTCCATTGAGCACTGGTCAATTAGTATTTAATGTAGATCACGCTGCGTTTTCCATTGAGCACTGGTCAATTAGTATTTAATGTAGATCACGCTGCGTTTTCCATTGAGCACTGGTCAATTAGTATTTAATGTAGATCACGCTGCGTTTTCCATTGAGCACTGGTCAATTAGTATTTAATGTAGATCACGCTGCGTTTTCCATTGAGCACTGGTCAATTAGTATTTAATGTAGATCACGCATGCGTTTTCCATTGAGCACTGGTCAATTAGTATTTAATGTAGATCACGCCATGCTTTCCATTGAGCACTGGTCAATTAGTATTTAATGTAGATCACGCTGCGTTTCCATTGAGCACTGGTCAATTAGTATTTAATGTAGATCACGCCATGCTTTCCATTGAGCACTGGTCAATTAGTATTTAATGTAGATCACGCCGCGCTTTCCATTGAGCACTGGTCAATTAGTATTTAATGTAGATCACGCTGCGTTTCCATTGAGCACTGGTCAATTAGTATTTAATGTAGATCACGCCATGCTTTCCATTGAGCACTGGTCAATTAGTATTTAATGTAGATCACGCCGCGCTTTCCATTGAGCACTGGTCAATTAGTATTTAATGTAGATCACGCCTGCTTTCCATTGAGCACTGGTCAATTAGTATTTAATGTAGATCACGCTGCGCTTTCCATTGAGCACTGGTCAATTAGTATTTAATGTAGATCACGCCATGCTTTCCATTGAGCACTGGTCAATTAGTATTTAATGTAGATCACGCTGCGTTTTCCATTGAGCACTGGTCAATTAGTATTTAATGTAGATCACGCCTGCGTTTTCCATTGAGCACTGGTCAATTAGTATTTAATGTAGATCACGCTGCGTTTTCCATTGAGCACTGGTCAATTAGTATTTAATGTAGATCACGCCATGCGTTTTCCATTGAGCACTGGTCAATTAGTATTTAATGTAGATCACGCCATGCGTTTCCATTGAGCACTGGTCAATTAGTATTTAATGTAGATCACGCCATGCTTTCCATTGAGCACTGGTCAATTAGTATTTAATGTAGATCACGCTGCGTTTTCCATTGAGCACTGGTCAATTAGTATTTAATGGACAGGGTGGTAATAGTTTAGAGGTTAAACATTTAAACAGGTTTTAAAGAAATTGTCCCTGAATGTTTAACCATTGTCAGAATTATGCAGGTGTTTTACATTGTAGCGAGTGTAGACCAATGTATTTCCTGTTCAGTAGTTCTGCACTGGCTTTTCCCTTTACAATTAAATGCTGCACACACAGTCTATACACAGATACATGCTGCAGTCATTTCTTATGATGATTTTTCAGATTGGTTATTAACATTCCCAATATGTTATAGCTGAAATGTTTAAACGCGTTTTAATCCTAAAGTTTAGGAAACTAAACACCCCTGAGGCCACCGCCTATATTTCAACAAGTTATAACAAGATGTATCTTGCCATTAAAATGAGGCACGCCTACAGCCCTGGTCAAAAGAGTTGCATCACATAGAATTTTAGGACTGAGACATAAAAAAAAAACTATATGAACATAATTGATATATTTTATTTAACATGTAATCAAAGAAACTACAAAATGATATCGGAAGCCATAATAGAAGTCATGTTGGGTTTCAAAATGTTTTTTTTAATTTGTCAGTTTTTTATTAAGTATATGGAAAACTACAAAGCGGTATGTAATTCAATATGTTAAGGTAACATTATTCAGCAGGTTTCATTCAACTTTATAAAGCAAAATGAGTTAATTCTACAGGTGATAGCTTACAGTACCTTACATGTGTTCACAGGGGTCACACTGCTTATCATGTGTAAGACGCCTATACAACTGTTTTTATTTACTTAAGCTACTGCCACATGTCATTTTGTGCTGTCGTTTTATTATAGTTCCCTCCTATAAAACTCCTTCAGTATCTGTGAGGAGATCACATTCACCACATACTGAGAGCTTAGGTGAGTTATAAAAAGGCTGGAGCAGCCAGGGGTGTACCCTGGATCAAGCATTGGAAACTACTAGAGCCCTGGTGCATCCCATGCTCAGTGGTGTAGCGTTTACCCACTTCTCATATAAGGGATACAGAGTTTACTCATTTCTACTGTCCTGTGATATGCAAATCCTGGGTTAAAGACTACATATTTTAACGGTGAGAGTCTGTGTTGTGTTGCTGCGCGTGAGACTGACAGTCAGAACTGTGATGCGAGCAGGGGGCGTGGCCACTGGACTGTGTGTTCTGTTTGTGTGTGTGAGTGTTCTGTGATTGGTTGTTCTCTTCTGTTACTGTTCTGTTGTTAGGCACACTGGCCCTGCAGTGCTAGTAGCCTTCATCCTAGCCCGCGAAAGGAAGCTCACAGAACTGTTCATGTGAAGCGCACTGTCGGGTCTGTGACTGTTCACACATGAACAGTACCTGAGAGGGAAAGGACTGGACTGGAGGGGAGACTCCAATAACAAATTATCAGTCCAACTCCACCAAACAGGGGAGTTAACCCACTTTATTTACCACTACACCTCTGCCCGTGCGCAACACGCTTTGTGAAGCCAGTGGAAACTAGTATTAGAGACTGACTTTTTGACAGCTCTGCAATCTGTTCTTAAAAACTAACACTATACTGTACCAGGGGCAAAATTATTTTCCCACGGAAATTCTTCGGAAGACAAAATGAAATGCATTCAAAAATAATATCTTGAAGCTGAATAAACTTTCTGCCCAGTTCTGTGTGTGGTCTGGATGCCTTTGGATTTCCTGAGCCGCCAAATATGTGTTGCCTGGTTTAGTTTTGTCTGGAAATTTCACAAGCTTGTCCCAGAAGAAAGTGATACGGTACATGTTTGTTTATATCTATAACAAGCTCATTCCATACTGGTACTTGTTGAGGATTTCTTCAGGAGTACACATTCATAATAGTCCATCCATCCATTATCATTAACCGCTTACTCCTTTACAGGGTCGCGGTGAGCCGGAGCCTAACCCGGCATACACAGGGCGCAAGGCAGGACTACACCCTGGACGGGACGCCAGTCCATCGCAGGGCACCACACACACACTCACATAGAGGGCAATTTAGAGTGAGCAATCAACCTGGACAGCATGTCTTTGGGCTGTGGGAGGAAACCAGAGTACCCAGAGAAAACCCACGCGAACACGGGGAGAACATGCAAACTCCACACAGACAGTACCCTAGGCTGGATTCGAACCTAGGACCCTGGCGCTGTGAGGCAGCAGCGCTAACCTTGGAGGACTGGGCTGGGCCAGCACCAGTTACCTCTGACATAATTACCCCCACCGTTAATATCATGCTGTTTAAAATGAATACCAGTCCTGGAGTTGGAGGACACGACTGCAGTTACCGTACAGAATTACAAATGCTTTCATAAAGATTTTTCAGATGCATGGACCGGGGGGAAATACTGGTATCAGGAAAATAATGTTTTTTAGTATTTTACATATATGTGCTTCTGCAGAAAGTTGCATTATACACTATTACAATGTGTATGTGTTCGCCTGTGTTACAATGAGAACAGTTATGCCTACAAACAGATTTGCCCAATAGGAAGGGCAATTTGAACTGTAGTGGGACTGTAACGTTGCTCTTTAACTGAAACATACCTGCACTGGCAATGTCACGTCAGCCATTCTCTTTCACAATTAGGCAATTGTGTCTGTCTGTCCGTCTGCCTGTCTGTCACACTCTACATGGTGAACATGATAACTGGCTTCATTTTGCACAAATCTTCACCAAGCTTTTAATATATAATTTGAGCCTGATATAGACGTTTTAAATTGATTTGGCTATAATCTGATACATTTATACACATATTTGAACGAGTACATGCACTCTTTTTCACGTTTTTACTTTTGTGATTTTGAGGACCCACTGGTTACAAGTACAGTAAGTGGCCACAAGTAACTCTGTATTCATTGAGTACAGCAGCTGGACATGTTTACATGAGGGAGGGGTGAAAGCAGGACCGAAACTTAAACAATGCGAAACGTCCAGGCGATTTACTCAGTCTCTATAGTCTATATGATTTGTGTCTGCATATGCTTTTGTAAACCAGCAAATAGTAATTTATTTTAAAAGAGAATATTCACACAATAAACCACTTGAAGAAATAGGATACATATTTTTCTAGCATAAGGTGTAGGGTACATAAAATCATAGACCACAATGTAGTTTACAAATAAACTGAAACACCTTTTAGCTTGTATGACAGGAACAAAAAACACTACAATCCAATACAAAATAAATAAATCTACTTGCTTGTCTAACTAATAATCTTCAGAATAATGACCTTAAAAGATCACTATATATACAGGTGTGTATATATATATATATATATAATGTGTATATATATATATATATATATATATATATATATATATATATATATATATATATATATATATATATATATATATATATATATATATATATATATATATATATATATATATATATATATATATATATATATATATATATATACAGTACTGTGCAAAAGTTTTAGGCAGGTGTGAAAAAAATGCTGTAAAGTAAGAATGCTTTCAAAATAGACATGTTAATAGATTATATTTATCAATTAACTAAATGCAAAGTGAGTGAACAGAAGAAAAATCTAAATCAAATCCATATTTGGTGTGACAACCCTTTGCCTTCAAAACAGCATCAATTCTTCTAGGTACACTTGCACAAAGTCTGGGATTTTGTAGGCATATAGTCTGGTGTATGATTAAATAATTATACCAAACAGGTGCTAATGATCATCAATTCAATATGTAGGTTGAAACACAATCATTAACTGAAACAGAAACAGCTGTGTAGGAGGAATAAAACTGGGTGAGGAACAGCCAAACTCAGCTAACAAGGTGAGGTTGCTGAAGACAGTTTACTGTCAAAAGTCATACACCATGGCAAGACTGAGCACAGCAACAAGACACAAGGTAGTTATACTGCATCAGCAAGGTCTCTCCCAGGCAGAAATTTCAAGGCAGACAGGGGTTTCCAGATGTGCTGTCCAAGCTCTTTGAAGAAGCACAAAGAAACGGGCAACGTTGAGGACCGTGACGCAGTGGTCGACCAAGGAAACTTACTGCAGCAGATGAAAGACACATCATGCTTACTTCCCTTCGCAATCGGAAGATGTCCAGCAGTGCCATCAGCTCAGAACTGGCAGAAAACAGTGGGACCCTGGTACACCCATCTACTGTCCGGAGAAGTCTGGTCAGAAGTGGCCTTCATGGAAGACTTGCGGCCAAAAAGCCATACCTCTGACGTGGAAACAAGGCCAAGCGACTCAACTATGCACGAAAACATAGGAACTGGGGTGCAGAAAAATGGCAGCAGGTGCTCTGGACTGATGAGTCAAAATTTGAAATATCTGGCTGTAGCAGAAGGCAGTTTGTTAGCGAAGGGCTGGACAGCGTACACGAATGAGTGTCTGCAGGCAACAGTGAAGCATGGTGGAGGTTCCTTGCAAGTTTGGGGCTGCATTTCTGCAAATGGAGTTGGGGATTTGGTCAGAATTAATGGTCTCCTCAATGCTGAGAAGTACAGGCAGATACTTATCCATCATGCAATACCATCAGGGAGGCATCTGATTGGCCCCAAATTTATTCTGCAGCATGACAACGACCCCAAACATACAGCGAAAGTCATTAAGAAATATCTTCAGCGTAAAGAAGAACAAGGAGTCCTGGAAGTGATGGTATGGCCCCCACAGAGCCCTGATCTCAACATCATCGAGTCTGTCTGGGATTACATGAAGAGAGAGAAGCAACTGAGGCTGCCTAAATCCACAGAAGAACTGTGGTTAGTTCTCCAAGATGTTTGGGCCAACCTACCTGCCGAGTTCCTTCAAAAACTGTGTGCAAGTGTACCTAGAAGAATTGATGCTTGATGCTGTTTTGAAGGCAAAGGGTGGTCACACCAAATATGGATTTGTTTTAGATTTTTCTTCTGTTCACTCACTTTACATTTAGTTAATTGATAAATATAATCTATTAACATGTCTATTTTTGAAAGCATTCTTAATTTACAGCATTTTTTCACATCTGCCTAAAACTTTTGCACAGTACTGTATATATATATATATATATATATATATATTTTCAAGGGATTTTTTTGGTGCATCAGGAAATTACATCAGAGGAAAAAACTCCAGTTTACTACAAAGTTTAGTGAAGAAAACTGGGGTGTTTGGATGCAAGGGAGATGTATAATGATTTTAATTTTCAAACAGCAAGGGGTGGGGGCAGTTCCACTCTCCAGGCGAAATAGTCATGGAGGTGCAAGACTATCAGAGATTTCTTTTTTTTTAAATTGAAACACAGGTTTGCTAAAACCATTGAAACCTCGTTTGTGAATAAGCTGTGCATGGCGTGGGCAGTGGATGGAGGTGTTTAATTAGCTGCAGTTATTTAGCATGGCGAGCTCATGCTTCGGTTGATCGCTTCTTGTGAAAGCTGCGGTGTTCTGTATCGTGTAATTGCTGCTGCTTGACTCGGCACTCTGCTCTTCCTCGCAGTATCTGGGGCACGTGGAGGTGGATGAATCTCGAGGAATGCACGTGTGTGAAGATGCAGTGAAGAAGCTGAAATCTGTGAGTACTGAGCAGACCTGGCTCGATTTCAATTGGAATTGTGTCCTGTCTAACCTTGATTGCAATAACAATGTCATCGTAGTTGAACCTAGGCACACCTGCATACTGTCATTGTAATTGCCATGTAATTGATCAATTACAGTTCAATTGCACACCTTTTCAAGCTTAATCATTCACAGTTCCATGTTTTACTTTGAGCGATCATTCTCATATTTTCAACCACTTTTAGTGACCTTTCCCATTAGTTTAAAAAATCATCATATGGTATGTTTCTGTATTTCTAGCTGTGATTACTGCTTGATAGAATACACAGAGTAAAACATTTTAAAGTGTGTGGCTATTTGTTACTTTTTAGTGTGATTTTATAATTGCAATTACTGCAGCATAACTATAGCTGTATTTGTAATTAAACAAAATAGCATTGTGATTGCAATTTCAGCAAACGATTCTGCTGTAATTGTAATTCATTATAATTTACCCCATGTCTGCTTACTGCATCCTGAACCCGCCATCTGCAATGGTATTAGAGATCAGCTTGTAGCGGAGTCTAGCTGTGACTGTGTGCAGTGTGACAGTGGTATTAGAGATCAGCTTGTAGCGGAGTCTAGCTGTGACTGTGTGCAGTGTGACAGTGGTATTAGAGATCAGCTTGTAGCGGAGTCTAGCTGTGACTGTGTGCAGTGTGACAGTGGTATTAGAGAGCAGCTTGTAGCGGAGTCTAGCTGTGACTCTGTGCAGTGTGACAGTGGTATTAGAGATCAGCTTGTAGTGGAGTCTAGCTGTGACTCTGTGCAGTGTGACAGTGGTATTAGAGATCAGCTTGTAGCGGAGTCTAGCTGTGACTGTGTGCAGTGTGACAGTGGTATTAGAGATCAGCTTGTAGCGGAGTCTAGCTGTGACTGTGTGCAGTGTGACAGTGGTATTAGAGATCAGCTTGTAGCGGAGTCTAGCTGTGACTGTGTGCAGTGTGACAGTGGTATTAGAGATCAGCTTGTAGTGGAGTCTAGCTGTGACTCTGTGCAGTGTGACAGTGGTATTAGAGATCAGCTTGTAGTGGAGTCTAGCTGTGACTCTGTGCAGTGTGACAGTGGTATTAGAGATCAGCTTGTAGTGGAGTCTAGCTGTGACTGTGTGCAGTGTGACAGTGGTATTAGAGATCAGCTTGTAGTGGAGTCTAGCTGTGACTCTGTGCAGTGTGACAGTGGTATTAGAGATCAGCTTGTAGCGGAGTCTAGCTGTGACTGTGTGCAGTGTGACAGTGGTATTAGAGATCAGCTTGTAGCGGAGTCTAGCTGTGACTCTGTGCAGTGTGACAGTGGTATTAGAGATCAGCTTGTAGCGGAGTCTAGCTGTGACTCTGTGCAGTGTGACAGTGGTATTAGAGATCAGCTTGTAGCGGAGTCTAGCTGTGACTGTGTGCAGTGTGACAGTGGTATTAGAGATCAGCTTGTAGCGGAGTCTAGCTGTGACTCTGTGCAGTGTGACAGTGGTATTAGAGATCAGCTTGTAGCGGAGTCTAGCTGTGACTGTGTGCAGTGTGACAGTGGTATTAGAGATCAGCTTGTAGCGGAGTCTAGCTGTGACTGTGTGCAGTGTGACAGTGGTATTGCACAAATCAACTTGACTGTTTGCCACATTCTTCTGCGAATCCTACGCAGGCCCACTTGTGCAATTTCGCTCATCATAAGGTATTTTCTATTGTTGCTCAGAAATCATGATGCTAACCAGCGTACTGCAGACTGAAGTTGTTTAAAGATGGTGCTCACATTAAACAATGGATGCAAAATAGGAAAAATGTGCAAAACTGACAGGTGTGCCTGCATAGGATGCGATACATATGGAGAAAACCAAGAAAGGGGCAATAGACAAGTTCTGCATTTATATCCCCCATGGTAGCTCCATTATCGGGGAATCAATTTATGTTCTTATTTTAAACGGTACAGTGGTACACTGCTACTGCTTTCACAAAGCTTTTTGCAGTGGGTTAGATGGTGTATAAAATGGAATGGAAATACAATAGAATTAGACACAATTCTCAGCACTCCTTATCGGAAATTATTATTTATTTTTTATTAGGCACAGCTTTTCATTGCACTTTAGCAGGATATCAGCTTCAAAGATTATCAGGCTGGCAACACAAGCCCCCCACCCCAGGGCCTTTACATTTTAATTGAGTTTTACTGCTCTTGTGGAAATGCAAGAAAATAACTCAAACTGTCTTGATGTCCCCTACACTCGGCACCCTCTGATCTCTTATTGGAGATTCACACACAAGAGGTGACTCTCTGTCCCTCAGATTAAGCAAATTAGCTTTTATCAGCTTGGCACACTTTGAAAGTCATTTTGAGGGTAGTTGGGTTTTGAGATTGTCATGGTATGTTTTCATTTACTCTTTCAATTACTTCTTTTTAATTAACTCCTATTCTTTTTAAAAAGAGAAAAACATGTTTATTTAAAAAAAAATAGAACCAACAACTAAAAATATAATTCAATGTCTCTTTTTTTTAATTTGTTTGTAAAACTGTTTTTATTGTTTTACTTTTTGCTTTAACAGACAATAACACAATAACTCTTTATTCTACATTTTCCAAAATGAGGAACACAGCAAACAAACAATCAAAGAGAAGATAAAACATGTATTTGGCCACTTTTTCCCCCCCAAACTAAGAATCGGAGAGCATTCCAACATCTTGCCCCAGATCTTTTCAAATTGAGCTATTGTGTTTTTATCTTCTGCTAAGCTTTTTTCAATGTTTCAACAGAACAGCATTACATTTGTCCATTGCTGGATTTTAAGAGCTGAGCTTGACTTCGTTTTGCAGGATTAACTTCTTTAGAGGTGCTCAGATCTATAGTAGTCTGTAAAGTGGATGACAGCCAGCTCTCCAACTCACTCCACAGTCTCCTAATCATCCAGCAATCCCAGAAGGAATACATGTAAAAGTCTGTTTGTATTTTACATTTTAAACAAATATCTGGGGTGCTATTATTACATTTGTTTAAAACATTCCGGTGTAATAAATTCTAGTCATTAGTTTAGATTGTATTTAACGTAGATTTTCGTTAGTAGTGACATGTGACGTTTGTACCCAGCATGCTTTCCGGTTTAGAGCTACATTATCTCAACCAAGATTCAAATCTGTCATGCATTTTGTCTAAAGAGGAATTCAACGTCTCTTCAGCCCGCCCAATTTTGTTTCTTGGTTTTGTAACATCGTTGTGTTGTATTGTACTTTCATAAAATAGGAGTTAATAAAAGGCTGGCTTTGAAATTATACTCCATTATATGTGAAGAGAGTTTATAACATTTAAAGGCATAGAGTATGTTCCACCTTGCATGGTCCTCTTAGCTGTAGAGGTTTATATCATCGTCTGGCTTCTTTACCTGGTCACCAGTTATATCTTAGTCTTAGTTGTTTGGTTCTAGTGTGTATAGGAGTTAATTAAAGGAGTGAAATTATTGGACAAACAGTACTCCAGATCAGGAAGGCTTCAGAACTGATGTGTGCCCGAATGGCAATTTTATTCATCCCTATACTATTGATCTACTTTTAAAACTTTGTAGCAAACTTGCAAACTCTGTAGCACAGAACCAGAAAGACTGTGGCAGAGCAGTGTTGCATGCGAATCAGTGTGGGAGCAAGGATTACTATTGTCGGACACATCAAAGAGATTGCTAACTGCATCCCATCTAATGAGAAGGGTAGCAGAGATTTTGGGGAAAAAAAATCATTTTTTTTAATATGGCTACAGCGTTTCACCAAATGTTACTGTTTTTACCAAATTGTCATAAAAATAAAATAAAAAATAATAATTATCTGACAAAGTTTTGACAAGACTTTTATAGTTACAGGTGTTTTATGAGACAGAACTTCTGATTGCTCTGAATTCCTAATTTTGTTTTAAAGATGTTTTTTGGTGTTTTTATTGTTCAACAAAGTGTTTTGAATGATGCCCTGACCCACCATCATTGAGAGCCACCTGAGATACAGCAATACCCTCATGTCTATCCCCAACACCTTAATTCAAGATTTAACAAGGAGAATTTCAAATGGCACTGTTTGCTATCTATGATACCTGATGCACAATATTTGTATTCGTTTGTTTTTTTAACATGCAAGGCAGATATTCAGAAATCCGAAAAATATTTGTAGCTATTTTTAATCATCCCTGCATATCCACCACTTACATGATTAGTAATATCTCATAAACCATTTCAGCTTACAGCTTCATATTTTCAGTGCTGCAGAAATTCTTCTAGCAAAATATAGTAGCACTCTTTGCTTTGACCTGTGGCTTTAAGATGGCTGCCCTATTGGGGGTTCCTATGACTAAGTGTGTGCTGTGAAAAGACAGTTTGAGTTATTTTCTTAATGTTTAGTACAAAATAAATCCAGTCACTGCTGCATGGCTTCAACCCCTGGCCATTCTAATGATGCAGTGTCTCTGACACAGTGTCTGTGTAGTTAGTACACAGCTGTATTCTATGATTCTCTCAATGCAGTACATCCGTTTTGCTTTATGCTTACAAACCATTTAATCTGATATGATGTTTGGATTATTAGATTTGTTTTTATTCACAAAAACTCCCCTTTCTAGTTTAGGTAATGCTTGTATTTATACCCAGATGATATTCCAGACAATATTCCACATAAAATACTCCTAGATATACATTTACCATAATATCTGGTAAAAAGATTAGGTATGGGGTTTAGATAGTGGATAGTTGGACAATGAGGTGAATGTATTGATTGGTGAATAATGAGTTCTGGGAATGTTCTGTTTGTGCTCTCAGTTTTCTAAGGTAATAGAATTACATGTGCAATGGATATTTCCTGTATTGAATTGAGTGGGTGTTCTCTCCAAGCTGAACTGCCTTGTGTATTTAATGTATCCATCCTTTCAGATTGGAAAGAAGTCTGTGAAAGCAGTCTTGTGGGTGTCTGCAGATGGTCTGAGGGTCGTAGACGATAAAACAAAGGTAAGAACTCCTTTTAAAATGGCTACTGAAACTAAGTGAAAGGGATATGTACAGCTGCAGCATGAATATGGCCAAAATATAACACCCTTTACCCTGGATGCCAGGTCACTCTAAGCTGTACTGTGGTACAAGCAAAGAACAAAAAGTTATTCGGAATAATAAGGCGACTATGATAATGCTCCTAAAGCTATAGGTAATAGATAGAAATAACTGACACTTTTAGCATCACGTAAATGTCAAAGTGTTGCCAGTGTTGGGGAAGTTATTTTTAAAAAGGAATCTGTTCCAGTTACAAGTTACTTGAACAAAATTGCCACTAGTTACTGTAATGTCCACATGCCACACTTACATTTTTACATATACAACTGTGAGGGAACTTTGTAAAGACATCCTTTAGCCCAAGTTATTGAAAGTCTAGGATATTTGGATGCAGCTGTCAGTCTGTATATGAACGCACATGTCGCACTGTGATTAAATACCATGTCCGGCCACTTTATTAGGATCTGCATCATCCTGGTGTGGGGCGTGTTCTCTTGGTATACCCTGGTGTGGGGCGTGTTCTCCTGGTATACCCTGGTGTGGGGCGTGTTCTCCTGGTATACCCTGGTGTGGGGCGTGTTCTCTTGGCATACCCTGGTGTGGGGCGTGTTCTCCTGGTATACCCTGGCGTGGGGAGTGTTCTCCTGGTATACCCTGGTGTGGGGCGTGTTCTCTTGGTATACCCTGATTTACTCTGGAAGGCTGAATGGATGCCTTAGCTTACTTCAGTATTGTTGCTGATCAAGTCCACTTACTTGTATCCCGATGGCAATGACTTCTTTCAAGATGATTATCATGCACCTGTCCAGAATGGCAGAGGTGTGAATGGGTTGAGGAGCACGGCCGAGACTGCGGCCAAGGCCACCACAATCTACTGATCTCAATCCAGCTGAGTCAGTGCTACAAGGCTGTGATCAGGGCAAACCGTGCCATAACGCGATGTTAGGTCCTAATAAAGTGGCCATGCAATTTACATCTAGCGAACTGTGATTAAACATTGTCAGGACTTACTGACATGATACATTTTTACATATAAATATTGTGTATGTATGTCTCCGCTTAATTTCCACAGATGGAAATTAATGGATATAGACTTAGGACAGAGTGTAGGAGACAGCGGCCACAGGAGTCGCTGGTGCGCGGTGAACTGAGGATTACCCTGCCGACCTAGGAGACACTTCTGCACACAGAGAGTGGTGTGACCACTGCGAACTGCGTTCATTTCCCTACCATATAAAAAGGACATTGAGGCCTTAGAGAGTCCAACGAAGGGCAACCAGACTAATCCCAGGACTTAAAGGAATCGAGATTTATTTAGCCTAGAAAAAAGAATCAGGGGGAGCTTGATTGAAGTCTTTAAACTCTTGAAAGGAGTTGGCAAAGTTAACCCTGAGTGGAGTTTTTTTAAGCTAGACATTGTAATTCATTGCAGTTTGAGCTCCACGGTACATTAAACAAGTGCAAAGAGACATGCTTGAAGTTTACAGAATCCTAACAGGAGCTGACAAAGTTAACCCTAGCCAGTACTGTAAGCACAGATCAGAAACCAGGACCATAGTTAGAAATTAAGCGGAGACAGACTAAGGACACTTCTTCACACAGAGTTCTGAGGAGATGGAATGGGCTGCCTAGTCATGTTGTTGAGGCAGAATCACTTGGAACCTTTAAGAACCAATCTGACAAAGTTCTGAAATCAATCAGCTACTGGGAACCAGACAAGCATTGATGGGCCAAATGGCTTCCTCTCGTTCGTAAATCTTCTTTTGTTCTAGTGAATTGGTATAGTGAATAAGAAACGCATTGCTCCACCATTCTTTTCCATTTTATCCCCTCTACACTAATTTGTGGCTACTTCTCTTTCAGTGCTGCTGTTTTAAAACCTGCTGTACACTTTGATTGTAGGAAATGCACCATTTGCAGTCTCAATCCCTACACACTTTTTTTTTCAAGCGATGCGTTATTTTACAATCTGCTGAAGTCTCAACAATGATAATAAAAGCCTATTCAGCAGCCGAGGGCTTTCCCACTGTCCCTCCCAGTTGAAATAATGAGACAGTTATAAAAGTTTCTTTTGATACATAGCAAGTCCCTTTGTGTCCTGCTGTACAGAAACAGGAAAGCGTTGCTGTTTCTCTCCCCCCACACTCCTGTGCTTTGGTTATTCAGCAATTACCAGCACTGAGAGTTCCATGTGTCTGGGACTCACACAAAAGCACTGGGCTTCCAAACCTCCCAGCGCCTCTCATTTTATAGCTTATCTGGATCATTTATTATTTCCATTTGCCTTTTCAGGGAGATGGGGGAGGGGGGTACACTGTATGAAGCCTTCTAATTCCAAACTGGTCTGTATTGTACAGTGTTTGCCTTTTTAATGAGATAATAACAGGGCTCTGTACATAGGGTTTTTTTGTTCTCCTTAATTGCTCCTAATGCTGTGTAATTGAACATTGTAGTTTTGTTTTCACCTGTATAGTATTAACCTATACCCTGCTCTGGGTTAAAAGCAGTTTATAGAAAAACTGATGTGATGACTTTTAGGAAAGTGCAAAATCAACCACAATGACATATAGACACTTCAAAGACATTGTATTGGACAACAAAGATACAAGACTGAAACAAGCTGGGTATTCCTTATGTATCAATATAGAAAGCTGGTATCCACAATACAATGTATTCTGTATTAGTTTATGTGTTCTGTAGTCTTTTCTTTTAATGTTTCAGGGCGGCTATACATATTGTGGATACAAACAAAATGTTGCTGTGTCAGGAGTCTCCAAGGACATTGTTAAAACAAGATCTCATGTCATCTTTACTGTACATGGGGAAGAACATTTTAATCCCAAATGCAGCGTATTCTGAATAGTCGTTTTGTCATGTTGTTCTTGAGCAGTATGTGGAATACTCTGAATAGAAAAGATGAACCCTTATCTTGCACATATGCTTGACTGGGGAATTCTTGCATTCATGCACATGCATTAGTGTTTAGGTAACAGGATGTTCAAATGTCCAGAACATTGTGTTTACAAGACATTGCTTTATGTCTGCTGGACCCTGTTGTGTATCTCCGCAATATATTTTTCAACATTTGTTTTGATATTTTAAATCACAGGTAAACCAACTGAATATTTCCTTTTCACCATCTGTTACTCGGAAGCATTCTCCAGGAGAAATCATTTTTCTTCTAAACCTTGCAGTGTGTGTCCAGTTCATGCTCCCTCCTGCAACAATGCTGGGGCTCTGATTGGATTGAGTGGCGTATTGTCGACGAACGCTCCTGAGTAAAATTTGAAAAGATGAGTTTTATTCCCCAGGTGTAAACCCATGGAAATATTAAAACAGTCACAATTCTGTTTGTAAACGTCACACTGTAGGTACTGACTTGACTATTCAGTCCCACTGTTGTGTTAAGAATAGTTTCCAGAACGCTCATGTAGTGAATGCATCTCTATTGCTGTAATCCATTTGAAAACAATTGAATGCAGGTTGTTTCCCTGCAGGACCTGATATTGGACCAGACCATCGAGAAGGTGTCGTTCTGCGCTCCGGACCGCAATTATGACAAAGCGTTCTCTTACATCTGCAGAGACGGGACCACCCGCCGCTGGATCTGCCACTGTTTCATGGCCCTGAAGGACTCGGTGAGTTTGAAATGAAAAGAAATACTCCAGCCCTTTCATCAAATTTAATATCTTATCTGTTTAACATTCTGTTGTATAATATAGTAGACCCTGATAGCTGATAAGTGATGTGATACAGCCACCTGACATGCCTTGGTATCAGCTGGAGGTCACATTGATTCACAGTGTTGGAGCGAGGTAGCCTCTAACACACACAGTTAAAACTGAGGACGGAGACAAATTTAACAAGCAACAAGAAAATGCAAACGACACACAGAAAACCTTTACACACTAACGGAAAGTCATGTGATCTCTTGTGGGGTGTATTCCTGCTTGTATCATACAGCCACCTATACAATATTCTAGATAGATAGATAGATAGATAGATCTCCTTTTTCAATCTGTGTTTCTGGAAGGACTCCTAAAAGCATGCACATACAGAGGGTCCTCACAATGATCACACATTTAAACAAAGCCTCTTCAGAAATTCCACTTTATACACACACATTGAATTCTAAAACCCAGCTCATATTACCACTGTTAAGATTTGTGAAAGGCTCGGAGCTCTCTGGCAGCGTCTGCACTGGCAGAGTGGATTCCAGCGTGGTGACTTGCATGGCAGCTTGTGCTAATCACACCTGTGTTCCTCCTGTCAGGGGGAGCGTCTGAGCCACGCGGTGGGCTGTGCGTTCGCAGCCTGTCTGGAGCGCAAACAGAAGCGGGAGAAGGAGTGCGGGGTGACAGCCTCGTTTGACGCCAGCAGGACCAGCTTCGTCAGGGAGGGGTCCTTCAGGGTCACCTCGGCCCCGCAGCAGGCTGAGAGAGAGGAGGTCATGAAACAGCTGCAGGACAGGAAGAAAGGTACAGGAGTTTCCATGGGCACGCACTGCGGCTGTCAAAACGATTGCACAGTGAATGATAAGAAATGGGGACTTCTCCAACCTTCACCACTTTAATGGAAATATTCCATCAAAGTGTTGTCTTCCATGATTCTGGGCTACATTTATCAAGGCCTTTACTCCAAACCTGGCAGGTTCCTATAAATGGGTAATTGTATGTAAAAATAATGTGTAAAAAATTATGTGATATCTTGTAACAATTGTAAGTTGTGCTGGATAAGGGTGTCTGCTAAGAAATTAACAATAATAATAATAATAATAACCAAATTGGCACTAATGTTGGACTAGCTAACATTGCCTCAGGTAACGTGGTCCAGGGCTCATCAGGGTCTGTGAAACCAGCCAACAATGATGAGAGATAATAGCAGCAACACGATTTAACTTGTGTGTTTTTATATATATATATATATATATATATATATATATATATATATATATATATATATATATATATATATATATAAACACTATTGAGAAGTAACTGTGTAATGTAAAACGTTTACAATGAGACGCCGAACTTCATTAAAATGAAATATCATGAATGTTAAAGGCTGATTGCACCCCCCTTGGCCAGTCATATTTAGACAATTTTGTTTACAAACTAATAAGAAAACAGCCCTCTCCTAATCCCTTGGTGTTCTGTCATCTTCTAGCAGAAAGCCCCTCCTTACCAGCAGACAGTGCCTCTCCCCCCGAGGGGGCTGCGTCACCCGTGGACAGGACGGAGGCGGGGTACCAGCACGCCATCCCGCGGCGCCATGCTCCCATCGAGCAGCTCGTGCGGCAAGGCTCCTTCCGGGGCTTCCCCGCGCTCAGCCAGAAGAACTCCCCCTTCAAACGGCAGCTCTCCCTGAGGCTGAACGAGCTGCCCTCCACCCTGCAGCGCAAGACTGACTTCCAGGTGAAAAACCCAGGCAAGTGTCACTCCCGCTGAAAACACACGCTGCAAACACCAGCAATCAGACATTCATGTGTCACTTACAAAAATTAACTTCGTTAGAAGATTCAACACAAGAGCTGAAGTGTGAGATTCAGAGTCAGGTGATCGCTACTTACGGCTGAGTAAAATAGCACTTTTGTATGCATGGATTAGTAAATGCATAGAATAGTGTACCAGGAGTGTAGTGACATCAGAAACACTAGGAAGTGTTGGAGCTGGGTGTAGACTTGTAGGTAAAAGACATGAAACAATAGTAATTCTGAAGGGATATGGAGAGGATCTTAATGAAACGTTGTGACTTGCTCGACAAGCTATGTTGAGTTCATTGGAATCAATAACTTGTATACAAGACTGACCGGTTTTATTATACGGCAACTGTGATCTTTAACCTCTAACCTCTAACCTTGTGCCAATGAGTCCAGCTGAAAGACATGAAGCAGGTGAGACAGACGGAGGGCCGTCTGTGACAGGCTCCAGGGATCTGTCTGGCTGGGACTGTGCCCATGAAATCAATTGAATGAAGGATGTGGTGTCAGCACCAGACTATTAAAAGATTACAAAGCAAGAGCCCTAATGGAAGAGGCACTGGACACAGAGTAGACTTTCCCCTGATAAATTATTAATGTAAATGTGCATTATTGATTTTGGGGGGAAAAAAAGATATTTCTTAAAGTACTTGGGATGGCCTTGAAGTAAATTTGATTTTTGTTCTGTTTTGGAATCAATAAAGCACACTTTTGATTCTGGAATCTGGGTAGCTCATTTTACATTGGAAAAATCAATGAAAACTATAGTGTGGCATTGCCAGTTGGTTTATTTACAGCTTTGCACCTGTGCTGCAATCTAGCTTTTCCAGTCATTAGTGAAATTAGTTTGGTAGTTCCAGCTTCCTCCTCTGTAGAGGCAGTGTGGTCCAGTGGTTAAAGTCCAGGGCTTGTAACCAGAAGGTCACCGGTTCAAATCCCACCTCTGCCACTGACTGACTCGCTGTGTGACCCTGTGCAAGTCACTTAACCTCCTTGTGCTCCATCCTGCGGATGAGATGTTAAATCAATCTCCTATTGTAAGTGACTCTGCATATAATGCATAGTTCACAGCCTACCTCTGTAAAGCGCTTTGTGATGGTGGTCCACTATGAAAGGTGCTATATAAAAATAAAGATGTTATATTATATTAACCAACTCAATATACAGATACAGACAGTATATATGGGGAAGATTTGTTGGAAATGGATTATTCTAAATTATTAATTGAAATACAGTATCTCCTTCAGTCACTGCATGTATAAGTGTACATGTATGCTATTCTTTTTGATGCACTTGTGTTTTTGCATCCTGGCACAGTCTTGTCAGGGTAACTTCTCTTGCTCCATTTCATATACACAGTTTTAATAAACAAAGGAGATTGACACTTACAGAATCATTATGACGCTGCTCGGAAATGCAACACCTGCCACTGGAAGCTGTTTGCTGTTTAAGACCACGAATACAGGGTGCAGCTACTCAAACAGTCAAACTGCTTGCAGTGTCCTATTGAAATTCTTGCATGAAATCGTTTTTTAGTAGTTAATTGGAAAATAAGTATCTTGCTGAAATTGGCAGTGTTAGCAGGTATGTCTCTGTATTTATGCAGTTTAAATGAGCATTTCTTGCTTAAAAAAAAGAAGTCCGTGTCAGACAGTTTTTTTTGTTTTCTGAAATAAACTCCACATTGTAACCCCAGTTTGACCTATTAGACACTAGCATGCATCGCAGTTATCGACTAGCATGCATTGCAGTTTTTGACAGATTAGTGAAGATGATGTTCCAGTTGACTGTCAACCTGTAAATGCGGTGCTGAAATTTCTTAAGGGAGATGAGGCAGAACCAGGAAATTACAGACCTGTCAGCCTTACCTGCATAAGATGTAGAACAGTTAATAAGGTAGGAACTTCTGTTCCTTCTGGAATGGATAGTTGTGGAACATTAATGTGTATATATCTGTAACAAGCAAATAAAAAAGCCATCTACTGTTTTGATTCTCCCCTTAATAAAGAGCTTCTGTGTAATTTGTCTCGCCGAACCCACATTATATAACAGTTTCAAAGCCACGTTGTTGCTGTTCAGTCATTGGGATCCTTTAAGATCCAACGTGATGAAGTTCTGGGGTCAGTCGACGACAATGAACTAAATGGGAATCCATGCATTTTCTTATGGGGGGGGGAAAAGCCAGATTAAAACCAGCCCCACAAAGGTGAAAGGCTAGGGCATTTATTTATTTTATTAATTTATTTATTTATTAGCAGACGCCCTTATCCAGGGCGACTTACAGTCGTAAACAAATGCATTTCAAGAATCACAGTGCAAGTAATAATACAATTAAGAGCAAGATAAATATAATGATGAATACATCGTCTTGCCACCTTGCCTACACTTGTGTTTAGATGTGTTTTTTACATGCAAATACAGTTCTGTACAGCGCATGCAGTGACCCAGAGGATGATGAATGAATGCCTGCATTTTCTTGTACTGCACTCTGCAATTAGACTTGACTGCACACACTGTATTGCCCTGGGACGTCCCTGAACTTGATTCAGACCAGTGGGTCACTGAGTTGTACCTTGATTTTCTAGTTTGAACTAGTCATTGTATTTATCTTGCTCTTGTATTATTACTTGTACTGTATTATTATTACTTGTACTGTAGCACTTGAAATGTATTTGCTTACGATTGTAAGTCGCCCAGGATAAGGGCGTCTGCTAAGAAATAAATAATAATAATAATATTAAAAAAAAAACATACAAAATGGATGTTGGTCATTAAAAGCTATTATTAAAAAAAAATATATGTAATATTCAGTAGCAGGCTAAAAATATATATCAAAGACGGTAATAAGCGCAAAATGACTCTGCGCCAGATGGCGTGGAAAGTATATTTTGAAATGTATTTGAACAGAGTTTGATATAATTTGTCTTGACAAAATTGTCAATCAGGTCTGTGGAAATATTAAATTGTTCTTTTGAAATTCAGAATTCGATTTTTGTCTGGGTTTTAAAGAGAATAACAAACAGTTGGGCCAAGATCCCACCCCATCCATGAAATGTAAAATGTATTTGCTTTTTATTCTTTATTTTTTATGTATTTTAGGTTTTATAGTCTTCCACTGGGTGAAAGTAGTTCTTTAAAAAGTTGTTCATAGAGATATCACTTCTAGCTTCTGATGATTTGGTCTCAGAGAGGTTATGAATGTATTGGTATACCTGACAGAATGCTTGGGTATGTAAGTGTAGAGTACAAATCAAAGGAGGTTATGATGAGGTTCTGCAATGGACTGGCGAACCCAAAAGGACACTGTGGCTTTTAAGGGAGTCCAACGAGAAACAACCAGTCTAATCCCTGGAGTTATGAAGGTATATTGAAGAAACTGAATTTGTTTAGCATAGAACAAAGGATGATTCGGGGGGGACTTGATTTGAAGTCTTTTAAATCTTAAAAGGAGATGACAAAGTTAACACTAACTTGTGCAGCACAGAATCCAGGACCAGAGGACCTCATTAGAAATTAAGACGAGATTGACGTAAGACAGATGGATAGAAGACACAGAGAGTGGCGAGGGTGTGGAATGGGTTACCTTTCCGTCATGTTAATGCTGAATCACTGGGATCCTTTAAGACTCGACTTGACAGAGTACTGTCAGGAACTGGACGAACACTGATGGGCTGATCCTCTCGTTATGGACAGTATGCGGGTTTCCCGGTCATTGACATTTTAAACATGGTGTGTTTTTCTATGTGGTACCATTTGGTATGCTAGCTATCAAACAGTCCCCTGTGAAAAGCTGACCTGAGCTCCCTTCCCTCCCCAGTGGCTGAAATGGAGTCTGGCCCTCCCGACGAAGCGGACAGCATCAACACTCTCTACTGCCAGATCAACAGCTCCTTCAGCAAGCCCCCCGAGGAGCCCTTCACCACCACCGCCATCACCAACGGCATCCCGCCACCCTCCATCCCTGCCCGTGGTGAGAGAGACAGAGAGACATCATACCCTATACAGCCTCCAAGACATTAGATTGTGCACTAGTTGTTGATGAGCTACATGCTTACCTGCTGTAGTCATCAACCAGCAGCACAGTCTATATTTGAAAGCACATGTTAGAGACACTACAAAAGCAAGCAGCATTGAGCCTCTCCATAAATCTGTTCTCTTAACCAGCTGTCATTGTTCCCGACACGCATTGAAACAGAGACCACTTAACAGGGCACAGTCAAGGCCATACCCGGCTGCTTTGTCTATTTGGCCAAATGCTCCAGGAAAAGGAGCATCTAGAGTTCACATAGACCTAATCCTAACCTTAAATCATCATTTTACCCCAAACCTTTAACTGTAATCTTAACGTCACTTTCAGATTGCAGAATTGCTTTTCAGTCCCCCAGTGGGACGACTGAAATTAATGTTCTTTATACAGCAGATGCTATTGAAAGTGCGGGTGTTCCCAGAGCATTCAGTACCGGACGGACCTGCTGTTTCTTCCTCTTCTATATGTATTATTGCTTTTTAATAATATGCTGCTATTGTTTCCCATGGTGTTTCAGTCTTTTAAGGGTGACTCAAAGAAAGACTGAGGGTTTGTATTGGCATGGAGACTGAATTGTTCTCCCCACGCACTGGGGAGGTTCAGGGCTGGCTGAGACATTCTCGCTGGGTAACCTGGGTAATGTGGGGATGGTTACAGTGCTGCCTGATGCGCTCTCCCTTCAGTCTCCAGTGCACCCATCATGAGAAACAAATACAATAACTTCACCTCGACTTTGCTCCACAATTGAAGGCGTAGTTAGCCAATTCACCGTTCTTTATGTATCTACTGTATGCTCCACAAGCCCTAACCAAAAACACTGTATGGAATTTTGCGTCACTTCCAAGTTTTACTGTAGATAATTTTACGGTACGTAACTATTTTTAACTTGACTAGATAAAGTTTTCCCTTTTGATCAGGTGGAGAAATCAGTTGGGGATTTAGCTGTTTAATTGATTGTGGTAATATCTAGTTTTTGCATCATATAATGACATTTTACTAAAATATACCTTTAGAAATGGTAAGTTAAACATATTTAAAATGGAATTATTTTTTGACACACTACAAACAAAATCTGCTGGCACTTGACGTCAGTGGTGCATACTTGAGGTGACTGGAAGTATAGACCACAGTATTAATTGCCCAAGTAACCACGGTGAAAGGTATCGGCAATATTTATAGAAACATTTCTCCAAACAGATTTTCCCAGACTGCATTCAGCAACATCCTTGTGACTTCTATACAGTAGTGATGCAACTACTAGGTACAACATGTCCTGAAGAGGGATTTAAAAGTTAGGAACCGCACCTGACAAAGCATTCTGTTTGTTCAGTTCCTGCAGGTCCAGTAGGATGGGCAGGAGAAGCCACCGGCCAGATGGGTCACAAGCGAACACCGTCGGAGGCTGAGCGCTGGTTGGAGGAGGTGGCACAGGCCGTCAAAGCTCAGCAGCAGCAGCCACAGCAACAGCAGCCCCCCACCATGCTGGCAGCTCTGCCAGGCACACCAGTCTCCACCCCGAACGCCATGCAGCCCTTCCCTTTGGCCTTCGACTCCACCCCGGCGCCCGTGGGCATGTTCGTTCCACCCCCCGTACAGCCTGCATACATGCCCATGCCCTCCTACATGCCTGCGCTTGCCAACAGCATGTCCTACCCCAGCGTCCCCGTGGTTGGCATCACACCCTCTCAGATGGTGGCCAACGTCTTCTGCACGGCTACACAAATGCAGGGCTCAGGGTTGGTGGCAGGCAAGATGGGTAGCATTGGTGGGCTTCCCCAGAGCTTCAATTCGCCCGCCTCAGTCTCTGTAGTCACAACCTCCAGCTCCAACCACACCTCCAGCTCCAACCACTTCTCCAGCCCCATCACAGTCAACGGCATCCCCCCTAACAGCCAGAATTGCACCAGCAACGGCACAGCGTGGCCTCCTGGCCTCAAGCAGTTGGCAGTGGCCGGCGGTGCCCAGGAGGTCGACCAGTTTGAGGCGCAGTGGGCAGCACTGGAATCCAAATCCCAACAGAGAGCCTCCAACCCGTTCTCTAATGAGCTTCAGAAAACCTTTGAGATCGAGCTCTAACTGGACAGGCTTGGAGGAAACGTGCGTTCAAAACTACAACAACGCTTTTGTGTGTTTCTTCTTTTTCATGTTTTTTTTTTATGTGTCCATTTTTATTATGAGTTTTGTGGGCGAAGCTGAGAAGTATAAGTACATTTGTAGAAAGAAAACGAACAACAAAGATTGAAGACAGATTTGCAAGAATGCCGACTGTAGTGAAGCACAAGGGCCAGTGTGAACCACGCCAGGTACAGCGCATACTACACAGAGTGAGTGACACACACTGATCAGTTGTAACGTTCGATTGGAAACTGTGTTCACTGGACTGAGTGTATGTATTGAACTAATGCATATGGCAGGACTGTCGAGGATCTTTTTCAGAATCTCTGTTTCTAAGAATTCTGTATCAAACATTACATACCTTTCTAGAAAACACATTTCAGGTTCCTGATCGATTTGTTAACTTCAGACAGTTAATACAGTTTTATGTATATGCTGCACATAGTTTTGGTTGGATTCATGACATTCCTATAAACCAGATGATTTTAAACACTATCCCTTTGGAGCCAAATCCTTTGAACAGTGTACACAGCAGTCCTGTGGACTACACTGGAAACTTGATTCGGGACAGAACCTACAGCCGTCTGTCCAGGTTGCTGAGACAGACACTGCGTGTAAAATTACTCTGTGTCTGCTAACGCTCAGAAAGGCGGAAGTTATTTTCTGTTTGTTCCAAGCTCTCATGTTGCATCATCACGATATTACACTGTGATCTTCTTAACCACTGAAGCTGTGCTAGTAACGTTTCCACTCAACATATTGTCTTTGACCTCCCCTCTCCTCCACAGACTTGCAGACACAGCTCTTCGGAGTACAGGGGGTCTACAAAGGGTTTATAGAGGTACAACCAAATGACTTTGTTTTCTGTTTTTATTTTTTATTTTATTTTATGGGCTGTGTCATCTTCCCTGGTTAATGCCAGCATGTACGGTACAGGATATATATTTAAAGTACACAGAACTCGCAGAACAATTCCACTTACCAAATATGCATTGCCATCACTTCGTAGAGCGGCCATACCTTGATGAAACGCATTATGTTAAACGTGTATTTTATTTAATTGTAATTTCTATTTAACGAGTGAACAAAAAAATGGTGATCGCCTTTTGCACTCTTTTCAATGCTGCATGAAGGAACATTGAAAGTGTGCGAGTTGCTACAGGAGTTCGATTTCTTGTAAATGGAAAAACAATTCAGAATGTTTTTATGCTATTCTATAGAATCATTTGCATCACAATGTATATGTAGCAAATGACATCTCATGCACATTAATAGATTTAAATAGGAATAAGTGAGTTTAGTTGCCATGGCATCAAAAGCCTATAAATACCTCCACTGTTTTTTTTCCAAACACACTTTCCCTTGACAAAGGTGTGTTAAACACACTGAAACGTTGGGAAGTTGCTCTTTTGAATAATTGGAAAAACGTGCTGTCGTTTATTTCCTTTACGTGACCTCTGATTCCCAGATGCTTCACACGGGCTTGCCTTGCCACCACCTTTCCTTTCCTGTGACTGGCATATTTTCAAAGCTAACAGCGCTCCTTTACAGTGTGATCTCTTGAAGTAGAATACACTGCATCCAAATATCTGCAGGGAGCGATCGATCACTTTCCTGCACTAATAGCTTTGAAAACAATCTTTCATGTAGACACATATGAGATCTAAGAAATGATACGTAATTCGGTAAGATTTACAGGAATTATTTTGAGCTCTGTGCATTTTAAGATGAATGCACAAGTCTGGCTTTTTGTCACAAGGATGTATCCTATGTAAATGCCATTGAGTAGCAGCATTGAACAGGGAAGGTATGTGAATCATAACCCAGCTTTGTCATTTCTTTCTGTTTTAAAGCCATGCCCGTGTAATAACTGCCGTAACTACCTGTATTACAGTAGAAAAATGCTTCTCTGGTTTACTTTTGAGCACAAGAAACTTTACAAAATAATGGGGGTGAAAGAGGGAGTTTCTGGCATGCATCTGCATTGTTTCAGAATCCTACCACAGCTGCAGCCAGCATGGCTATAGAGAGCCGTGTTATTAATAGTGCCACAGGACAGCAGCACTACTGCTTATTTATCAGACAACAGTGTCCTTTGGGAAAAGCTGGACTCTATTCACAAAGCGTTAACCCTTTTGTGACATAGCTGTTTAAATCTTTACAGCCTCATATGAGGACATGTGCATGAATGGTTTAAGGAATGTTTTAAGGAATGTTTTTTTAAGGCCTATTTTTGAAGATGTGTTTACAAACATTCACTAAACAGAGCTCTGAAAATGAATACACTTCTAACTCTCCCTAAAACAGTTAGAGGGTCATAAGCTGAAAACTTGTTAAAAATCTAAATGGGCTTTAAAAACAGCCTTAACTAAACGTTTCTAAAAGCAGGTTTTGGGGGCTCCTGAGTGGCGCATCCAGTAAAGGCGTTCCGCGTGGAGTGCAGGATGCGCCTATAGTCTGGACGTCGCCGACCGAGGACGGAGCTCCCAAGGCGGCGCACAATTGGGCAAGCGCCGCCCCGGGGGGGGTTAGGTCAGCCAGGGTGTCCTCGGCTCACCGTGCACCAGCGACCCCTGTGGTCTGGCCGGGCGCCTGCGGGCTTGCCTGTAAGCTGCCCAGGGCTGCGTTGTCCTCCGACGCTGTAGTTCTGGATGGTTACATGGTGGTTCTGCAGAGTGTAAAGAAGCGGTCGGCTGACGGCACACGCTTAGGAGGACAGCGTGTGTTCGTCTTCACCCTCCCGAGTCAGCACAGGGGTGGTTGCGGTGAGCTGAGCCTAAAAATAATTGGACATGACTAAATTGGGGAGAAAACAATAAAAACTAATTGGCAACTACTAAATTCTAAAAGAAAAAAGCAGGTTTTGTGAATATGGCCTATTGTCAGCTCAGCAGGCACTGAGTACGTGAGAAGTTTATTAGAGCTCAGATGTAAAGAGTCTTGACTTTTAACATTGAGTTCTTAAAAAGTCCTGAAGATGGCCTTCAGTTTTCAATCAATATTTATTTTATTTTTTTCATTCATGAATATGCATTATTTTAAGAACCTTGGGGGGAATTCGCAGCGTGTTTTGCTCCAAATCGTCATTAGCAGCATTTAAAGAAAAACCTGGTAATGTCACAAAACTAGAAATAAACAACTTTGAACACCTAAAAGCCATTGAAATTCATGAACGGCTTGTTAATTTACTGTTTGTACCTCAATGGGTGTTTTTTCTTTCTATATTATCAGTTTTTAAAAAGCATGTGCAATTGTCAACATTAGAGAACCCAATCGACCACTGACTCCAGTCAGCCATGCAATTATTTTGAATTCAAGCTGTAGTTTTGTACAGGCCCCAGAAAGCAACGTAGCCTTTGAAGCTTACATATAAAAGGCTTGGGGTTGGCAACTAGGTTGCTATGGCAGCCACTAGAATATCCATTTCCTGCTCTGTTCAGTGGTTCTGCTACAAAGCAAGCTCCCAACAACCCAGAGGGACATCCTGTACATTACAAACCCTTTCTTTACCCAAACACATGATGTTTATTGGAGCAGTAGTAACAGAATACATTTCAGTCAAAACATTTGGAATAACAGCTTGACCATTTGTATTTGAGTTTACTGTTCATTTTAGGTTCTATTGGGTATAATTGGGTCTGGTTATACACTTCCATTTTGTTTGTATTTTTTTGTACCCTGTTTAACTTAATTGCCAAATGTGTTGTTGTTGATTTATTTGCTACATGAATTAATATATATATATTGCGTAGCTTTGTGTATGTAACTGAAAGTAGGTACCATTTTGTATTCAAGGGTAATGTAACGGGTGTCAATAGGTATAGACACAGCATCTTAGAAAATACCCTTTTTCTGTTTGCTTGTAAATATGCTTCAGATGGACACATCCTTAACTCTCTTTTTTTTAATTATTTTTATTTTTAAATCAGGGATGTAGAAGTCGTGGTTAGTGTTTTTGGGGATACAAATTCATTTCTAGGTATGTCTTGCTCAAACAACAGTTTAGACACAAGATCGGTAGGAGACCTCATCAGTTAGCTTGCCCACCTTGCCATATTGGTACGTTAGCTTGCCCACCTTGCCATATTGCCTCAGTGAAGATAGACTAGCGGCTCTACCCCCACCCCCTCCTGAAACAGGAAACTGGGAGGATACTTTATAAGAGACAAGCTACAGGGAAGGATGGAGTTTTGTTCCTTGCTGAAAACATTTCTCATGTATATAGCCATCTTCAAGAATTGCCTCAACTTGAGCCATTTGGCTTTGAATAGTAGCCACACAGAGAAACATTTCGGCTGCTAACGAAATGTATTTTTCAGATTATCGGCAGACTTTTGTATGTGTTCTCTCAGCAGCACATAACAACCCCAGTGATTTTTCTAAGTTCTTCGTTGCACCTCCTCAGATGTCTGCCTCGCTCTCTCAGCCAATACTGCAGCTGTTCAACTATCTGTTCAGCTATCTTCAACTGAACCACACTTGCACAGATTGGACCAGTTGGAATAGCTTGCAACAAATGCCTCAAACAGTTGGCAGCTGAAATCAGAAAGAGTGGTTACTGTGAAAAAACAGAGAGGAGTTGGGAGTTGAAACATGTAGGTTTAAAATGGACAGAGATTGAGGACGATTTGAACGGTGTAGGCTTTGTTTATGGCACCATTCCAGTTGACTTTTCTTTGTATATTCATTAAAGTCTGTGGAAGATCATTTCCAGCTCCAAGAACAGCTATGCCTTGCTGCCTAGACGAGTCAGCATCTAGCGAGTCCAGCATTTGAATTGGTTAACCTGCCTTTTTTATTGAACTGGAACCTTGGCAAGATTGTCCACTTTTAGTAAAGATGGGATTTATGGAATTGAAGCATCAATTGCTTTCTAGGCTCAGGGCCCCCGTGACATTAGACCCTCACTATTCTAACACCAATGTGAAATTTGGCTCTTCTTACAAACCCCCTCAATGTACAATTGATCTGATGTCAAGACAGTAACTGAGTTTTGAAATAACCCCAAACACCTAACAGCAGTGTTCATGGAAATACATTGATCCCCCGGCTTGGGGAACATTCTTGTGGGTGGTTTGGGAGATTTCTGTATGTGCCGTGGCCCCCCCTTGCACCTTCTTACACCCCCAGGCCCCCAGAGGTCCCCCAGCCCTAGTTCATGAACCACTGGCGCAGTGCACTGAAAAGCTGTCCTCTTTGTGCAGCTGCATAATCCCCAGGTATGTGCAAAGAAATCCAGTCATGCCAAGGATCCTTGAATAACAGGGGTGAAGGACTAATCAAAGCTGCTGACTTGAAAGCTGCTGCTGTTGCCTGTATAGCGAGGCATCGGTGGAAGGAAGGGTCAGGGAGTCTAAAGGCAGTCTTGAAAGTGCTCCAGACTAGTTGAAAGTAATGCAGAAATAAATAGTGAGAGAGAGAGAGAGAGAGAGAGAGAGAGAGAGAGAGAGAGAGAGAGAGAGAGAGAGAGAGAGAGAGAGAGAGAGAGGTGGTGTTTTGTTGTAGATGGTTCGAGATAATAATGAGATAGGCACAGGCATTCATTCATGCAGGGAGATTAGGGTTGTTTTCTGATAGGTCGCAGGTACGCTTGGTGGTCTCAGTTAGAAAGCTCAGTGGTTGTGGATGGCAATATGGAATATTCTCTTGGAGCACTTTGAGTGAACCACTCGCAGTCAAATGTGCACGCAAGCTAAAAAACAGTTCAAGGACGAGGAAGTCTAAACTATTTTAATCATTTTAAGTTTGTATATTTTGTGTCGCAAGATGACACGTGCTTCTAGAGAGATTTGAATTGTTCGTTTTGATTGGCTGAGAGGGACAGGGCATTATAAATTCCTCTTTTACAGTATACACAATGTTCACGTGTAGCTAGATGCTGTGGGCTGCTTTCACCAACAGGGATAATTAAGAGAGCATGTGATTGCTCAGAGCAATCGGAGACAGTTTCTTTATGGTTCAGTGTTGCGTTGTTTCAAAACCAGGAAGCTTGTCTTCAGGTGTATAAAACATGAGTGCATGAGTTATTCAGAAGAGATTCCCCCTTCATTCCTTATTCTTTTGAATCAAGAAAATACTTATTATTATTATTGTTGTTATTATTACTATTATATTGCATTGCCCCCTAAAAAGTAGCTAAATATATTGCAGAAAACTAAGTTACCTCATAAACTTGATTGTAAACTGTAGTGTAGTGATAACAAACCAGTGAAACTTATTTTCTATCTTTTATTTACAGAATTTGTATCTAAACCTACATATTTGTATTATAATTACATTGTACAAAGATAAATAAATAATATAATGTAAAAAAAAAACTAAAAAAAACATGATGGAGTTTTGTCATTTCTATGTTTGCTTTCTTTCAGCAAAAAGTATTGCAGTAATATCTGACATGGATTTACAATGCCTGTGCTCTGATAGATATGAGAGGGGCATTGTGGGTACAGAAACCAGCATTGTTGCAGGAGGGAGCGTGATCTGGATACACAGCGATCCTCAGAAATTTTTATTTTCTCCTTGCGAACTCTCCCAAGTAAATGTTGAAATATATTGCCCATTGATTGATGACCCATGATGGGAGAGTATAAATGTCAAAAAGTATGCAATATGTTTGACAATATAACTCTGCCATCTGAATAACACGGGACACAGCAAAGATAACATACTGAGATTCTTGTAAACTTTGCAGGGTGTTCTGTAACTCCTAAAGATTCACAAAGACATATTAACATCCAGGATGCACAATTCAGAGGAGCTGGATTTGACTTTCCATTGAAACATTGTTCCTGTTACATTTAGCCACTGGTTATGCCAGTTAAGAGCCTATTAGAATCTACACCACCGTGAGATCTGAAAAGAATACAGGGAACAGAATACACAGCAAATGTAAAGGAAAGTGATTTCAGAATATCTTTTTCAAAATAACCTTTTAGAACTTTTTCTTTGTTTTTCTAAAGGCTTTCTAAAGGGCATGAGAGAGATCAAACAGTTCTCGTTTTGCAGAGCTGGGCTTGTGGAACAGTCCCGAGTTATTTTGTTATTTACCTTGCTGCTGAGTGCCCTGAAAGCCAATAGGTGAGTTTTTACTCATAACTGGGTCAGAAGTAAATGAAACAGAATTCCAGTTCTGCGAGAATCTTCCATCAAACAGAATCACACCTTCTCCTCTCTTCTATTCCTTTTATTTACGCTCCCCAAAGACAACTGAATACCACATGAAGGGGAGTAGGCTGAAGGGTTACAGTGTGCACCTGTGGTTGCCAAGGAAACTACAACAAACGGGTCATTTATATATGTCAACAAAGCTCCACGGTGTCCTGTGCACCACAATACAAACACATTAATCACTAGGCACAAAAGGCTACAGAAAAACACTCGGTGTTTTTTATGTTGTTTTTGATGTGCTGCAGCCTAAGGCTTTTTAGAAAAAAAAATCCTAGTTAGCGTACCTTCAGTTTCTATTCTATCTGCTATGTTTCCCTTTTGGATATAAAATCAATTTGAATTCACATTGCTTGATTCCTCAGCAATGCTTCATCTCTGCAGTGGTGTGGGAATGTAGTCCTGGGAAAGATACAACCCACCGATTTAACCCTGGAATGCCCCTTCATTTGTGAAAACTAGATTCCGTTTCTTGTACAAAACACTCTCCCCTCCCCTGTCAGGCAACACATATGAAACATTCTGGTGAGGCTGGATTTAAAAAATAATATCGAGGAGTGGTTAAGCGAGGTTTGAGATGCGACACACAAATGAATATTACAGGGTTAACTTGGCATTCATATCCCAGTATGCACAGTGTCTTTGTTTAGGTTTAGGAAAGGTCACGTGTATGTAATGAATCATTGCATTTGCTAGTTTCGTGACATGTTTTCATTGACAGTTTACAGCCATTGTATAGCTGAAATGTTGCTGCTAATTGGCTTTTAAACCACTCGGCATGGGAGCTCATTGCCAGCGGTTGATACTCAGTTGTAAAGGTAATGGGAAGGCAGCTTCACTTGCTGTGAAATTCACACATGAAGGTTGTTCATATATACCTACTGACACAAAACTTCTTGAAGGGAATGACTTGAAAACTACAGGTATCTGCACAGCCATTTCGTTTCATTAGCTTTATCCCTTTGAAAAACCATTAAAATAAATGAAAAAGCAATCGCTGAATTAGCGGGTTTGGAACTCATCGGGTGAGGCCCTACTGCCTCTGAAGAACACCCTTGCATTCGGCTCTGGATGCTGAACTGCGTGAAGTGGGCATCAGGAGATAGGAAAGAAGACAGCTTCCTCAGATAAAAGCTAAAAACACTTCGAAATGTAAACTGAGTCATTGGCCCTTGAATGCTTGAGTAAGCTGATAGATGGGGAAGGGCAAACAGAGTGCGTGGGTATACTGTCAATATTTTAGAGTACAAATCAAAGGAAGGCATGGTGTATAATGCACTGCGTTCAATTCCCTACCAAATAAAAAGGACATTAAGGCCTTGAGAGTCCAACGAAGAGCAACCAGACTAATCCCAGGACTTAAAGGAATCGAGATTTGTTTAGCCTAGAAAAAAGAATTGGGGGCCTGATTGAAGACTTTAAACTCTTGAAAGGAGTTGGCAAAGTTAACCCTGAGTGGAGTTTTTTTAAGCTAGACATTGTAATTCATTGCAGTTTGAGCTCCATGGTACATTAAAGAAGTGCAAAGAGACATGCTTGAAGTTTACAGAATCCTAACAGGAACTGACAAAGTTAACCCTAGCCAACACTGTAAGCACAGATCAGAAACCAGGACCAGAGGGCACAGGGGGTAATTAAATGGAGATAGGGTTAGGACAGAAGAAAGGAGACACTTCTTCACACAGAGTGGTGAGGGGATGGAATGGGCTACCCAGTCATGCTGTTGATGTTGAATCACTGGGATCCTTTAAGATCCGACATGACGTGTTGAGATCAATCAGCTACTAGATACCAGATGAGCACTGATGGGCTGAATGACCTACTCTCATTCAGAAATGCCCAATGTTCTTATTTTCTTTAAACACATACAACCAGTCAAGCATGCCAGCAAGTAATTAAGCAGCCTCTGAATGATGAGTAAATGTAATTAGCAAGCAACACATTCAGATAATGAATGTTTGATAATCCAATAAGTCAACATATCAATATATATGGGCTCCAGCATGTATAGAGACAGTACTGGGATAGAACTTGCTGGAGGAGTCGAATGTACAGATACTGGAATTGATCTGGAACCCTATAACCATCTCCACCCCCTGAAGGGTGATCAGATGCCTGCTTCTGAAACCTTCCTCCATGGAAAGTGGCAGATCGTTTTTCATCGCAGAATACAGTTTGCACATATGTTCCTCTTTAGTTTCTTTTCTTTCTTCCTCCTGGCCCTCCCCTCTCTGAACTGAAGCTGATCCTACCAACAGGCTGAAGATGCAGAGCAGGCAGGATTATTCCTGCTTTCCTGCAGGAGCACGTCTCTGCACCCCAGGCTCCACTAGCTCTGACTTGCTGGTTACCCGGACTCTGAGCCGTGTCAGCTGAAGTGACTGTGGCTGCCATTCACTCTTGAAACTATGGCAACCAGGAACCCTATTCATTAAAAAAATTACAAAAATGTAATCATCTTTTAATACATTTTCATGCCAGCACCTTATGTTAAGATTGTCTGAAATGAACCAGTCCTGTAAACTCATGAGGAAGAACCACATTCACAGAGAATCCTACTTTTATTCCGAAAGGGAAGTTGAGAATGATCAGAATCTCGTCTAATTTACTGGCTTTCCTCCGCAACGCACTGGCAGTGAATTCAGCTCCTGGAACTGAAAAATAAAATCATAGTGATGCGTTCACAGCGCTGGAACTCCTTACTGTAATCTGATCACATTTTTCAGAAATGTGTAACTGTTATAGTTCAATTTTCAGACGGGTAACTAAATGTAGTAACATATTACATTTTCAGTGAAAAAATAATGTAGTTAAATAAGAAAGATGAACGCATTATTTTATATGCTCACTAGAAAATAGCGTCAGAGGAGGGAACAAGCGGGCTCGATAGCTGGATCTTCAGAGAATATTTCTAGCTGGACCAAACCAATAAAACATCAACTGTGCCTGATTTGTAACTATTTATAATTTTTTTTTCCGGTAACTAACGGTTTACTTTTTAAAAGCATCTTCCCCAACACTGCATGTTCAATCTACAGATAGGGCACAAATCGAGGGAACACTTTGTGAAACAACAGCCTTAGACAACACAACCCAGCAGAGATGACAACAAAACACATTCTTTTATTATTTATTTTATTTACCGACCTTAAAATACCATTACCTTAATACCACTATATATTAGTGCTATTATTTCTTTTATATGCTTCTGATTTTTACATAACCAGTCAATTTTACCCATGAAACATTACAATTGCAGTATAGGATTTTTTAGTAGCAGTGCCTTTTGTAACTTAGCTGTCATTTGGCAAACCTTAAAAAAGTGAGGATAGCGGTCCATAATAAGGTCTGTAGCCATAATCACAATTATTTTGGGAATTAAAAAAAAAAAAAACTTGTATATATTAATCTTGAATAAATCTGTAGCAAAATATTAATTACAGCAAGAGTTTGTTCATGCATGACCCGTACGAGTTTAAGTATATCATGTTGTGTATATTTTTATAATTACAGCTTTTGCAGATAGACAGACAGACAGACATATATATGCATAGACTACTGCATGCATTTTTATTTTAGTATTATTGAATTCTTTATTTTAACCCTCCTTTAAAATGAATAATTAAATAATACCTCATCATGCTAATATAACAATGTAGTAACAATATGTAGAAATGTGACTGTACGAGGAGCTGTGCAGCATTTAGACAGGTCCTCTACAGTTCATTATGACTCGAGAGTACCGGCTGCATAGTGCTTGCTGCCGCAGAGAGTTTGCAGTTTTAATGGAGGTATTAAATAGTAGTAGGAGCCAAACGGCTTGCATATACATTAGCATTAAATGTCTCCCCCTAGTGCAAAAATAGAAAACAACACTGAGACAGACACTTCATGTAATAAAACACATTCAGAACCAGACCAGCTAGTTTCAGTTACTTCTGGTTCCATGACCCAGAAGACACTGCTAATGTGAAGCAAACGACCCAGGAAGTGCAAGAGTGAACAGATAACCTGAGAAGAAGTCATACAAACCGAAAGCTTCCTTTAACCCAACACAGTAGCAGATATGTTTTAAAATGAAAATACAAGTGTGCTTTATTGGGTTTATTTTAAAACTGCACATGAGACCAATTTAGCTAATTGAAGTGCAAAATGGTTAGGATGTATTGTATTAATTTGTTAGGCTACAGTATTGGCTTCATTTAAGATTTTAAAGTCAAATCAAATTCTTCTATGCTCTGGGTAAATAAATTCAGTTTCCTCACAGCTCATTCCTTTGAATGGACTCTCTTTAATAATGCTGTGGGTGTAAACCATGGACTTGTACTCTCAGTATTGTCTGCACTGGAAAAGGAAGCGACACTTCTATGCTGGTTTTATTTACCCCTCGATTGATATTTTTCCCAGCACAAACTCCCGAGTAACTGAGCGCAGCAGGAAGCAGTTATTTATTCTTCAGACACATTGTTTGTGTCAGGGCAGAACATGTGCAGACCGTACTGCAGCTGGAGAGCAAAACTAAGCTGATTCATTTCAGATTTATCTTCACAGGCAATCCATAAAAAACCCGCTATGCTGCTTCAGATTCTCACAGACTGAAGAGAAGCGCTCTTTTCAAATAAAACAATGTAGTATGTCACCCACATCCGACTCAATCCATGCAATCACTGCAAACGTCACTGATCAATAGCTGAGGAAATCAAGGCTTCAATCAAATACTGGTACGTTTTTGGGGGTTTTAATTAAAATACTGTATACTGGAACAATATTATTTATTTCTTAGCAGACGTCCTTATCCAGGGCGACTTACAATTGTTACAAGATATCACATTCTTTTTACATACAATTACCCATTTATACAGTTGGGTTTTTACTGGAGCAATCTAGGTAAAGTACCTTGCTCAAGGGTACAGCAGCAGTGTCCCCCACCTGGGATTGAACCCACGACCCTCCGGTCAAGAGTCCAGAGCCTTAACCACTACTCCACACTGCTGCCACAATACATATTTCCTCATTAGCACTGGCCCAGCCTCAGTGATAGTCCTGTGTATTTATTATGTCCTGTTTTGTGCAGCCCAAGTCAAAAGGACAAGAGTCTAGAAGATGGAAAGCCAAAAATGAAAGATTTACTATGGAAGTTATTTCACAAATTACCATCTTCTTCATTTGTCCATCTGTATTAAAACCTATGTAGGCCCAATTGTTATCTAGCATTTTGAGATTAATATTAAATAAAAGATGATATTGTTTTAAAGATGGCACTAGCATACAAAAAATACTGTCATCTCCTTAAATATTTCAGTAACTTGTAACTATAACAGTTCCTTTTTCAGACAGGTAATGCATTAGGTTTTATATCCAAAGAATTAGGTTACTTTTAGTTACATTTAAAAAAAAGGACTAAGGCTAATGCATAGCATGGAAATCAGAACGCACAAGTGAACCATTACATGTCACTTCAAAGAGCTTTTCATCTTGCTAGAAAACAGCATCAGAGGAGGGAACAAGGAAACTGGATCTTTAAAGAATATTTCAAGCTGGAGCCTGACCAAACTGAAAACAAATCTCTGTAAAATGTAACCCTGAGAAGTAACGATAACTGTTGTCAGTACTCGGATATATGGCACTCGGATACAGACCAGTCACGTTTTACTGTCATTGTATTAAGAATAAAATCAAATCACTGTTATGTATACAAATGAATGCACTTGCACATCACACGTGATTTTCAACTCCATCACCAGTTTTCTGATACAAAGCCCAGCTCTTCACTGTTACAGTTTATTTGATTATCCGTCACAGCCTGTGTTTTTTCTTCGCATCATAAATCAGTCTGCAGGTACACTGCGCAGCAAAGCGAACGAGACCAGCTACTATAATGTAAAACAGTTAATCATTAAACAGTTTTAGATAGTTATTTTATTTTATTTTTTTAAATCTGTGATCTTTAGTTCCTTTTGTGCATTTTCATTTGCAAGTGAACTGTGACATTAGGGCCTTAGCGAGCACTATACATTGCAATTTGGAATATTGCCTTTGGCTACTGCTTGAATTATGGAAACTTTAAAAAAAAAAAAAATTATAAATCTTTTGCTAAATTGCACTGCCTTTACATTTTACAAAGTTCTGTGCAACAGGGATTTTTACATACTGCTACAAAGTATGTACTGTATTACAGTCCACGTCATTTCATTTGGCAAGTGATATTTTCAGAACCATATCGTTCTTAATTAAAATACTTCTGTTGAAAATATAGTACTGTACCAACAAAACCAACTACAGTACATCTAAATGGATGCCTACTTATTTTAAAAACACAGTCCTTTCAGCTATGTATTTTTGACATTGTATCTTTTTTGTTCCCTGAAAAAACAGACAACAGTTGGAATGGGCCAAAATGAAACAATCAGATATGCGTCACACACGTTTAATGGTCACTGATGCCAAAATTTTATAGGGTCGAATATGTGAGTGCTGACTGTAGTTACAATTTCAAATTAGAAATTCAAATTAGTTATGTTTTTGTTCAAGGAGCTGTAACTGTTTTCACTTTTAAAAAGTAATGTTACAATGAACATTTAAATTACTGATATGAGAAATGTTCTGTATCTAACAGTGGATCCCACACTATGGTATCGCCACCTTGTGGCACAAAGCCAAAATACCTCTTGATATTCTTTAAATTCCATGAAGACTCACTGCCATGAACAAATCTCATTTACAAGCAATTACTCCTGGATTCCTCCTCTACTAAACGCTGCTAACAAGCTCATTTAGAGACAACCTGCTGTCCCGGAGCGTCTATGCTAGAATATTCATGACACTTCACGCAAATAAATCAAACAAATTAGCATGTGTGATTTTAAAGTATTTATTATTCATACCAACTCATTACAAAAATGTTTCATTTTTTTTTGGTGGAATTTCTTTAAACTTAGGTAAAAATATACAGCTGACTATTTATATACCAAAGTTGGAAAAAGAAAGGTGCATAATATTATTATTATTATTATTATTATTATTATTATTAATAATACATACTAATTACTATGTACATAGAAATGGATTATCCAAAGCAGTTCTTGTTTTATGTATCACTGTACAAAGATTAACTAGTTAGCCATTTCCCAATTGTGTATTCATTATGGTTGCATGGCTTGAATTCAGAACAGCAACAATATTAAAAATGAGTCAAACCTAATTAAACAGGGTGAACGTCACTTTCACAATCCCTGATAGAACATACTGTACTGACCCCTTGTTAGCTGTGCTGGGAGTCGTGTCTATGGTAAAACCTGTTGTTGCCCTGATTATATAAACTCATTGTATCAGAGCCCCAGTGAACAATGATTTCAGAAGTGCTCTGTGGGTTCACACTCCAACATTAAAAAGTCAATGAGAAATCCTGCAAAGCTTTATTCTGCAAAGAGTTTTTCTTGCCTCACTGAAACCCAACATGCTTCCTGTAGTTTTGTTGACTAGTCAGTCGCTCTTTTCACCAGACCAACTGAAACAGTGCTGAGCCCTGAAGGACATGCAGCCCATCTCTGCTTGGCCAAGCCTTGAGCCTGACCACTAGGGGGTGCTGTGACACAGTGATGCCAATCAATCCCAGATTTATCCTGTACCTGGTGGGGTGGGGGTGCAATGCTATACTCACTATGAAGCAAAGATGAGCAACTCTGCATGGCCAGAACTAGGGTGTGCTGACACTCAGAATTGCCTTTAAGAAGTATTTAATCAGTAGGTATTAAATCAATTAATGTGTTGATTTCAAAACAAGTGGTCCTTCCTTTACAACAGAGTACCAATCAATGGCAATTAACTTCCGCATTGCGTGTTTTAAAAGCTGATTGGAAGCGAATTTTCCTCTCATTCAAGGTGCCGTACCGAAGCCATAAATGACACTGAAAATCAATCTACACATTAACGCATGGATTTATTAAATACCTCTTAAAAGGCAATTACGAGTACCACCCCCAGGTGAAACTAGAAAGTTATGTCAAGTAGACAAACGTTGTCTTCTTCAGTGTATGAATGTTTGACTATTTATTTTTACCTTCGAATTCTGATTGAATGTTCTGAAGTTATGGATGATTTATTTTCAAGATGTGTCCCTTTGGTGGTTTCTCAATTTTTCTAGCTGGGACACCATTTTCTGTGTTTCTTTTAAGACAGTTTTGTGATTCAGTATTTAGTTGGTGTTATGTTTTTTCTAAGGTCTGAAAAGTGAACTGACCGGGTCTTTCTGGTGTCGCTCAAGAGTGCTGGAGTTTGAAGTGTGGAGGCGTCCTGCAAACTGCTCAAATAAAAAATAAAATAAAACACAGAACAGAGGAACAGCATTCACCTTCCCTCTATTGCAGCCAAACACTGAACACCACCAAGCACAGGCAAGTGAACACAGAATAGCCTGCAGTGTTTGTTCACAATTTACAAGGAAAGCACTGCTTTCACTGCGTTCTGGAATTGCTTTACCTGTATTTATTGGTTAAAAGCTAAACTCAAAACCCCTGCTTGCATGTGATGGTCAGAGTGCCCTGATTCCACAATTAAGACAACTTGAGTGCCTTTAGTTTTATTCTGCTTCCAATTTTGCTTGCATTAAAAGATATTATTAAATTTAGTATGTGAAGATTCTGAAGAGTATTTCAAAAGAAAACATTTATACCCCAATGCATTTGAACAACCAGTCCCCGGGCCTATCAACAGCAACAGAAAATCCGACTCACTTTAAAAGGGAAAAGCTAATAAAGTGCCCGAGTGGCTTGCCTACAGCTCCCCTTTGTTCTGGCTGCAGTGGATGCAAACCCGCACAGGGTGGTCCCAGCCGCGGGACGGCACCGGGCGCCGCTCGCTCGAGCACTGGGCACAGAACCCGCCTCCGCAGGCCCGGCAGTGGTGCTTCGACATCCTGGGGGAGAACGTTTTACTGCAGTGCCCACATTGCTGGATCTCATGGTCTGGTACCCAGTAGTCAGGCCGGGCAACTCCCTTCACGAAACCTGCACACACAACAGAATAGGAGAAGAAGCAATCCTCTTTTTAAACTGCGGGATCTCAATGAAATATTACTGCACATGTACAGCGGGTGGACACACACATCGAAACTTCTGCTACATAAGTTAGGCGCTTCCATGTGTGAAAGTTAGAAAGGCAGGGTTAACAGCAGCCTTTCTGATTGAAGAGTGCATGTTTGCACCATCAGTGGTGCCAGGAGCACCATTAGTGGACCCAGAAACAGTGTGAAAGGGATCCAGAGAGGTCAGCATGCACCCTCTTGCCAGTACAGTCTCCCTTGCACAGATCCAGTATCCCGCAGACTTCACTGTGTGGCAGCCATCCTAGAGTCCCTTGATAACCCAATGCTCTGTTAAAGGGCAAAGAGACTTTTCTTTTAAATCTTTTTGATGCTGTATTTGCAGTAGTTTTGAGTAGTTCCAAATGCTGTTAAATATAGACTTGCATTGATTTATGTCCACACCAGGGGCAAAGCTCTGCAAAGCTGCCCACACTTCTAACTACTCCAGCATTCATTCGGGTTAGTGAATTGCCACAGCTTTTTACTGCGGGTTTATTTGGTTAACCCTTTGCGGTCCATTGTCAGACCTGGTCCAACATTGCAATTATTCCTATCCGGTCCATTGTCGAACCCTGTCCGACATCATCAAAAAAACACAAAAAACGGGTTGCTAGTCGGTTTTTAGCCGGAAAAAAGCCGAGAAAACCATTCAATGGCCGAGTGGGGCGACAGGAGCTGAGACAAGCGATAAAAAAAAAAAGGCATCTCACGAATAGTCATACTTGCCCCTGGCATCACATAGGGGCGGTCATCAGGAAACAAGCTGGCTGTTACTGAGTCAGCGCACAGAGACTATAAGACATTTGCAGAGCTTTTTTGAGATGCTATAGTAATAAAATAATGACTTGGATCGCATTATTGAGGAGTTTGGTGATAAAACGAGTGATCAGGAGATGATTGATCGGTATGTACGACTAATTATTATTATTATTATTTATTTCTTAGCATATGTGAAAGCGATAGCGAATGAAAGGGTGGGGCGGGGCTGGAGATCCCTAGTGAGTGCTTTGTTGATATGCAGGGCCATTTAAACCCGTTTGACTGTGAAAAAAAATACTTTTAAACAGCGTGTCTAAAATTAACTCGCGTGTGAAAATAAATTGGACCTGACGCGCACTTAATAAATGGACTGCAAAGGGTTAATACTTAATTATATAAATTCACCAGAGCAGCAGCAGCACTAACAAGCTGTTTAATAGCAGACCAACTGCAATCTCATTCTCCTTTCTGCATCCTTTGAAGGGGTTACATTGGGAGATCCTTACCGAGAGGATAGTCCATCGCAGTAGAAACAAAGTCCACTGTGCTCTGAGCCACCTCTGTCACCCTGCGAGCCATCAGACCCACCGGCTCAGTCCTGGAAACTACAAAATGAAAACATTGTGTCACTAGAATAATCTTACAGTCTGATTAGGGAGGGGCGGCGGTTTCAGTTTACAGTATACTTTACACATACTGTACCTTCATGCAACTGTAATAAACTTCTGGTAAGACTTGCTCCCACCAGGTATGAAATTACTCTTCAATTGTGTGAAAGTCCACGGCTTTAAAATCTATTTTCTTACTACTTTTCTTCTGAAGACTTGTGCTTGTATTTTATACTTCAGTCTCCCTGCTATGAAATAACTTTCCTATCACAACAAAAATATCTAGCAGCAGTTTGTATTAGACCAGGTAGAAAAGTTTATTTCTTTCTCTCAAAGAAAAATCTGTACGTCCCAGATTAATATAAAGCAAAGACAAAAGATTAACATAAGAAAAAGGGGCCAATTATAATGCAGCCAGTAAGGAGCAAGAAAATAGATTTTCCTAGGTAAGGACTGCAGCACTTCACATTACCTATGAGAGAGAGAGAGGAGAGAGAGGAGAGAGAGAGAGGAGAGAGAGAGAGAGAGAGAGAGAGCAGAGAGAGAGAGAGACAGAGAGAGAGAGAGAGACAGAGAGAGAGAGAGAGGAGAGAGAGAGAGAGAGAGAGAATCCTTTAGTTCCACTAGTTTAGTTAATGCTCTGTTCAAAGAAGAGAGTAGTGAGAGTAAGAGTGCAAAGAGAAAGCGCAGTGATAGCGTGCCGAGAGATCCAGTGAGAGAGAGTGCAGTGATAGAGATTGCTGTCAGAGTGAGAGTGCAGGGAGAGACAGTGCAGTGATAGAGATTGCTGTGAGATCCAGTGAGAGTGAGAGTGCAGGGAGAGACAGTGCAGTGATACAGAGCGAGAGTGCAGTGACTGAGCGAGGTGTCTCACCATCGCTCCCCCCTCCTCCTTGGCGGTAGCAGGAATCGCAGACGCGGACGGGCGCGCTGCCCCAGCCCCTCTCCGGCACCGGCGTGGTCTTGCTGGAGCAGGCCTGGCAGAAGCCCTCCCCGCAGGCCCGGCAGTGGTGCTTCCTCTCGAGCTCTTCAAACAGCTTCTTACACCCCGAGCAGGCCTACGGGCAAGAGCTCCTCATCAACACAGCATCACAAAGAGGTACCAAACATACCTGCATCCTGCCTGTAGTCACTGACTGATGTCCTGAATAATGAGACCCCCTTTAAAAAGTTTACCAAAGCAAAAACACTGCAAAGTTTAAAATATAAAGCAAATTGAAAGCATGGTACAGCACAGATAAGCATTGTAAAGCTCAGAGAGGTATGCTAAAGCATGGCAAACCACGATAAACGATATTTAATGCATTGTATAGCCATGGGAAAAGCATGAATGTGCAGAATGACTGTGGTAAACTGTTAGGAGAGAGAGAGTGAGAAATAGATTCCTTACAGTAATGTCTGCATTTGGTCTCCAGTAGGGCGGCGCCACCTGGTCAGTGATCCAGGCTGTGACAGCTTTGGTGGGTCCTGAGCTGTAATCAGAGACAGACTGGATCACGAAGTTCATCCCGTCCAGCATGCGCTGCGCTGCGTTCTGATGGTCCGTCAAGAACGTCTCGCTCTGAAACAGAACCACGAAACAGAAAGGGGGGATGTCAGTTTCATTATTGAGGTGGACACTTCCCTTAAACATGGGAGTCATTCAAAGTAAAAAAGTGAATTTACAATACTGAGTAGCAATCAATGACAATGAAACATCTAATCTGGCAGTGTCCTTCAATATAAATCCAGTTGTGCCCTAACCTCTATTTACTGTCATTCTTCATCTATAACAGGCAGATACCAATTCCGATAACGATTTATTTTAATACAAACTATTTTGTTCTGTGCATTTAGCATAACACTGTTAAATCAAATGCCAAAAGATAAAATGTGCAACTTCAGCTTTAAAAATGTCTGGTACTAGAAGATAAGCAATAAACCAACAGACGCTTGTTCATGTAAAAAATGCTAAACCATTTACCTTGATTGCGCAAGCCTCCTGCTTCAGGTATAAGAGCAGAATGCCATGTGGTATCATTACTCTTATTATGGGTTATAGGATGTCAAACACCCGTTCCTAAGGGAATATCATCACAAGTAGAACTAGCTGTTTACATCTTTAGTGTCGCTACAACCCATCCTGTAAATATGGCTGTATTTTTTTCATGGTTATCACAAATTTCATGATTTCTGTAACATGTACCCATTCCCGTGTAATATGTAGGTCCCTATGAAAATTCCCATTTCTGAAATAGTGTAAATAAACATTTTTTTACCACTTAAATAAATAGATACAGCTTACATTTGCTTTACTGTTGCACTACCTGCTACAAAATCATCAGCTGCATTAAAGATACAAAATATTTCTGTGAAAGATCGCTCTGCCCAGCACAGAAAGGGGACATTTCACATGTCTGGTGATTATATAATTTTTTTTTTGATAATTCAAAAACAGAATGTCTTTTTTTGAATGTGTCAAAAAAAAGAATTCTGCAATTTCACATTTACTGTTTGGGAAAGCATTTAAATATTTAGAAACATTTGTTGTATAGTAACTGTAGAGGAATTATCAATTTTTAATGTGACAATGCTATTTTTTCTGTTTTGATAAATATCACGTTGAAACATCTATTTTTAGACTATAAAGTGCTGTGAAATAAGCCATTTATACCAGAAAAAAACCCAACCCAGCCTATAACCCCTGCTTTGCCATTTAGCTACAAAATCGAATCACAGCAAACTTTTATTCAAACAATTGGCTTGTAAAAACAACATATTAATGTTGTTGATGTTTTGCAGGGAATACTGCAAGTGGCTGAGGTATGTCAACAATTGGTCTAGAATCGACTTTGCTATTGAAGGGAATTCCAGAATGCCTCAAGCATGCTGTCAGCAGTATTGACATTGAGAATGGCACAGCTGACACGGTTATATGGCAGTGGTCTGGACAGTGCGAAGGCAGCCGATCCTCACCCCAGGCCAGACGTGCTTGACCTCAGGCCGCACCACACAGCTCTCCGGATCCTGGTTCCCAATCCAGTACTGCCGGCTGCGGTAGATAATCCCACAGCACGGGCACTCCAGCACGTACCTGAGAGAACGGGACAGCTGGGTCACCGACAGGCATATTAATGAATAAAACAAATAAATCCACTCCTCTACTGACTCCAATCAGCCCCACCACGGCTGTATATACAACTGACTGCTGTGCGCCAGGCATCCAGGGGCCAGATTCACAAAGCACTGCCAGCACTTAACGCTGCTTGCTAAGCAAGCTATCTCGTCTGAACCAGTTTCAAAAAACAAAGTTAAAGATCGAAGAATGAAGTTTAATAGAAATCCACTCAGCCAGTCTATATGACTAAAGGATAAACTTGTTATTTTCCTAAATGCATTTTTTAATTTTTTTTAAATTGGATTTAGCAGACTGCTACTTAGATTTGCTTTGTGAAATGAGCCCCAGGCATCTCCGATATCTGTGCTACTGAGCTCTCTTTTAATGATGTTACACTGCGACAGGCGCCTGGAAGGCTTCATTGAAAAACCAGACAGCATTTCTCGTTCCCTCCTAAAACCTGAGAAAACAAACAATTTTCATCTAATTTAGTCGCTGAATTCAGCTGGTGTCAAGCCCCAGGTTGTGTGTTTGCTGCAAGTGTCTGGGGATCCGATGCTGTCTGATGAGCCAGCAATACCCTGCTGATCGAGCTGCTATTGTCACATCTCACACCTGCAGGGGCTCTGAAACAAACAGGCTTGTTCTGTCTGGCAATAGCCCTCTCGATTTCGTACGGTGGGTCGATATCCAGTTTGGGGGACATGTGCAAAGCACATTTTTAGAGGTGAACTCTTCCCCTTTAAGAAGTTGTTTTCTTCATGTAATTGGTTTGGAGTATCTTGCCCAGATGTGCTTGGCTGGGTGCATTGGCAGATGGAGGACAGTGAGGGTGGGGGTATAACATGAAAATAGCATTGGTTAATGCTGGTGCACATCAGCTCAGAAGGAGTATCTGGTTAAATACTCTTACAAGAGGGGCAGTATAACAAGGGGGTGGACTGTATGTGCAAAACTCTAAAGCGTGACTTACGCAAGCACAACTACAAGACTCCCACATCCCTGCCACCGGGGATGTGTACCCTGAGCAGGAATAACAAACACTGATAGGAATCTGATTAGAGTGCAGTAACATACGGCTGAAATAAATGTCACCTACCCTGACCAGGCATACATGGCCAGTCCAAGCCAGGGATTCTCATTGGACGCTGATGTTTTAGGGATCACAATCACCTCCCTGCCTCCTTCGTAGCATTTCTGAGAAAAGGATTCCAACAGGGATTAAATATATCCATGTTGACCCCCGACCCCTTCAATTATTTGCAAACAATATTAAAACAACCACATCACATGCAGATTGACTCAACTAATGTGCTAAGAAATATTCTGATACATTCTCAGGAATGTATCAGTCATAAATAGCATCAGTAAGGATCTCCTAAACACGCCCTCACACCCATCTCGACCGCAGGGTCAGTCAGGGTCTCCGAAACACCCCCTCACCCCCATCTCGACTGCAGGGTCAGTCAGGGTCTCCTAAACACCCCCTCACCCCCATCATCACCCCCATCTCGACTGCAGGGTCAGTCAAGGTCTCCTAAATACCCCATCTCGACCGCAGGGTCAGTCAGGGTCTCCGAAACACCCCCTCACCCCCATCTCGACTGCAGGGTCAGCCAGGGTCTCCTAAACACCCCCTCACCCCCATCGTCACCCCCACCTCGACCGCAGGGTCAGTCAGGGTCTCCTAAACACCCCCATCTTGACCGCAGGGTCAGTCAGGGTCTCCTAAACACCCCCATCTCGACCGCAGGGTCAGTAAGGGTCTCCTAAACACCCCCTCACCCCCATCGTCACCTCCATCTCGACCGCAGGGTCAGTCAGGGTCTCCTAAACACCCCCATCTCGACCGCAGGGTCAGTCAGGGTCTCCTAAACACCCCCATCTCGACCGCAGGGTCAGTCAGGGTCTCCTAAACACCCCATCTCGACCGCAGGGGTCAGTCAGGGTCTCCTAAACACCCCCTCACCCCCATCATCACCCCCATCTCGACTACAGGGTCAGTCAGGGTCTCCTAAACACCCCCTCACCCCCATCTTCTTACCTTACAGATGAGCACCTTGTTGTTGTACTGGTGTGCATACTGGCACAGGCCCTCAGCCAGGTGAGGAATGCTGTCTCTCAGGTGATTCATGCCATTCTTGCAGCGCACCCTGAGCCACACAACACAAGCACAGGGAGTTACACTTATTAATGAGGATTACACCTGTGCCTTTTTAACAAATGCTGCAAAACAAGAAACGTTTGCTGGCAAGAAATATTCACTAATTTCACTATTATTAAAAATCTGCAAAATATACATGCCACAAAATTTGCATAATTACTCAATCCAGTTTATATACAGCATATGTATAGTTTACAAGTGCAAATATTTGTTGCTTTAAATATCTCCATAGTGAGACATGTACTCGAAGTACAGCTATGACCAAAAGTTTTGTATCACCCTATAGAATTTTCATCATAAAGTCGAATGAAACCTGCTGAATAATGTTACGCTAACATACTGAATTACATACCGCTTTGTACTTTTCCATATACTTTACAAAAACGGACAAATTGAAAAATGTGGCATTTTGAAATCTAACATGAAATATTACTGTACTACCATTATGGCTTCCGATAGACTTTTGTGATATTGTGCAGTTTTTTGATTGCATGATGTTAAATAAAATATCTAATTTAAGTTACTTTTATTTTTTTAAAATGTCTCAATCCTAAAATTCTAGGTGATACAAACATTTTGGGCCATAACTGTAAATGAGCATTTCTATAAAATGTTAGCAGAAAGAGGTGGGGAAAAAAACAAAAAACTACAGCATTAAACAAAAAGCATTCTAAAATGTTGGAAAACAAAATGAAATGCAGTGGTGCCCCAGCTTACCCACAGCTCAGACAGACGGAGGAGCAGGTGAAATACTCGTCAGGGAAGAAGCAGTACAGGTTGATTTTCTCATCCGAGATCTCTCCGCAGAACCGCTCACTCAGAGCCTGCACGCAAACCAACACGAAAACAAGACGCTGCCATCAACATCACATTTAAACTGAGCATCACATCTGCATGGAACTTTGCACCCAAATATGCCTGCAAAAAATCTTCTCATTTTCAGTTCAGTGTACTACATATGGGGGAGGGGGGTTTCTAAAGGATAAAAAAGCACTTTGGTCCATATTTTCAAAGTGTTTCCTCCAGTCCTGAATTAACTCTAATCAAAGTTATATATATCACGTCTTCTTAAGAACTCAGTGGGTTTTGTTTGTCATTCTGTAACATTAACACAATTTTTTTCTCCTTTTAAAAAAAAAATAAATAAAAAAAGAATAAAAAAAACAATAAATAGGAGTTATAGACTAGAGGGATTGCTTTGAAAATGTGGCCCTTCAATTTGAACAGTAATCCGTGTAGCTTTTTATAAACAGCTATATAAAATCAATAAGTTATAACACAAAATTACATCAGCCAATGTTTATGAACAATTGCTATACTAAAATATGTTACACTTACAGAACTAACGGTTCACATTGTATTTAACAACACAGGCTTGATTTCAGACCTAAAGTCTCGTAGAACTGAGAAAGAAAGTCACCTTATTCACAAAACGGTGCTGTACATACAAAATCTAAGTAAAAGTGTCAGTCAACAGTATAATTTCAAAGTTTTATAAGAACATACATTTACAAAGCAGAGGAGGCTATTCAGTCCATCAATGCACATCTGGTTCCTAGCAGCTACAGTAATTGATCTCAAAACTTTGTCAAGTCAGCTCTAAATGATCCCAGTGATTCAGCATCAACAACATGACTAGGCAGCCCCTTCCATCCCCTCAACTCTCTGTGTGAAGAAGTTTCTCCTTCAACAACATGACTAGGCAGCCCATTCCACCCCCTCACCACTCTGTGTGAAGAAGTGTCTCCTTCAACAACATGACTAGGCAGCCCATTCCACCCCCTCACCACTCTCTGTGTGAAGAAGTGTCTCCTTACATGACTAGGCAGCCCATTCCATCCCCTCACCACTCTCTGTGTGAAGAAGTGTCTCCTTCAACAACATGACTAGGCAGCCCATTCCATCCCCTCACCACTCTCTGTGTGAAGAAGTGTCTCCTTCAACAACATGACTAGACAGCCCATTCCATCCCCTCACCACTCTCTGTGTGAAGAAGTGTCTCCTTCAACAACATGACTAGGCAGCCCATTCCATCCCCTCACCACTCTCTGTGTGAAGAAGTGTCTCCTTCAACAACATGACTAGGCAGCCCATTCCATCCCCTCACCACTCTCTGTGTGAAGAAGTGTCTCCCACTTTCTGTCCTACGTCCGTTTTCCTGGTTTCTGTGCTGTGCTTAAAGTGTTGCTGAGGGCTGACTTTGTCAACTTATTTTATGGGTGTGAAGTATTGTACAAAGATAGGTCATCTCAATTACTTACAGAACATACAACAGGACAGAAGTCACTTGTTTAATAGTAGTTAATCAGAAACATTTATAAGGGTTAGATTACCATGGTTTGTTTTTTAATATGCTTTACAATGATTGCCTGTGCTTTACCATGCTTTCGCTGTGCTGCATCACACTTTTCTCAGGGTGTGCTGGTGTTTACCTGCAGTGCACTGTAGACGATGGCAGGGGGTCTGGGCGAGCGCGTGGCTGTGTTCCTCACTTGCTGTTTGAGGGCTCAGCAGCCCGAGTAGTCTGTGGGGGCTGACGGTCTGCGTGCCCACGTACTGCACGGAGCTGAACGCCTCGGTGGACAGCCCCAGCTCGTGGAAGCGCTTCTGCAGCAGGATGTCTGCCTGACCGGGCGTGCTGCTCTCTGAAACACACACACACAAACAGGCGCGTTTCACCAGATCCAACCCGCTCAAGGTCACTCTGCACTGTTCTGTATGTGTCCTGAAGTGTCAGATTAAGTTAACAGTAGCTGGGTTTGCTCATTCCAGAAGAACGTGGGAAAAGGGAACGAGAAGAGGTCGTCCAGCACACCATCTGCCCCTGCTAAGGGCATCTAATTAAACAGACAGAATCTCATTTTCTTTTCATGTATGTTTTAGATGCTCCTATTTTTTTATTTACTCTTTGTGCTTCCTACATTCCGTTCTAAATTGTACTCACCTTCCATGTATGGCCTCTTGTCTTAAATGTGACAGCTTGGGTTAGCTTTACACCATTTAAAGTCCCCCTCTTTTTTCTAGGCTGAGAGATTTCATATTTTTAACCTGTCCTCATAGCTCACTACTGGTAGCCATAACAGGAATGAGGAAGTATGAAAGAAAACATAAGTTCCTGCAAAGCTGCTGGACTTTTCAATACAGTTCAAAGCACTGTCCCAGGTTGTATAAAAAATAAACAATACAATTCAATATTCGAGCAACAGAACTCCAAACTACTCAGAATGACTGGAAATATCATACAATATTAAAAGGTAGTTACAATCATGTCCCCATTGGATCCTTTTAGCAGTAACTACACTTACAATTTCACTGAGAGTGTAGATCTCTCACTCAGAATGTCAATGGCAAAGAATTCTTAACTTTTAAACCACAACATAATCTACATAAACAGGGATGGAAATAACACTCCTGTTGAACAGCAGTTTCACTTATTCCAGGTTTTATTATAAGCTGATTATCCACAGTGTATAGTTAACAAGCTCTGGTGTGCATTAGTAAAACCAGGAATGGATCAAACTGCTATGCAATGGGAGCCTTATCTCCATTCCTGCATAAACATGTTTATATTAGCCTTTTGTCTGTCTTTTAGAGTTTTTTTTTTTTTTTCCAATCTAGATTTAATAACTTCTAATATGTTTAAGTGTTCGGTGGCTACCTCTAATCACCATGGGAGTGTACTTTGTCTTGCACTCTATGTAGGACAGACCCAAATCACTCTGCACACAGTAAAGAGTGAGCGATAATGAAATCCACTCTCAGCTTGATTAGAGGGAGCCACTGAACACTTCCACACACACTTCAAGCGGTCCCTGTGCGGCAGCACCTACCCCAGCCGAGCAGCCTGGTGCGGGAGGTCTCTTGGAAGACGATGACGGCTGGACCCAGGCTGGACAGGGGCACCTCTAGCCCGCAGCGGCTTGACAGGGCACGGAGCTCGCGGGTGAAGTGGCGCAGGTAGGCACTGGAGGCGCTGCCCAGGAACTGGAACATGTCGTTGTGCAGCCGCTCGGCCCGAGTGCGGTAGACCACCACGTCCGACACTGCCAGCACCTTGAGCAGCAGTCGCATGCGCTGGTTCTGATTGCCGCTGGCTCCCAGGAGCCCCTCTGTGTCCAGCGCCACCAGCCCCAGCGCAGGATCGAAGGCTGCCCACACCCCCACGGTGCAGGAGTCCTGCAGGGGTGAGGTGGGGAAGACCTCCTCCCCTCCAAACAGGCAGTGGTTCAGCGTGTGGGACTTCCCATCGCCCGTGTTCCCGAAGACGGAGAGCACCTTGACCCCCTCCACCGCCTGGCAGTCCAGCCTCTCCAGGAAATCCTGCTCATCCTGTACCTGCAGAGCGGAGGGCAGCCTGTCTTAAAGGGGATGGCACTGCCCAGCAACAAATGCAGAGCTTCAAACTCACACAGGCCCAGTCTGGGGTTTCAGAGCCACACTTGTTTAGGTCAGTTACTGAAATGACTCTCTGCGGCTCTCAGACTTGCATAATAACACTTATTATTATGCAAGTCTGTTATTTAAAAGGTATTTATTTACAGTTTTATCAAAAATGAAGCATGTTGTTTGTTTACTGTACACATTACAGCATCTGCAAACAAGCAAAAACAGCCTTCTGTTAAATATATGCAAAACGTATAAATGCACCTCAACATTCTAGACTCAATGTAGTATAACTGATCAGATACACATTTCTTCAGTACCTCTGTTGGGTAGAAAGTTGTACACCGTCAGAATGCGGTACATGTACCAAAACGTGAACTGTGTAAGGTCAGAAAATGGTCAAAAAGTGGTACGTTTGTATTTCAAGTCTTTTAATGCATGTGCCAGTTTATGTACCTTTTTTTGCTTTTTTCAATACATACACTGATAGCGGTATAGCCTACAGTACAATGTGAAGCAAGAAAGTGCTGAATAGGCTACTGATGTAGGCTTGCTTTATAAAATAGATACATTTCAGAACCATTAGTTATGTTCATAAGTTGCTACAAACCTTAACATTGCGTTAACACAATATGTAGATTTAAACTTTAAAAAGTTTTGTATAAACTTTGCTGATACCATCCAGGACCTGCAGGGGCGATGGGTAGAACAGGCAAGAGAAATGGAATGCGAGGCACTTATTAACTACCTAACACAGGACTGTAAGCGATCGGCAAAAACAAGCTAACAAAAATACTGCTCAGAGTTATCCTTGTGATCTGAGTATAGCCCCATACCTTGCACTTAAAATACACATCTGTTGTGCTAATAACTAAAGTTATATTGACACCTTTAAAATCTCCAGTCATACAAGGCTCTAATTAAGGGCACACTGATTCGGAAGTGTTGTGACTGACGACTGCACAGACCCCTACCAAGACACTCTGTAGTTCACCCACAACATCGTATGTTTACAATTTGAGATAACCCAATTCGTTGCTCATCAGTTAAAGTCACATAAATTTGCTGAACTGTGAAAAAAAAAATATGATATTAAAAAGAACTTTAAGGGGCCAAACTCAGTACCTCGTACCCGTTCAGACGGGCGTTTCCTTGTTTTCTGAGCTAAAATCATTTGTGCAGCCCGGGCAAGCGCAGTATACGACGTGCCATGTTTTAACACATACCACAAAACACCACGTCGGTAACTTAAAACACTCAAGAAAAGTGCTTAAGTGCTTGAACTAGTAAAAACTTCATGAAATATGCAGACATTTCCATGTCTTCTGCATGAAACTAAAGTCAAAACTGTTGTTTTTAACAGAAAGCTGGTTTAACTTTTTTTGCAGACACTGTAATGTGTACAGTAAACAAAGACATTCCATTCCACAAGGGCAGTGACAAGCAGCTGTTTTCATTTATGAACAATGCAGAAGGACTAGACATTTTTTGGAATGCATAAAATATTATGAGCTGTTCGGTTCTAGTTGTGTTAAATGAACAGATGTTTTGCCTCCTTCAAAAAGTAGGAGTTAAAGACTGGAGTTCAGGCTTTAAAAACGGGGCTCAATAAGAAGCCTCATGATGTCATGTGATGACTTTGTTTGACAGGTTCTAAAAACTTTACTGATAAAAAACGCTTGATGAATTAAATTGGAAGCATTTATCTCAAATTGAGTGACATTCTATTTACTTGATTTACATTTTTGTAAGCCATTACTAACACAAATACTAAACACATAAGGTGCTCCGCAGAACACTGCAGATATCTACTGAACATGTCTAATTATTTTTGCACATTTTCCTACAAATTTGGACTGCTATTTAAACACACTGTATGTGACAATACCTTAACCTGTTGCCTTTATTTTTTCTCCATGTGTACCAAATCCTTTCTTTGCCCACAAATGTGCTCATTTAAAAAGGTAAATGTACCTACTTTGCATCCATTTTTAACGTGATCTTAAAAACGACATTAACTTTCAGTATGTATCACATCTCGTAATGCTAAACAACAGACTGGAGTGTTTGAAGATACAGCTTATATTAATACAATGGATGCAAACTAGGGAAAATGAGCCCTAAAATTAGCAAAACTGCCCAAGTGGGTCTGCATAATATTTGATACACACTTAACAGACAAATGCGTTTCTGTCAATATTCCCAAAATATACACAACATGGTTGTAATGCTATTGTTTGGCAAACACACATCTGGTTTATTTGCTTGTTTTTTGCAACTAAATGTTAACTTTGAAGCAGTATTCGCAACCCCATTACATTTACAGTAAGAAATGAGAACCCAAGACGAACACGATCAGTATTTCTTTGTTGTTGGTGAATGTCTGTGTTATCCCACGTGATGATGACGCAGGGACATAAGCCTGGGTTGGGACACCAAATTAATGAAATCCTGAAGGTTTTGTTGTTTTCCTAAACAGAGTGTGCTCGTTTAAAACGCTGTATTCGTTTTAACGTCAAGAATTATTTGTACTGTTGGAAGTGTAATTTTGAAATGAGCTCTGCCACTTTTATCTCTACTCCCAGTGTAATCGCAAAACTATATTTTATTGTTCAGTGTATTATATTACGTGTGTCTATAAATAAACATCTCTCAAATATGATTATGGAAATAACATAAAACGGACAACGAGACAAACCCCAATCTAGTTTCGTTTTCGGCGTAGTAGGTAAACAAACAGAAACTTAACACAATAAATAATAATAATGTTTTGGTTTTGGAATCAGGCGCTTCGTCTTTGACTTAATAAACAGCATCCCGTCTGGTCTGTTGTTGAGTAGTAACGAGAAACACATTACGTCCGATACATTGTGTGGGTTTCACTGTTTGCTGTTTGTTTTGAATACTCCGTGCATTGCTGCTGGTGTGTTATTATTTCTCCTACCTGCAGATTCTCGTTTTCGTCCACCAAGAGGAAACTCCTGCCGTTTCCCGCCTCCTCGCACCCCCTTTTCGTTTGGTATAGAGTGACCTCCTCCATTTCTCTGAGCAGAAGATCTGACATGGCGATTCACACCATTTTATCAGGTTGCCATTCTTGTCAAAGTTGATTCCGAGGAAGACACCATGAGCACATAGACGGCGTATCAGCTTCCATGTTTATTTCCCACAAGCCCCAGCTACAATACAGCAAGCAAGAAGAGGTAGAATATAATCACCACCGTGTGTGAGGAAACTGCGCCACCCAGCGGCGATACGAAGGAATAGACAAATGTACAGTGCGGTCTGAATACATTCAGCCCAGGGCTACTGTAAATACATTTATGCAAGTTGGCCAGTCCAGTCCAAGGCGTTTTAAATGAGAGTTTATACAACGGGAATTCTGCCTACAAGTATTGGCCAATAGACATGTGGCAATAGACACGTTCATTTCCGCAAACATACCCTATGGTACTGTAGTTCCATTAAAGTGAAACAATCTCCTTATTAAATATTTCATTTTCAGCGCCACTTGTAGGCAAAACTTAAATCATTTGGCGGTGTACTGTTTCAGTGTAGAAACTATTCCTGTTCTGCAGTGCAGATATCGAGGCCACGCACACAACACGCATCCACCCACCTTGCTAACCCTTCTGCGTATGTCTGTTGTAAGGACGGTTGAAATACCCGCTTGTTTATATGTGTTTGTATGCCAGTTAAAAGCTTTAATAAAGACGAATAAGATTAAGATTTAGTGCGCAACCACTCAGAGCCTCCCTCACACTCCTGTCCCAACTACCCAGCCCCTCAATTTAAAGAACAAACCACCAATCGAAATACACTATATTACTACCACGTGTCAGTTTAAGCAAAATAACAATTAAACGATGTTAACAATAACAATATCTCTAAACGTTCTGTGATTATGCTGTTTAATAAACAAATACAAAAGCATGCATGAATTTATTTAAAATGTTCCTCAGCAGAAAACTGCAGTGTTTGTGTGAACTGCCTCCTCATTTCAGGATTCACTGTACACTCAAATTACATTATTTTGCAAGAAGGACTCATTTACATTTTTTTTAAAAGTAAGATAGCAATCTTTTCAGTTATAAATGAATTTATTTAGATTTAATTTGAACTAATCTGCATAGTTTGCTTATCAAAATAATCCATTCGGCATCCATTTTTTTTTGAATAATGAGAAGCTAAATCATTTTGCCCTTGAATTGCAGAACATCTATTATGGACAATAATTCCTTTCTCTCTTCTTTAAATATTCATGAGCCATTGCCTTAAATAACCTGTCCCAGCTTGTAACTGAAATCCTGTACAGCAATGTGTGTGTGTGTGTGTGTGTGTGTGTGTGTGCGTGTGTGTGTGCGTGTGGATATATTTTATTTATAATAGAAGCTAATTGATTTTAGTTTGTAAACATGCATGTTTTCTGTTATCTTACATCAGGAGTCATCATTTTATGCGCTTCCTTGCGCTGGCTTGGTGTCAGTTTGTATGTCTTTATTCTACAGTGTACTTCTGGAAAGGAATATCTACAAGTTTCTGAAAAGCTTTTAAGGTCAATAATTCAGTCGTTTTATTTATTATCCCCAGCATAGTGCCATTTAATAGCTACATCTTGGGAACTACTTACCAAAGCGTAATAAAATACATATTTCATATATATATAGAATACTGAGGTAGTGTGCAATGATAATTTAATACCCACCCTCGGGGTGGGATGCTATCCATTCATTAAATTCCCATTTATCAGACACTACCCCATGCAGTATTTTTCATAATCTCTGGTGAGCAATATTTTTTCCTGCCAGTTCTAAAGCTCTGTGTTGCTTGTTGTGGGGCGCTTACTCTACTTAGTTTATGACAGGGAGTTATTAGACAGAGAGTGAACTACATAAAGAATTTTATTTAAAATATTAACAAATTTGATAACTTAAAATAACGCGACTGACAACAAAGTGAACAGTTTAAACGCGTAGGCCTAACTTTAAATTTTACAGTCATATTTCACAAAATGCTTGAAAATAGTAGTTAGTCATTTGGTATTATTACCTCAAACAGACAAACCCATACAGTAATACACATCACTTCACAAAACGAACACTTATTTTGACAGTTGAGGGTTTTGTGATATCATCTGTTACACTTTAGTTTTGCTTTGTGGCTGTGTGGGCCAGTGGTTAAAGAAACAGGCTTGCAACCAGGAGGTCCCTGGTTCAAATCCCACCTCAGCCACTGACTCACTGTATGACCCTCAGCAAGTCACTTAACCTCCTTGTGCTCCGTCTTTTGGGTGAGGTGTAGTTGTAAGTGACTCTGCAGTGGATGCATAGCTCACACACCCTAGTCTCTATAAGTTGATTTGGATAAAGGCATCTGCTAAATAAACAAATAACAAAATAATAATTTGCATCAGTTTGTTTTACATTTCTTTGGTCCACTACAACTACATTTTACAAAACCTTGACCACCAAGAGAACACTGGATAACAGCCTCACACAGTGATACAAGCTTATCCCTATTAATAGCCTGATCAGTAAGAAGTTTCTGGGGACACAAGTCAGACTGATTCCTGGAGTATTTCCCACAGAGGATTCCACTTTTCACAGCTACACTATACTGATCATTCTCATCTCTGTCTATGATGACACCCAGCATGTTGCGTGGATCTCCTCTGCTGCGAATAACCATGGGGGTGGGGACAGCCACATTGTCTCCAGGTTTGCCTACCTGAAGTTCTATTTGGCTGTGCTTTACCATGAGTTCTGCCTGTAAAACCTGGGCTGTGCGGGCTCCTTCATGCTGCTCAGAGATGTTCTGCTGGTGAAGACGCAGGGCAGCTTCTGAGGCAGGGCTACCTGGTGGTGGCTAGCTGGCTGGGGACTTTTGCGCTGAAGGGCTACTTGGCTCTGGGGTCAGTATGGGGGGAGGATTCTGGGGTTCTGGGTGAATCTGTACAGACAGAAGCTGTAAGAACAGGTGTAACCTCACATTGAATAGTAGTGGCAGTGTGGTTATTTGAAGGTGTATCAGGCACAGGGACAGGAGTGTCTTCTGTTGATGCAGCAGCGTTGGTAGATGAAGCAGTGAGCATGACAGCAGGTCATTCTCACCCTGTAGGTGGTCAATGATCTCCCATGGAAGACAGGTTGAGGTAAGTCCACATTTGGGATCTGTACCAAACAGAGCTGTGTATGGTGTAAGTTTTATTCCAGAGTGATGGGCAGTGTTCTTGGTGAACTGGACAAAGTGAATTCCCATGGTCCAGTCCTGTGAATTACTGCCATCCATGGTAAGGGCTTAGCCTCAATATCCCCTTTGGTGCGTTCCACTGACCCCTGGCTTTGAGGATGTCTTGGTTTTCCATGAGCCAGGCTGAGCTGAGGCCAGATAAGCTTTAGTTCTCAGATTACTGCAGCAGTGAATTCAGTTCCATTGTCGCTACTTGATGTAAGGGGTGGAAAACGCAAAATCCATTTGAAGTTGCCTCGAGACATAGACTGCATATCGATGAGGTCAACTTGACCTCACGATAAGTACTCACAGCTTAGGATTGGTTTGACGACGACACCTTTGGTCATGGGGCGCTTTCTCTTTTCATGGCACAGAAGGATATGAAGAGTTGAATAGCTTCTCTTGTGATGTTCTCATATTTTGCTTTTAAGTGTTTTATGACATAGTCACGAACGCCATGGCCAGTAGCAATGTGTGCGCTTTTGATGACATCGTATGACATCATCTTTAGTCTGTCGCTTCTTGATCAGCTTCTCAATGTCACCACACTGTAGAATTTCATACCTGCAAAGAGGGAAATATAAAGTAACTAAATGTTGCAGCATATTTGGATAATTGTAATTACCCATTTATACAGTTGGGTTTTACTGGGTAAAGTTAAAGTACCTTGCATAAGAGTATAGCAGCCGCGTCCCACCTGAGATTTGAACCCGCTCAGGAGTCCAGAGCCTTAACCACTACTCTACACTGCATACAGTAATATCACATTAAAATGTCAGCCCAAGAAACTGAAAACAATATTAGCTGCTGAGCCACTGAAATGTTTTTGTTCTGGACATCCATATCTAAAGATAAATAATTGATAATGTGGGCAAAAGGTTTAAAAAAACCGAACGGTATCCAGTACTTACTTTGCAAACAGACAGTAGGCATGTCTTGACTTTGATTTGGGATCTCATCAATAGTCGCATTGTATTCCTCCTTTGGTATCACATACTTTGGCCACTTCTCATACTTTTTGTAAAGCTCTTCTCTGCTTGTAGCTCCGAAGCTAGCGGCTCGAGGAGGGTAACCGAGCGTAGCATGCCGTCCAGATAGGCCATGAAAAGGCCTCCTGTGTTAGCCAGTTGAGTGACCTGTGCTTCCGCGGCGTACACCTTTTTCAAGTGAGCTTCCGTGATCCTGCATTGGCCGTTAGGGTGTACAGGATCTTTGGACAGGCCTCCCACAGGGGGGATCGCACAAGGGCAGCTATGGTGGAGTCCACTGGAGGGAACTGTGTGAGCGCTACCGCCTCTGCACCTTCCATGGAGGCAAGTGCTGACACGCCTCGAAGTCTGCGCTGCTCAGAACTTGCCTTCCAGGGTATCTGGAGGAAGTTGGCGGCCCCCTCCATCAGTGCCTGAACCGAGTTCGAGGCCGCTGGAATCTCAGACTTCAAGGCGAGCTCGGAGCTGGGAACCATTACCTGGGTAAGGTCTGGGTCCTGAGTCTCCATCCACAAGAAGGTTTATACTCAGTTTAAACTTAAGCATAACTTAGTGAGCTGGGTAAAAAGTATAACAAAGGACATGAAAATAAGTTAAATACTTAAACATTTATTTATAATGAATAACTATATTAGCAGTATATAATAATAATATTCTTTATTTATTTAGCAAACACCTTTATCCAAGACAGCTTTCAGAGGCTAAGCTGTGAACTATGCAACAACAATCACTGTTACAGGGTCACTTAAATTAGCAAATTCGGATTCCAGGGTGGGGGCAAGTGTCCCCTTGCCCTCCCTGGGACGATCCATATATATATATATATATATATATATATATATATATATATATATATATATATATATTCATGTACGTAAAAGGTTTAAACGATCAAAAAGCTTCATGAAGCTAAATCCTGCATTTCTAATATAAACAGAAAGGATGCTTTATATAACAAGAGTAAACAGCATGCAGGTGACAGGATTCCTCACTTAAAGAGAAATACAGAACATCGTGCCAAGAAACTTTACCATTATACAGCAAGACCCGCCTACAGCAAGACTCCCCACTGATATCATTCAGAAGAGACAAGAATCGAAGAGAATCTCTCGTCCACGGAGAGATTTGTCCTCCTGGGAAACTTTTAAAAGCCACACTTCCATGCAATACACCACGACGTACTAACTGTAAATACATGAACACCCGAACTGAGATCAGACGCACTCACTCAATATCCATCAACCAGTTACAATTGTATTCAACTAGCGTGCAACTGTAACAGATTACTTTTTAAAAGCAACTTCCCCAACACATTATGATTATATGATACAGATACAAACAGATTACTTTTTAAAATTTGTAATCAATTTAGGCAGGGACGTCACTAGAGATTCATGGATAGGGGGGCTAAGCCTCTTTTAGGGGGGTCTGGGCATACTCCCCCAGGATTTTTTTTAAAGCCCCCAAAACGTCTTTTCATCATGTATTTTTAGAGTAACAACGGGTGTAAAATTTATCAAAATAAGGTTATTTTTGGTCAAGGTTGGCTAAAAGTATACCTGTCTCACACCAACAAAAGGCACAAAAATTGCTGTACTATGTAGCCAAAATACTTTTTGGATTTTATTTTGAGAGAGAGAGAGAGAGAGAGAGAGAGAGAGAGAGAGAGACATGCAGGTCATATTATACCATTAGAAAAAAATCTTTATTTAAGTTTCACCCTTTTGTTAATTGTTGCTCAAAATTAACCCAATAATTCAGACACATGGAACATCTTAAACAGTATCATCCACAATGGGGCAAAACTAAATTCAACTAATGAGCTAAATAAAATAAAATAAAAACTGAAAAATAATTAGGAATAAAATCTGATAAAAAAGTAAGATCCCAAACAAATATTACAGCCTATATTACAGAACTGCGCCTCCTGCTTCTCTCTTTTGCATGAATGCGTCCTGTCAGCCTTTTCCTGTCCGTTTACTGTTAGCTAGCAGTCTCAAGCCACAGAAGTAGCTAAAGTTAACCAAAATGTTACCTACAAGTAGGCCTAACAGTCACTAGCGCGTACAGCAGCCTCTGCATCAGCAGCCTCCCCCAGGTCCTAGTGCCCGCCCTGTAAGAAGTTTAAGATGTGATGGAACGGTTGACGAAAAAAAAAGAAATCAGAGAAAATATATTGACTGATATATTGATTTATTTAGGGGGGGGGGCTAATGCCCCCCTAAAATAGGCCTAGCGACGTCCCTGAATTTAGGTATGTTATACTTCGAACATTCGGCAGTCGACTGACCACACGTCACGTGATTGTGAAGTGATTGTGGCTGCGGTTTCAGGTAGACAGACGTGCAGTCGCGGTTCAGATCCATTAACAAGTAAATGACATTTTAGAACATTAATAAATAGTTTTAAATCATATAGTTTCCAAACTTCAAAGTGTTACGAAACAGCACGTTCACAAATAGAGAAGCAGATATTCATCGTTTTGCTCAAAAGGGACAGCTGCCAAAATAAACACATCAGCCAACTTTCCTTTACCTGTTCTGTATAATACAAACACTGGCTTTAACTCTTTCTGGAAATGTACAAACAAGTACAAACAGACCAGCAATGGTCATTTCAAACGACTTGCTGAAACCAAAATAAATCCATTCGGAAAAAAAGGAGCATGGAGCTGAAGGGGAGCGGTCGGATTTCATTTCAATACACGGCTTTCTTTGTTAGAGAAGGTTCATGATATTTCATGAATACTTTGTTTTATTAATAAATACTGGTTTTAAAAACATTCGGTAAATAACTCATGAGCAGCTTTGTGAATTAGGGTCCCAGCATTACTGGATTTTGATAGCGTATTGATTAGAACTGACCTTTACTCTCAATAAAACTCTAAAACTCCACTTTAGAAAGCGAAATCCACCTGACCCAATCATGACTATCACTGACCAGGCGAACTGATTTAGCAGGTATGTCAGTCTTTCAGGGGCAACGGACTTCCTTAAAAATCTATAATGCAAATACTAAACAGAACATTAACAGGGAAGTAAAATCGTGTCTAAAACGATGCCCAGATCCGATCACAATCTTACATATAAACAAAGCTTATCCTGATAAACTCGTCACCAGATGTTCAGAACGGTTTTAAAGAGGTCTCTCCCATGATTGACAGCACCTACGGCCACCCAGAACATTACAGTAGATTTTGGGGCTAATCGGTAAAAGTCATAGGCGGGACCCTTCTACTGTTAAACGCGATGCGCGCTGGGAGTTCTAGTTCATTGTCCTGTTCTTACAAAGGACAAGATTTTAATGAAAAACTTCAATCCCCATGATGCATCGGGGAGCAGGTCAGCTCACTCGGCTTCTGATTGGCCGATTTATCTAGCCGCAGCCCCAGAGAATGAATGAAATTGAAAATTGCTGGTATATTACATGTACTATACCGCGATCTGCAGTGTTACATTGTATTATACTATATCAAAATGGCCACAGTCATTCAAAACCCTCTGAAATCGTAAGTAAATACATTTTCTACGGTTGCAATTGCCCGAATTTTTAGAAGCTTTTGCAAATACCTGGCATTGTAATGCTTTGCAAAAGTGTCAGTAACATAGATATAGTACATTAATAAAAGCTGTAAAATTGTAAGGAAAGTGACAATGTAATTATTCACACGAGCCGGCTTTTACTGGGTACTGTGTTACATTGTAGCTAGAATTATGCTTTTATTTTCATGCATGTGTGCACAAATTATGACAATGGAGGAATGCACATTATTATACTGGAATGTGTGTGTGTGTGTGTGTGTGTGTGTGTGTGTGTGTGTGTGTGTGTGTGTGTGTGTGTGTGTGTGTGTGTGTGTGTGTGTGTGTGTGTGTGTGTGTGTGTGTGTGTGTGTGTGTGTGTGTGTGTGTGTGTGTGTGTGTGTGTGTGTGTGTGTGTGTGTGTGTGTGTGTGTGTGTGTGTGTGTGTGTGTGTGTGTGTGTGTGTGTGTGTGTGTGTGTGTGTGTGTGTGTGTGTGTGTGTGTGTGTGTGTGTGTGTGTGTGTGTGTGTGTGTGTGTGTGTGTGTGTGTGTGTGTGTGTGTGTGTGTGTGTGTGTGTGTGTGTGTGTGTGTGTGTGTGTGTGTGTGTGTGTGTGTGTGTGTGTGTGTGTGTGTGTGTGTGTGTGTGTGTATTTTCACATTTTAATTTTTTTTTTTACTCTATTTGATTAAACGGTTTTGCATGTTAACAATGTATTTGAGTTACCTGTGCAGCATTCATCGGGTGTAGGTGGCGGGACCGTATAACATTGTTGTGCAGATCTGTCTGTATTATGATCGCTTGTTAACGCTATATATTTGGGTGACATCATTGTAACGGGTCATATTATGAAAATGCATTCCATAAGAAATAGCATAAGGTATTTTTTTTACTGTGGACGGTGTAAGAAGTTTGTGTTTATGGTCCTCCCTGTTGGCCCAGCTCAGGTCGACTGTCTCCCGTTGTTGCAAAATGCAAAATATGTATTTAATTGCATTGCATCGCATTGTGTCGCTTCTCTTTGTGAAAACCTTTTTTATACAGCAGCTTCGGTGTACAGTACAGCACTGGAAATATCATAGGTGGCTGCGAAGCTTACTTATTATTTACCTGCAAATGACCTTTCTAACAATAGGAGTGCATTTCAGACTAGATGTTTGGGGTGCTGCATATCATCCTGCATTATACTGTACATGTTTTAGATGTTGCACATATGCAGAGGCAACATGTTACATATCTCTAGGGAAAGCAACCCAGTACCGTTATCCAAAACAATCTTTATGGTTTCAAACTTCAAATTAAACAGGCAGTATTGTTAAATCGTGTCAGAATAATAAGGGAATACATCCAAAATTAACAGCGTGTACAGTTTGATTTGGGAACCATGGTACATGATGGGGACGAAAGGCTGAACTGCTCTCCCTGCAGGCTTTAATGTACGTGTATGTTACTGTACTTACTGTCTTCAGATATGCGGACATAATGCATTGAAGACTTTTGAAGTGAATATCCTGCTGTTTCTGTGGATTCTATCAAAAATGTGTATTTTGGGAACACAAATAAATAAAAACAGTGATTCATGGCTGTAAATACCTGCCCTCCGCGAGGGGTCCGATACTCTAGTCTAGAACTCACAAAGAACGTAAAATGATGTCTAGATAATTCAAATGCAAAACGTAAGAATAGTCTCGTTAATAAAAAAAACAAAAAACAAAAAAACCAGTGCTATATCCGTGCAAATAAAAAATGTGTGCAAGGATACGATTAATTAGGTATTGTGCCACTGCATTGCTAAATTTAAACAAGCTGTTTTTATATTCATGCATGGCTTTTTTGTTCAGTCTGTTGTGGGGTTACTCTGTATTTTATTGTTGCTACGTGATGATAAGAAATGCTTCTTAATATAGAAAAACGCGTGAAAACGTGCTTATTTGGACTTGTTCAGTAAACAAAACCAGGGCCTGAAAAAAACGTTACTGGGAGAGAGAGAGAGAGAGAGAGAGAGAGAGAGAGAGAGAGAGAGAGAGAGAGAGAGAGAGAGAGGGTTGTTAAACAGTATCCCCCGGACTCCAAGGTGTGGATAGGTGCTTCTGTTTCCGTTCACAGTGGAACCTCGCAAGGCAAGGAGGGAAACTAAAGACCCGGCTTGCTTGTCACTTACTTCACAGCACGGGCCAAGCGCCCGTCAGCGGGGCAGTGAGGTCTGAGCCAGCACTGTCCACAGGGAGCAATCCTTAACCTTTCCGACAGGAGTCTCTCTCTCTCTCTCTCTCTCTCTCTCTCTCTCTCTCTCTCTCTCTCTCTCTCTCTCTCTCTCTCTCTCTCTCTCTCTCTTTCTCTTTCTCTCTCTGCCCTGCTCCACTGATTTGAAATAAATTAATTACACAATTCCACACAGATTATGCAGTACAATACAATGTACAGTACTATAGTCATCTTATACATTACTTAAAAAAAAGTGATATTTGTTATAAACGCAAACATTCATGTGCACTGTTTTGGTATTATATGGATTTTATTTGTAATAAACACCTGGATGAACTGGGGAACGTCAGCTACCACAGAAAGTAAAGGGGAGTCGGAACTGACAGAGAAAGATTTGACCATAATACAAATAATATATACAGTGCCTCAATGTGCTGTACCAACAACATGACATGCTGTTTGCATTCAAAGTAAATCAACATACTTGATTTACTTTGAATACTGTAGGTATGTCACCTGTGTAAATATGATGCAAAACCTCACATCTCAGCTGTCTGATGCACAAGCAGTACTCAATTACCTGTCAATCAAATTCTGCCCTTATTTATTTTTACAAATCGTGGATAAGCTCAGGCAAGAGATAAACAGACAGACAGACAGACAGGCAGGCAGGCAGGCAGACATAGACAGACAGACAGATACAGAGGTGAGAAGCAGGAGGGATACCCCAAGTGATGTAGGGAAGCAAGCAGCGAGGGAAAGAGGCAGGCAAGGCAGGAATTGAGTGAGGAAGGAAGGAGTGCAGGCAGGGAGGCAGCGAGAGAGAGAGAGAGAGAGAGAGAGAGAGAGAGAGAGAGAGAGAGAGAGGAAGGCAGGGAGGGAGGGAAGCAAGCAAGAGAACTGAAAAACTGTTACGAACGAGAGGAGGCCATTCAGCCCAACAATGCTCGTCTGACTCCTGGTAGCTGATGGCAGAACTTGATGTCGCCGTGAAGGATCTCAGTGATTCAGCAGCAACAACATGACTATACACAGAGTTTCCTACAGTACCCTGTCCTTAGTCCTTCTCATTTCCAACTGTCTTTTGGTCCTGCACTTGAAATAGTGGCTAGCATTACGTCTGTCTATTCCTTTCAGGATTTTAAAAGCTTGAAGTCTCCCTTAATCCTACTTTGTTCCAGGGAAAAATGGAACGCACTATTCTACGTCACCTTGACCTTTGTTTGATTTGTATTCTACACTTTTGGCTACAATCAAGCATTCCATTTTCCTTTCTAATTGTCTCCTACACTGCCTCATTGCTGACAGCGCTGCGTCTGCTACATCACCATGGCCTTTTATTAACATGCCTGCTTCCAGTTCAGTGTTTGTATTCTAGCATTCAGTACTGCTTTTATTACCATGATGGTGCCCAGTTCTGTAGACAGAGGGAGGGGAGGAGTGGGGGCAGGTAGAAGGTGGAAGGAAAGATCTGTGGTTTCATTAGTCTTTTCTGTAAGCATGGGGGTTGGGCTGAGATTACATTTCAAGAGAAAATCTTTTACATCTACCCTCGGTACACAACCACAAAATGAATTGATCATTTTTTCTAATTTTAAACACTTAGCAGAACAATTAAAAAAAAAGGGTAATTGGTAGGTTGGATTTGAACCCATTTTTGTGACATTAAAAAATGATAAAAAATAAGGAGGGAAGCTGCCAAAGGTCTAGCTTGCAAGAGACATCCTGCTAACAAGAATGCCTTAACACAGTGAAAATTAGGTCAAGGCCACTCACAAGCGATCTAGTTTGAGATCCTGTTCAGGTACATTCCTGATCTAATTCTGTAAGGATTTATTAATATCCTTCTGTCTAAATGGAATGGAAGCTTGACAACATGATGATGTTAAAGTCGTTCAAGAAGCCCATCCTATAACACTTTACCCTGCTCGCCTAATTAAACGTGCAGCATGCTAGTCTCATTATAACAGAGTTAATGTGCTCCATTTACATGCTTGTTGCCTTGTTTGCTGTCTGCTTCAACTACGTTTGTACTCATGATCACACCAGACCAGAAACTGTGTCCAGCAATTCTCTGTATTTCTACAATAATGGATACAAACTATATTTGATTTCCTGAAACCTTCACCCCTTTGAATAGTCCTAGCGGTAGAATCGCTTCTTGCACAGTACAAACCTCATAAAATACACTGCATGTGACATTGCATCTTAAATATCATAAACACAAAAGTGAGACAATATGAGGCCATGAATAATCTGTGGTTCCACCCTTTGCCTTGTGCATTATAGTGGCTGTGGGTTTGTGAGGTGTTGTCTCAATACTTAGTGACTGCTGGTTCAGCAGCAGCTCTGTGCCTGGGAGATCACTGTGTTTTCCACTCTGGGTGGCTGAGTCACTGTGTGTGGAAGCATCTGTTCTGCAATGCTGTGGTGGACTCTTTTCAGATAACAAGTTTCAATCAACCAGTGTTATCAGAACAGCAGCGAAAAACTTTCACACTTTAATGCTGGCTGGAGATGTTTCAATAAGAATGCAGCTGAGTGCAGAATAAAGAAATGTCTCCTACTATCAGTCTGCATCCACTTAGCACTGATGGAAATGAAGTAGAGACAGACATAGGAGGTAAGAGACAGCTCTTCACATAGAGTGCTGAGGGGATGGAGGGGCTACCTAGTCATGTTGTTGAGGCAGAATCACTGGGATCCTTTAAGAACCAATTTGACAAAGTTTTGAGATCAATCAGCTGCTGTACTAGGAACGAGCATGGATCGGCTGAATGGCCTTTTTCATGTTATGACTTAGATATTTGATATCAGTGTGGCATTTGTTACAAAATCTTTTCTCCCTCCTGTCAAATATTGGTTTCTGTGTATTGATAGCTTATAGGAGTTATGCCTGCAGTTTGTGTAGATTTGTCATTGGGCTCCCATCAGCTGGTCAAAGCCTTTAACATGTGCACCCTTGCCTGTCTGGAATGGTGGCTGTGCTTCAGTTGCCATGAATTTGGAACTCCTGTTTGTTTGTACTTTGCACTGACTTTCCACTGTCATTCAATCCACCCACAGTAGTTCTGTGGAACCTGCTGTCTGTGGAATGTTTATTGCAGCTGTGTCTTTTCTGCATTTAACAGATTAAGCGTTTCAACCATCAATGTAAATAGTTGTTTACAGTTTAATGAAATCACATTTTACAAGATAAGAACATAAGAATATTTCCGACAGAGAGAAAGCCATTTGCCCCTTTTAAGCTCACCCGGTTCCTAGCAGCTGATTGATCTCTGAACTTTGTTAAGTCGGATCTCACCAGTCTCTATGTGAAGAAGTGGCTCCTTCCCTCTGTCCTAAATCCCCAGTTAATTACCAATGGTCCTGGTTTACTGTCCTTCGCTTAAAGTATTGGGTTGGGTTAACCTGGATTTTCACTGACTTTATTTCATCTTTACATTATCATTTTTTATTTATTATTTCTTTGCATTATTTATTATATCTAGGGCTAAGATAAGATAAGAAATATGTATTTTTAACGATTAAACACACATATTTCACGCTTAAACACAGACAAAAAAAATAACAAATTGATTTTTCACATTCAGAATTGATAATTTTCTCTAGAGTTATTTATTATACATGCATACGCTCAACTGCCTATATTCCCTTCACAAAGGGGATAAGAAACAGAATATACAAACGAGGCATTTAGAGGATACTCTGATATTTGTAAGTTCTAACACAGCCTGGGAAAAGCGATGCATAGAAATGGCTTGTTGGGAGTGAAGGCTTTGTCTCCCTGCAGCCTTGACTAGTTGACAATCTCGTATAATTCACATGTACGTGTTTCTGCAGGAAATCATACAAACAACCACAGGACAATGTGAAAAGAGTTCCCCTTATCAAGTCGAAAATGTTTTTACAGAATTTCCTGTTGTGAAAATAGTTTTTTTTTTTTCAGTTCCAATAATTTGAACAGGCATAGTGAATAGCACTGCATTCAAGGCAAGGCTAGATTGGAATAATTTATGAGATTGTTATGGTTAAAGTATAGTATAGGTGTATTGAAAGTATTTATGGTATTCGTGGTATTGTGAGACACATACAAATATTGTAAGCTTTGTAAAAGCCAGAGTTAATTTAACGCATTGTACTGCAAATTCAACACAGACTCACTATTAAAACCAGCCAAGAGACCAACAAACTGTGGCCTTATAGGGGGGAGGTGACAAAGGAGAATTTCATGCACCAATTGAATATGTTAGGATTTTCATTATATAAAACAGCTCTTAAAGTTTAATTTAATGGTTAGATCTTATTTATTTAAATTGCATTTTAGGAAAACTGATCTAAAGAGTTAGGCAAAAAAATTCTAAATCAAAAGCTACATTGTGTTGCATACATGGATTGCATTTACAGCATGTTGGAGTTCATAGAGAGATCATTTCAAATAATTCTAGGACTGGAGATGCTGGCCTTAATTAGATTTGGCAATTCTCAGGTACACAAACGGGACAAGTATAAGTTTAAACTCTCTTTCGAAATCCTATATTCACCCAATAGGTAACATTGATAATATTACTACTATAGTACTGACAACCAATTAATATTGTGTGTCTATTGCAGTAATGTTGTATCCTGATTTATTTAACTCAGGGGTGGCCAAAGTTGGTTCTTAATGCAGATCCCAAGAAGCCAGTCTTTGTTCCACATCTAAATTCTAAATTGATTAATTGAAGCAATGAAATCTGCATCCATTCCAGACCCTGTTAGACCTGCAGTGGACTGTCCCTCTAGGACCGTGATTGGACATCCCTGATCTAGCTTGTGCTCAGCTTGCCGTCCTGGCATTGTGGTGTTCCTGTAGGAATCTACATGGATGTGGAAGCATAAGATTACAAACTGGAATCTTTTAGGGAAGGCATATTGAAATCCCTGGACCCTTTCCTCAAAACCAACCCATCCAGCAAAAACAGGGACAACCCTAGCCTTAACAATGAATACAGGGGTGGCCTGAACACTGAAGGGGGCTAAACATTTGAGACTGTAATGTAGTAGCCTGAATTGTGAGGTGGTCTTTTAATACAGAGGTTTCCTTTAGCCAAGATGTTAGAGTACATACTATATAAGGGATAATAATAAACGCTTTTGTCGAGGAGTGCAGGATATTTTCTGCAGCTGGTCCTGCAGTAATTGCACCTGATTTGTTCAACCGCCTTTTGCATTTCACAACCTCTCCTTTTTTACACAAAGAAATGTCTGGGTTGTTTTTCAAGGACAGGCAGCGGTACCGATATGAGACTGCAAAGAGAGAAACAGCAGCAAGCCAAGTGAAAGCCTCCATTTTCTACAGCTGTCAGCTTATTATTAAGTGTTTGAGAGCCAGACTTATTCCTATAGCTTCATCTCTGCCCGACTCCTCATGATGGTGTATGATGAGCAGACTGCTTTGCATTTCTAGTGCTTTCTGTGGCACAAAGGCTAAAACCTTGGGCTGCTGGAGCTTTTAAACAAAGCATATTAATACATCGTGCGCTTAGTACCTTCAAGCTGGGAAGATAAATGTGCCACAGCTACCTGCAAATTATATATATATATATATATATATATATATATATATATATATATATATATACAGAGTGCATCACTCCAGCAAGCAAGGTATAGAGGCATCAGTCCGGGTACGTTTCATACTGGCTTTATTCAATTGCACTCATTCAATTGGAATGACTTGGTATAGATCAGGGTCGTACCAAGGGGGGTTCGAGCAGTGCGGCCACACAGGGTGCTGACCTGAAGGGGGCGCCGATTGGCTGACAAATAATAAATAAAACAAATTTGTGCAATAACGATTCAAAACAAAAAATAACATGACGAAAGAAATGACACCACTTTATTATTCGTCAGCCAATCAGGTCACCCCTCAAGTCAGCAGCCGACCTGTGTAGAAAAGAATGGAATTGTAGGTAAAAATAATGTGATATCTGTATAATGTGAAATAATGTATAATGTGATATCTTGTAACAATTGTAAGTCGCCCTGGATAAGGGCGTCTGCTAAGAAATAAATAATAATAATAATAATAATAATAATAATAATAATAATAATAATAATAATAATAATAATAACCCTCCTACTTTAGAGAGTGAGAGTCATTTTCTTTATTCTGGGCTGGGAACCTTCCAGAGAAAATCAACCCAACAAAGGGATTGGCAGCATTTTCCAGTTCAGCATCTTCTACTATTAATTGTAATTATTATACTGATTATTGGTAGCCTAAAAGTTCCAATCTTCACATAATACAATTCTTTACATGCAAATAAATATTTTCCATCCAACTAACAGTATGATTTTTTCAAGCAGGTAGGTCATTTATTTGCAAGTTCACTAACAATCCAACATAGTTTCAGAAAGCTGAAATTGAACGCTTGTCCAATCTAGCCATTATATCCATTGAATTTGTATTGGCCAACTCTCTGAACTATGACCATGTCATCAATGACTTTGCATCACTGAAGACAAGAAAAGTACATTTGTAGGCTCTAGGTTTTGTTTCTATTGGTGCATTCCATTGGACATTTACAAAGATTTTGATTTATTTTTTTTATTTTTTTATTTGCTGACTGCAAGTACAGGGGGGGCGCTGGATTTATATCTCGCACAGGGCGCCATCAATGATCGATACGGCTCTAGTATTGATATTCCAGCGCATCTGTTCTTGAGGTTATCAGAATATAAGTCATATTTTCCATGTTAAAGAATGGTGTATTTCACTGCTTTGTACAGTCAAACAATAGGTATTTCAAGATATTGCATGATTAAACATAATATTTATTAAAACAGAAAAAAGACGTCACATTCAAAATTGATCCTTTCCCCTAGGGTTATCATACAACAAACATTCCTAAATATTTAAGTGCCTACCTGAAAAGCAGTACATGCTAAATTGTAGAATATTTCCTTTTTTATGTCCATCTTTTAAAGACATTCTATTTTCACCATCAGTGAATTATAAAACAAAATCAAAACATAAATAAATGTCAAAGTAACAACAGACACGTGAAATGTCCCCTTCTTGTCCTGGACAGAGCGATCGTTTGCAGAAATATGTTAGATATTTGATGCAGCTGATGTCTTTTTCGTTGAGGACATTTTAAAGAAATCGCGCAGCTCTATGCAGTGTGTGTTCAATCATTAACTGGAAGCAAACTAAACCGGCTGCCAGGTTCCTGAATGCAGTGTAACAGGTAATGCGTCACTAAGGCAAACGTTTGCTGTATTTATTTTTAAGTAGTGGAGTAGTGGTTAGGGCTCTGGACTCTTGTCTTGGGTTCAGTCCCAGGTGGGGGACACTGCTGCTGTACCCTTGAGCAAGGTACTTTACCTAGATTGCTCCAGTAAAAACCCAGCTGTATAAATGGGTAATTGTATGTAAAAAATAATGTAATTGGATGTAAAAATAATCTTGTAACAATTGTAAGTCTCCCTGGATAAGAGCATCTGCTAAGAAATTAATAATAATAATAATAATAATAATAATAATAATAATAATAATAATAATAAGTGATAAAAAAAATGTTACACTATTCTTTCAGAAATTGGAATGTTCACGGGAACTACATACTGTATTATACAGCAATGGGTAAATGTCAGAAATTGTGAAATTCGTGATAACCATGAGAAACATACAGCCTTAATCATGACACCCTGGGATCCTTCAAGAAGCTGCTTGATGAAATTCTGGGAACAATAATCTACTAACGACCAAACAAGCAAGATGGGCCACATGGCCTCCTCTCGTTTGTAAACTTTCTTATGTTCTTATGTCACACGAATTAACCTAAGAATGTATCAGCTTTTAGTCCTTTGGTTGGGGAACTATTGAAAAAACATAGTTAATACTAAAAGAAACCTAAGAAGTTCAGTATATGTTTAGACTTTTGCTGTGTCTGAACTGAAGAAAACTTTGCAATGACACACACTGGCTGACAATGATGCCACCAGCCTTGAAACAGAATCAGGTGGAACATTTATTTCCCATCTCTCCCACCCAGGCCTCTGACTTACTAAATATCTTACTATGAAAAGTAATTGTCTCCTCTTTAAAATCAAGTGCAGTGGTATTCCAAAATCGTATCCATTTTTAGGAATGTAGAATAACGAAGGGTGTGGCCATAATTCTGAATGATTGGCTGTGCTGCTGATTTATTGAATGTATATCTTGGGAACCATCCAATTTGTAACTACTAGTGCATAGACATTTATTATGTGATTAAATATTAAATTATTATTATTATCTATTAGCCATCTGACTATTCAAGGGATCTTAATATATCTATAATTATCTTTTAGTGTTATTTTAAAAATATGAAAATAGGTAATGTTCCTCTACTCAAGTTTCAGGGATAGGATTGTTTCAGAAAAAGCTCTTTCTTGTTGACCTATTTCATTTTCTGGCACTGGGACTGACATTCAACACACATCAGTATGCAGTATGGGTTTTAACCTTTCAGTTAAAGAAGTCCACGTCCGTTTAGGCAGCATTGCACGATGCTGGGTATAAACTACAGTTCAATACAAATGCCCACTGTACTGGACAAAGGCTTTTACTGTATAAAGAATGACTTCTGGGCTACATACAGCTATGGCCAAAAGTTTTGCATTACCCTGTAGAATTAACCAATTTTGCTTCATAAAGTAGAATGAAACCTGCTGTTATGTTAACATATTGAATTACGTATCGCATTGTAGTTTTCCAAATACTAAACAAAAAACTGCCAAAAATTGAAAAATGTGACATTTCAGAATCTAGCATGAAATACTGTACTACTATTATGGCTTCCGGTAGACTTTTGCGATTTGCATTTTATAGTTTCTTTGATTGTTAAATAAAAGATCAAAATGATGTTCATATACTGGTAGTTTTTAAAAAAAAATTATGTCTCAATCCTAAAATTCAAGGTGATACAAAATGTTTGTCCAGAGCAGGAACTTGCTAGTTTTAATCCCGGTGGTGCCAAATTGGAGTGTGCAGGGAGGCTGACTGGCATTGACTAAAATGATCTGGGTTTGGGTCACCTCATGCTCCAGAGCAACCAGACAGTGTAGCCAGGCTGAACTCTGACCTCCAGGGTGGGGTCGCCTGGTGAAAGAGGCAATGAGTAGATAAAGGCAACAGAGAACATCAGTTGATCTTTACTTCTCCTGTGGCTGGTACCTGGGTTACAATGGTGGGGTAACATTCAAATGGGGGAACAAAAGAGAGGAAATGGTCTGGACACCATAAATACAAAATAGAAACATCTTAAATGTACAGGAGAACTCACATTCATATAAAAGGCTGTTGCTCTCATAGCTGAGTAGCTCACCAGTCACGATGGAGAACGCAGCAGATCTCATAGCTGAGTAACTCACCAGTCACGATGGAGAACGCAGCACATCTCATAGCTGAGTAACTCACCAGTCACGATGGAGAACGCAGCACATCTCATAGCTGAGTAACTCACCAGTCACGATGGAGAACGCAGCACATCTCATAGCTGAGTAACTCACCAGTCACGATGGAGAATCAGCACATCTCATAGCTGAGTAACTCACCAGTCACGATGGAGAACGCAGCAGATCTCATAGCTGAGTAACTCACCAGTCACGATGGAGAACGCAACAGATCTCATAGCTGAGTAACTCACCAGTCACGATGGAGAACTCAGCACATCTCATAGCTGAGTAACTCACCAGTCACGATGGAGAATGCAGCAGATCTCATAGCTGAGTAACTCACCAGTCACGATGGAGAACCAGCAGATCTCATAGCTGAGTAACTCACCAGTCACGATGGAGAACTCAGCACATCTCATAGCTGAGTAACTCACCAGTCACGATGGAGAACGCAGCAGATCTCATAGCTGAGTAACTCACCAGTCACAATGGAGAACGCAGCAGATCTAACTGGTCTTCTGTAGAGAACAAAGGGCTCTGCGTTTAGACTTTCTGATCCAGCACCACACAATGACAGGAGAGAGATTTTGATTCATTTTCTGGGCTAGAGGGTGATTTTGCCTAGGGTAAGTTTGCGTAGATGTTTGCTCCGTGTGTTTTTGCATAACACATTTAGTGCGTTATTAACCCAATCGCTGCAACCCACTGACTACAAAACCTTTGTGCTGCTCTATAAGGCTTTGCATTATCTCGCTCTCTCAGTGCCCATCCATACTCTCTGTTTCTGGGATACACTCCTCTTCTCTCAAGCTGCACTTGCTTACAGCCCTCTCATACTGTACACCATACCAGTTTAATACTCCCTAACACTGCAAAGCCTTGCAAAGAAACCAACCTACTATAAAACTATTGGTGTTGCTTTTAACCTGCATTTTCTTTTTCACAGGACTTTCAGGTAGTTTCAGAGGTCCTGATTAGCACTAATCTTGGACTTCTTTACTGTACCTTAGTCGTGACTGTGAAGCTGTTGGAGGAGCTGGGTTTGTTGAAGAGCAATATAAACTTCTTATTTTTGTCTGTTTCCTTACAGACAATCCAGTGGAACGGTGATGAAAAACAGGTAAGTCATTTTCCTGGTGTCAGCTTTCTGTGTGAAATTGAAATCTCTTTTTAGCTGTAGGGAAAACTTGTAGGGAGCAAAAATTAACTGGATTCATAATAAAATGATTTGATCTCATTGGCTGCGGATCTAAATACTGCTGTCATTTAAATAATTAAAACAGGACCTCATTTAGTCAGACATATACTGTCGAGAACCTTGGTACACAAAATGTATTGTTTCAATTATTTCAACAAAGACTAGGGCTGTATTTTTTTCACTGTAAAAAAAAAGTTTATTTCACTGCATTTCACAGTTTAAAAGTAGGTAGTTCAAGATATTTCACAATTAAATATAATATTTCTTACAGCAGGAACAAAAATGGTATTGTTACATTCTAGATTGATCATTTTCTCTAGAGCTATTATACAAAAAATATTGAAATGCTTACCTGAAAAACAGTCAATGCTAAATAATAGAATATTTTGTTTTATTTTGTTAACCTTTTAAAGACATTCTGTTTTCACCATCGGTGAATTATCAAACAAAATAAACACACAAATCCATGTAAAAATATCACCAGACACGTGAAATGACCCTTGTTCTGGACAGAGCGATCTTAGCAGAAATATGTCACATCTTCGATGGAGCTGGTGTCTTTTTCTTTGAAGACATTTTTCAAAAATTGTGCAGCTGTACGCAGCGTGTGTTCAATCATGTACCTCTGCAAGTCTCAGAAAAGCAGTGAAGCAGGTAGTGTGTCATTAAGGTACACATTAGCTGTATTTATCTTTTTAAGTGATACAAAATATGTATATTTACACCATTCTTTCAGAAATGTGAATTTTCACAGGGAACTACATGTTACATGGCAATGGGTACATTTCACAGAAATCGTGAATTTGGTGATACAGCCTCACCAATGACTGAGCAGGGATGTTAATAGTGTTGAGTTTACATGTTTTCCAAGCGTTTCAACCCCCTGTCAGAGATCTGCATGTCAGATATATAGGTCAGTTGTCGTGCTTATACAGAAGAGCGAGTGCATAGTTCATGTGCTGATTGTTTGAATATACAGCATACTGTTACTGCTGATATCAGTGTTCCTCTCAGTAAGACAGCTGACTCCCGTTCAGGGTAGCTGAAGCTTGCCATTGGAGTCTCTCATAGGAGGTCAGAGGGATTTTTTTTGTAATTCTGTGTTCATTAAAATCTCTTTCCAAACTCAAAAAACGAAATCCCAAGAAGACTCGTGTGTGAGAAACAATGTTTGATCTTTTGTCATCCAGGAAGGTGCTCACAACTTTCACCTTTTACCTTCCAGACATTAAGGGTTGTAGGTCATAGCATTGGCTATTGAAACCTCTGAATCAATTACTTCCATGCTGTACTCAGTAGCAATACACTTTGAACATTAAGTCATTAAGACATTACATTTGTATCTATTTCTAACAACATTTGCCTGCAATGCAAAGATTGAATAATGTATAGTTTTGTTTATTACAAATCTGTTGTATATGAAAACCCTAAAGACAGTCTTATAATGCATGAACAGTTCTCACAGCATGAAGACATTGAAAAATACTTGTGTCATTGAATTGTACTTTTCTAAGCTATGGAATGTACAGCTGGAAGTTGCGAGTTTAACTGGAGCAGCTAGGAATATTTCTTCACCTAACTTGTGCAAGTCATTCTAACCAGTATTGACATTACAAATGTTATTTGCAATATGACACACTGGGCTAGAAATGAAAACCACATCTAGCATAATTACTGAATCAGCAAACATATTAGAACTGTAATTGGTTTTATTTCCTTTCATTAAAAAAAAAAGTGTTAATCACAATTTGGAGTAAATAGCTTTGTAAATCTAGCCTATTAAAAATGGAGAATGATTGATTTGCTTTCAGGGTGTCTCGGGGCCTACACTGGTGCTGACCACAGACTGGCCCTGCCTGTCTTGTATAGTTTCTATCCCTGCTGTAGTTCTCATTCTCAAACAAACTTTTAGGTATCTTTCTTTAGGTGAAGAATCATGTGAATATTTGATTGCAACTCAAGTGTGTTAGGAATAGAATGAATAGTGCTAATGAGCATGGTTAGTGGTTGTGTTTACCCTGTTGTGTGTGAGGGTTAGTGGTTGTGTTTACCCCGTTGTGTGTGAGGGTTAGTGGTTGTGTTTACCCTGTTGTGTGTGAGGGTTAGTGGTTGTGTTTACCCTGTTGTGTGTGAGGGTTAGTGGTTGTGTTTACCCTGTTGTGTGTGAGGGTTAGTGGTTGTGTTTACCCAGTGTGTGTGAGTGTTCATGGTTGTGTTTACCCGGTGTGTGTGAGTGTTCGTGGTTGTGTTTACCCGTGTGTGTGAGGGTTAGTGGTTGTGTTTACCCGGTGTGTGTGAGGGTTAGTGGTTGTGTTTACCCGTGTGTGTGAGGTTAGTGGTTGTGTTTACCCGGTGTGTGTGAGTGTTAGTGGTTGTGTTTACCCGGTGTGTGTGAGTGTTAGTGGTTGTGTTTACCCGGTGTGTGTGAGTGTTAGTGGTTGTGTTTACCCTGTGTGTGTGTGTTAGTGGTTGTGTTTACCCGTGTGTGTGATGGTTAGTGGTTGTGTTTACCCGTGTGTGTGAGGGTTAGTGGTTGTGTTTACCCGGTGTGTGATGGTTAGTGGTTGTGTTTACCCGGTGTGTGTGAGGGTTAGTGGTTGTGTTTACCCCGGTGTGTGTGTTAGTGGTTGTGTTTACCCGGTGTGTGAGGGTTAATGGTGTGTTTACCCGTGTGTGTGAGTGTTCATGGTTGTGTTTACCCCGGTGTGTGTGAGTGTTTGTGGTTGTGTTTACCCCGGTGTGTGTGAGTGTTCGTGGTTGTGTTTACCCTGTTGTGTGTGAGGGTTAGTGGTTGTGTTTACCCCGGTGTGTGTGAGTGTTCGTGGTTGTGTTTACCCCGGTGTGTGTGAGTGTTCGTGGTTGTGTTTACCCTGTTGTGTGTGAGGGTTAGTGGTTGTGTTTACCCCGGTGTGTGTGTGTGTTCGCGGTTGTGTTTACCCCGGTGTGTGTGATGGTTAGTGGTTGTGTTTACCCCTGTGTGTGTGAGGGTTAGTGGTTGTGTTTACCCGGTGTGTGTGAGTGTTCGTGGTTGTGTTTACCCGGTGTGTGTGAGGGTTAGTGGTTGTGTTTACCCGTGTGTGTGAGGGTTAGTGGTTGTGTTTACCCGTGTGTGTGAGTGTTCGCGGTTGTGTTTACCCGGTGTGTGTGAGGGTTAGTGGTTGTGTTTACCCGTGTGTGTGAGGGTTAGTGGTTGTGTTTACCCGGTGTGTGTGAGTGTTCGTGGTTGTGTTTACCCCGGTGTGTGTGAGTGTTCGTGGTTGTGTTTACCCGTGTGTGTGAGTGTTAGTGGTTGTGTTTACCCGGTGTGTGTGTGTGTTAGCGGTTGTGTTTACCCCGTGTGTGTGATGGTTAGTGGTTGTGTTTACCCCGGTGTGTGTGTGTGTTAGTGGTTGTGTTTACCCCGGTGTGTGTGATGGTTAGTGGTTGTGTTTACCCCGGTGTGTGTGAGTGTTAGTGGTTGTGTTTACCCCGGTGTGTGTGAGGGTTAGTGGTTGTGTTTACCCCGGTGTGTGTGAGGGTTAGTGGTTGTGTTTACCCCGGTGTGTGTGAGGGTTAGTGGTTGTGTTTACCCGTGTGTGTGTGTGTTCGTGGTTGTGTTTACCCCGGTGTGTGTGATGGTTAGTGGTTGTGTTTACCCCGGTGTGTGTGAGTGTTCGTGGTTGTGTTTACCCGTGTGTGTGTGTGTTAGTGGTTGTGTTTACCCGGTGTGTGTGATGGTTAGTGGTTGTGTTTACCCGGTGTGTGTGAGGGTTAGTGGTTGTGTTTACCCTGTGTGTGTGAGGGTTAGTGGTTGTGTTTACCCGGTGTGTGTGAGTGTTCGTGGTTGTGTTTACCCGGTGTGTGTGAGTGTTCGTGGTTGTGTTTACCCGGTGTGTGTGAGGGTTAGTGGTTGTGTTTACCCGTGTGTGTGAGTGTTCGTGGTTGTGTTTACCCCGGTGTGTGTGTGTGTTCGTGGTTGTGTTTACCCGGTGTGTGTGTGTGTTCGTGGTTGTGTTTACCCGTGTGTGTGAGTGCTCGCGGTTGTGTTTACCCGGTGTGTGTGAGTGTTCGTGGTTGTGTTTACCCGGTGTGTGTGATGGTTAGTGGTTGTGTTTACCCGGTGTGTGTGAGGGTTAGTGGTTGTGTTTACCCCGGTGTGTGTGTGTGTTAGTGGTTGTGTTTACCCCGGTGTGTGTGAGGGTTAGTGGTTGTGTTTACCCCGGTGTGTGTGAGGGTTAGTGGTTGTGTTTACCCCGGTGTGTGTGTTCCAGCCTGGGGGAGGAGTTTTACCGAGAGGCCATCGAGCACTGCCGCAGCTACAACGCACGCCTGTGTGCCGAGCGCAGCATGAGACTGCCCTTCCTGGACTCGCAGACCGGCGTCGCTCAGAACAACTGCTACATCTGGATGGAGAAGAGCCACCGGGGACCAGGTACCATGGCAGCTGCTGCACACACACTCAGTGCAAGCTGGGCTGCTAGCATTCAAACCTGTGTGAGCTGCAGCTCTTCTGGCTTTGATTAGTCAGGTTAATGAAGCCTGTTTCATAGAGAGCACTGTTTCATGAAACTGTGATTAAGAAGTTACAGGAGACACACAGTAGAGTAATACCCACAATTCACCATTACACAATTAGAGACACTTAAATTGATATTTAAGAGCTGTCCTGTTCTCTGTTGTTGTTTTTGCTTAGCCCATTATTTACCATGCTTACGAACTATTCCAGCACTCTTGGTCTACTTGTAAAAGATCTCTTAGGGTCTATGGGAGTAGATTAGTCTCTATGCCTAGGTTCATAGTGCCAAGGCGGAAAGACTACTTGAGCGAAAAATAGTCCAATACAGTAGTGTGCAAATTTATTAGAGCACCTCATTTCTATCCTTTAACTCCGGGTGTGAGAATTTCAATTTCAGTCAGTAATCAGTGCTAAAAGTAAGTCTGTTTATTTATTTATATAGCGTCTTTCATACTGCAGTATGTCAAAGCACTTTACAAGTCAATTAAAACAAAAATTACAATAACATTAAACAATTAAAAACACTGAACTTGAAAAAGTTCAAGTAAAATGAATCAAAACAACACTAAATAACATCAATGTTTGTAGAGAAATAAAAAGAGAAGACGAAAGAACACATTTACATTTTTTTTAATAAAATGCTTGTCTAAAAAAGTTGATTTAAAAATATGAAGTGACTCTGCTTCTCTAATGTCAGATGGTAGTTTGCTCCACAATCTGGGAGCATTGTAACTGAAATCTCTCTCCTTTCCTTTTTGTCTTACTCTTTGGGGGGGACAGAAGAGCAGAATCAGCCGACCTTAAAGCAGGTCTCAGTACATACAGGGACAAAAGCTCTTTAGATAATGAGGTGCCAGGCCATGAAGTGTTCTGTAAGTCAAAAGCAGGATCTTATAATCAACTCTAAATCGTAGTGGAAGCCAGTGTAGAGAAGCCAGCACGGGAGTTATGTGGTCACTTTTCTTTTTTTTTCTTTTTTTTTTTCCTAAGCAATAACAGGGACTCGTGTGAAAATGTAGACCACTTTCTGCTTTAAATAGGCATCTTAGACAAAGTCTCCTGCATTTGACCATTTGTGGCTGCATGTTCCTTTTCTCTTACTAATTTTAAATGAATTACTCGTGTGGCCTATTAAAGTAATGAATTAAATTAGACAATGACTAATTTGCCTATTTTGACAATTTTCTAAGATTTTCAGTTACAGTGGTTTGATTTCATATGCCCAATAAATCAAAACTACAGAAGCAATGGGGTGTTCTGATACATTGGGTGATGGTTTATGTCTTTGTTTTTCAAACCCTGCCCTCTTGTTTTTTGTAGGGTTAGCCCCAGGACAGATCTACACCTACCCTGCCCGCTGCTGGCGCAAGAAGAGACGGCTCAACATCCTGGAGGACCCCCGGCTGAGACCTTGTGAGTTTAAAATAGGTAAGAGCCTGGAGCAGTGTGTCTGGAGAGGCAGAGGCACAGAGGACTGGCCTCACTGTGGCAATCCGAACCACAGCACCAGCACCACGGGGAGGCTGAGACAGAACCGGGGACCATGCACTCCCCAAATTTACAGCTTCTTACATCTAACCTGCAGAGCTCAGAGTCATAACGCCAGTGTGTCATAACACACACAAATTCACTTTCATTTGGGGAACTATTGAAAAGTTCTAGAAACCTAGGAAGTTGAATGACAAACACATCGACTAGAAGTCCTTTTCAATGTCTTTCAGAAAACTTTTTATTTTAGTATTTCTAAATTTAGAACTATGGAGTGTTTACTCGTTACTGGTGAACTGTTGAGTAAGAGAATGTCTCTAAAACTGTCCAGGGGATTTCTTGAATTACAGTATCAATTATTTTATTAGATAACATTAAATAATAATACATCAAAGTAAAACTGAGCACGTCCACACAGACTTTACTGCGGCTCAAGAGTTATGTTAAGTTCATTGCTCATCCATAACTATCAAGCACTCAATTGTGCTAAATTTAGAAATACTGCAAGATAAATACATTCAATGACTAGAAGTCTTTCTCAATGTCTTCACAGAGTTCATTTGTCATTCCTTGCTCACTAAATAGGTCAGTGTAAACAGGTCAAGACAGGTTCGGTGCCACAGTGAGTTAATGTTCTACCTTTTACCTCGGTAGACTTGGGTCTTAGGTGACCAGTTTGTGGGTCCCAGCTTTGGCACAGTTAGACACCATTGCAGGTGGGCAGTCTCGAAAAGAGAGGCCAGTGATTTAGTGAGCATGAAGGCTGACCTACTGGAGACTGAACCTCCACAGCAGGCTTGGGGCTTGTGCTGACTGACTGGAAGGGTTAGCACTTGAGAATGACGTTTCTGGCAGGTTTCTTTACGCAGTGCCATTCTTGGGATGTCTGGAAGTTATAGTCACATCATCTGGAAATGCATTTCTCATTTATGTGAAAGTATTTTTTGTATCCTTTCTGATACCTGGAGGTACAGTGAACTACATGAACAGATTATTAATCACAGTGCACATCATATGCTTTGCAGTGTTTGGAATACCTTTTAAATGATATGTTTAATTTGTACCACCTATTTGTTTGTGTTTACCCTACTGTAAAAGGTTATGCCTTTTACATACTGATGAGGGGAGGGAGGGGTGATCCGATCCGATAGGAATAATACAGGGCAGGACTGGGGAGTGGGTTATCACTGGCAGCCCCAGGGAGGTGATACAGGACAGGACTAGGGAGTGGGTTATCACTGGCTCAGCCCCAGGGAGGTGATACAGGACAGGACTGCGGAGTGGGTTATCACTGGCTCAGCTCCAGGGAGGTGATACAGGGCAGGGCTGAGGAGTGGGTTATCATCACTGGCTCAGCATCAGGGAGGTGATACAGGACAGGACTGGGGAGTGGGTTATCACTGGCTCAGCTCCAGGGAGGTGATACAGGGCAGGGCTGGGGAGTGGGTTATCATCACTGGCTCCGCTCCAGGGAGGTGATACAGGGCAGGGCTGGGGAGTGGGTTATCACTGGCTCAGCTCCAGGGAGGTGATACAGGCAGGGCTGGGGAGTGGGTTATCACTGGCTCAGCTCCAGGGAGGTGATACAGGCAGGGCTGGGGAGTGGGTTATCACTGGCTCAGCTCCAGGGAGGTGATACAGGGCAGGGCTGGGGAGTGGGTTATCACTGGCTCAGCTCCAGGGAGGTGATACAGGGCAGGGCTGGGGAGTGGGTTATCACTGGCTCAGCTCCAGGGAGGTGATGCAGGGCAGGGATGGGGAGTGGGTTATCACTGGCTCAGCTCCAGGGAGGTGATACAGGGCAGGGCTGGGGAGTGGGTTATCACTGGCTCAGCTCCAGGGAGGTGATGCAGGGCAGGGATGGGGAGTGGGTTATCACTGGCTCAGCTCCAGGGAGGTGATACAGGGCAGGGCTGGGGAGTGGGTTATCACTGGCTCAGCTCCAGGGAGGTGATACAGGGCAGGGCTGGGGAGAGGGTTATCACTGGCTCAGCTCCAGGGAGGTGATGCAGGGCAGGGCTTGGGAGTGGGTTATCACTGGCTCAGCACCAGGGAGGTGATACAGGGCAGGGCTGGGGAGAGGGTTATCACTGGCTCAGCTCCAGGGAGGTGATGCAGGGCAGGGATGGGGAGTGGGTTATCACTGGCTCAGCTCTAGGGAGGCTTTTCTTTTCACAGAAAGGAAAAAACACCAATTCCAATTATAAAATGAATAAAAACAACTTAATCCTGCTTTAAATCCCTTAATAATGGTCTTTTTTATTATTATTTTATTTTGTATGCACTTTTCCTTTCTGTAAAATTGCACTCATGGCAATTGGAGTAAAGTCCATTGAGAATGCAGCCCTCAGTAGCAGACAGTTGCCTATTGTCTGTAATTTGGTCGGGTTTTGAATCTGCCGTCTGATACTGGTGGGACAAGATCTAAGCTACAATTAGGATCACTGTCAGAATTAGGCATCTATTTAGCCAAGTGTACTGTGAGGGTTCAGAGATCATTTCAAGCCCTCTGCTGTTCATTTTCTCTGTCTCTTAATGAGCATGTATGGCAGTCAGAAGTGCTAGTGGAATGTATTAGTGTTGCTTGTGGTCAGAGCCCTATCAGTAATACAGTCTCCCTCCCTGGAGACATGACACGGAGCTGGGCTGAAATTTCATCAGTGCCAGGCAGGCACAGAGCAGGAGAATTATCGCCATACACAATATATTACAAATACAGAACAGCCTTCTGCTGGACAGCCATTCTTAAAATATGTCTGTTTAAAAAAAATCGCCACCTGTTTTGTAGGATGGTATCATGGGCATAGAAAGAACAGGGAGTGGATTGAATCTGAATTCTTCACACTGCAGTTGTGCAGATGATATTTTGCATATTTATCTCTGAATCTCAGCCCTTTCTAATGCCTGTTGTATGGGGGGTGGGTCAGTATGTCAAAGAACCAAATCAAAGAAATTAGGCAGTGTAGCAGGGCGGTAGAGAGCCCTGTACATTGATTTGTTTATTTCTTTTCAGAACGGGGTTTCCCCCTCCGCCCCTGTGTTATTTTGTATTTGTTTATGATTTAATTATTATTGTATACATGACGGCGTAGCCAAATGTTTGTTTGTTTTTGTATTAAGTAGCATGGATGGGAAGCCCCATCCACACAGTAATTAGAAAACCCGTGCAGAATGTGACCAGGGGATTATTAAACGATTAGGTAGTTAATCCCTTGGTCACTAATATAAAAGCCTGCAGCTCTCGGCACTCGAGGTGGGTGTTAGAAGGAGCGAGAGGAGTGAGAGAAAAACAAAACAAAACAAAACAAAACGGAACTAAAACGTAAAGGATCAGTGACGGCTATTTGCCCAGCCTGATCGTGTATTTTGTGTTCGTGATTTTGTTTCTGTTTAAGCCTTTTATTTTGCTCTGTGAGCAAGTCTATTTGTGTTTAAATATTTTATTTATTTTTTGTATTTAAATAAAATGGCAGCCAGCCGCGTCTTTCTTTTCAAACTGCAGTGCCTGGTGTCAGTAGTTTTACCTTCCTGATTCTGTCTGATGTCACCGCCCAGCCACCCTGTCACAGGCAAGCACACAAATAATAAACAGAAATCAGAAAAGTCAGAAAGTAAATATCCTAGTCTAAGCACAAAACACAATTCAAAAACTCTCACTGCCTTAACTTGACTAGCAGGCAATTGAAATATGACACCACCTGTCTCCTCACACACCAGCATTCAGCAAGCAAGCAGGCTATGACGTAGCTGTAGCTTGCTCACACACACACACGCCCACATCCAAGCACACAGCCTCAACTGAGATGATGCAGACAATCTTAGAATATATCACATTAAGCTTATTAATGGTATATAGATTAAGCATATGACAAGTTTACTTTTTTTTTAAATAAATTTAGTCGTTGTCAATTATTTTTATTATTTTCTCCCAATTTGGAATCGCCAATTATTTTATTATGCTCAGCTCACCGCTACCACCCCTGCGCTGACTCGGGAGGGCGAAGACGAACACACGCTGTCCTCTGAAGCGAGTGCCGTCAGCCGACCGCTTTTTTTCACACTGCGGACTCACCATGCAGCCACCCAAGAGCTACAGCGTCGGAGGACAATGCAGGCCAGACTGCAGGGGTCGCTGTTGCGCGGTGAGCCGAGGACACCCTGGCCGACCTAGCCCTCCCTCTCCCCAGGCGATGCTCGGCCAATTGAGCACCGACCCCTGGGAGCTCCCGTCCACGGTTGGCTGTGGAATAGCCTGGACTCAAACTCGCGACGTCCAGACTATAGAGCGCATCCTGCACTCCACGTGGAGCGCCTTTACTGGATGCGCCACTCGGGAGCCCCCCTGGCAAGTTCATACAACAATATGAGGTAGATTACTTATAGTTACTTCTATGTGAATGTGTTACGATTAATTAATTTAGTTCCATGAAAGGAAAATGCAACTGGAATTATACTCAACGGTTCCTTGAAGCTTAGACTTTTGGTCCGCTGTTTTGGAAACTCAATCTGTTGAAGTGTCCAGTACAAAAACTCTCCTCTCCTCAACAAAGTCTTCAGTCCTACACTGGATCAAACTCAGCACAAAGCTTTCAATTCTTGATAGAATCAACAAACAGCTGCAACAAAGTCTTAAATCCTCGTTATAGGATCCACAATAGCGCCTGTCCGCTCTGTGCTCTTCGCTTAATCTTTTACCTACGCAGGTAGCAGGGCACAGTTTCTTTTGGATACTGTGGTTTTAGGTGTACAGCAGACCCAGACTGGTTTGTCTGATAACAGTCTCTATGTTTTACGGCAGTCCTCCAGCCGGGACTCAGTCTGGGTGCTTGTGGTCGTTGACTCGCTTGCAGCTTGCTTCCTCTTCTTGGGTCCGTTTTCAGGCAGAGTCCCGTCTTGATTCTGTTTTTAGGCAGAGTCCTGGAGTTGCACCTTTGCGTAGCAGAGTGACAGCACCTTGTTTAGCATTCGATGTGGAGTGCAAAATGTTGAGTTTTGCTTGGATATTTATAGTCTTTCTCACTCTGCTAGATAGCCACTTTCATGAGATCATTTGTGTATCTTGCCTTTTTTTAAACTCACAGTCCTCTGATGTTTTAATGTCCTTTTGCACTGGGACATCGTTAGTTTATGTCTTCCTTTCATCAAAATGATTGTTGTTGCACGTGTGAATTATCTGTACATAATTCAACTGTCCGCTCAGCCTAATCCAGTTCAGGCGCCGGTCCTCTAATTAGTCGGTCACATAGTTCAGTATGTCTGTGTGGCAGGATGGCTTGAAGTGGTGAGATGTGGTGACGTCACAGACCAGGAAGTAACTGAACCAAAACAGTGGATGGGCGGGTGAAAGCTGAAACGCTACTGCGGTCAGCGTATTTATTAACTAAATAAACAAAAACAACAGATTTAAACAGACAACAAAACACAAAACAAAAAGGCGCGATGGCCAAACAAACAGAAACAAGTATATTAAATATAGCAATTGTTTTTTCGCTCGCTCTCCTGTGTTCTCTCGTACTCTCCTCTGTACACTCAACCCCCACAGCACTGACAGCTGCAGGTTCTTATACTCTGGCCGAGGGGTTAACTAGCCGTTAATTATCTTATTACCCCTCGGCCACAGTCTGCACGCGTTTGGTAAGGATGCATGACTGTCAGCTAGTTAAATAATCAGTAGCTGATCAGCCACGCATCCTCACAGGGTTTTTAAATATAAAAAACAATAACAAAAGACGCAGCGCTTTTAGCCGCGCCGCAAACAAAAATACAAATAATAATAAATAAATACATAGGGGCGGGTCACTCCGCCACAGTCTGCCAGGAACCAAAGGACCCTTTTTCTTAAGACACAGCAGTTTGCCCTGTTTCTCAAGATACACAGTTTCATTAATGAATCCAATTACATCTCTGTTACACGTTCATGTATTATCATAGTCAGGGAATATGTCCCACACACTGAAAAAGTCATTTATTTGTTAAAAGGTTAAGTATTTAATTCTAATTGAAGATTTGAAGAGTTGATGCTCTTTGTGGTTTACTAACACTAGCTTTCAACACTTCAATGTCTCTTCTCGAGTATTAGTGGAATGTCACTGCAAAAAATCTCTTTTAACAGCCTTAATTGTGAGTATTGTATTGATAATGTCATTGTTAAGGCTATAAAAGAGTTACTTTTCACTATTTTTTATACTGCAATGTATTGTATTTCCCTGCTTTTTAGCAGACATTCACAAACCTTTAAAGAATGTGTTTTCAAAGTCTGTTTTTTATGCATTTAATGAAACTGTTTTTACTGTTGTTAATGAGACCCCCCTGAGTCCAGAACAGGTTCAGGAATATCAAACCTGATTGTACTCATAAATAACTAGAGTCTGAGCTGTGTGAATAGAGCCCATTGAATCAAATTAGCCATTGGCACACTTTTGGCCAGATTTTTTATTTATTTAAGGACTTATAGAATGTTTTTACACTGGCGTAATGTTGTGGAAGTATAATTGAATAGCGCCATAAAACAGGGAAATAACACTGCTGACAAGCAGTGCTGTATTATTTGATTGAATCTATGGGAGTGATACCCATGAAAAGCTATACATGCAGGTAGGTCTCTAAAATGGTTGCACTTTTCTTTTTATTGCATTCAATAAACCCAGCTGTGTCCCTCTGAAACTGGGTTAATCATCTATTCAGAGAAGCTGTGGTTTGTTTTCAGCCAATGGTTGCAGAGATGTGAGTCAGGTTTCAAAGGCATTTAATTACAGCATTACAATTACTGTAGACTTAACATATTGTCTGGAAAAAATGATTAGTATTGGATTATTTCACTTAAAGGGCATCAGCCCCTAAACAGAGAGTGAGTGTGTTGACACACAACTAGACACACAGGAGTGCTTAGAGAATCGAAGCATAGACACTGCCTGGCCACTTTATTAGGACCTAACATCGCGTTATGCCACGGTTTGCCCTGATCACAGCCTTGTGGCAGGATCTACTAGGTGCTGGAAGGTGTCTTGAGGGAAGTTGATCCATTCAGTCATTATGACTGCATGCAATTGTTACAGAGAGGTAGGCAGAGGAGCGTGATGACGAATGCATTGTTGAAACATGCTCAGTTGGATTGAGATCTGGTGATTGTGGTGGGTATACCAGGAGAACATGCCCACACCAGGGTATACCAGGAGAACATGCCCACACCAGGGTATACCAGGAGAACATGCCCACACCAGGGTATACCAGGAGAACATGCCCACACCAGGGTATACCAGGAGAACACGCCCACACCAGGGTATACCAGGAGAACATGCCCACACCAGGGTATACCTGGAGAACATGCCCACACCAGGGTATACCAGGAGAACATGCCCACACCAGGGTATACCAGGAGAACATGCACACACCAGGGTATACCAGGAGAACACGCCCACACCAGGGTATACCAGGAGAACACGCCCACACCAGGGTATACCAGGAGAACACGCCCACACCAGGGTATACCAGGAGAACACGCCCACACCAGGGTATACCAGGAGAACATGCCCACACCAGGGTATACCAGGAGAACATGCTCACACCAGGGTATACCAGGAGAACATGCCCACACCAGGGTATACCAGGAGAACACGCCAACAACAGGGTATACTAGGAGAACGTGCCCCACACCGGGGTATACCAGGAGAACACGCCCCACACCAGGGTATACCAAGAGAACACGCCCCACACCAGGGTATACCAGGAGAACACGCCCCACACCAGGGTATACCAGGAGAACACGCCCCACACCAGGGTATACCAGGAGAACACGCCAACAACAGGGTATACTAGGAGAACGTGCCCACACCAGGGTATACCAGGAGAACACGCCCCACACCAAGGTATACCAGGAAAACGTGCCCCACACCAGGGTATACCAGGAGAACACGCCCCACACCAGGGTATACCAGGAGAACACGCCCCACACCAGGGTATACCAGGAGAACACGCCCCACACCAGGGTATACCAGGAGAACACGCCCCACACCAGGGTATACCAGGAAAACGTGCCCCACACCAGGGTATACCAGGAGAACACGCCCCACACCAGGGTATACCAGGAAAAGCGTCGCCACACCGGGGTATACCAGGAGAACGTGCGCCACACCGGGGTATACCAGGAGAACATAACCCTACACCTGGTAGACAGGTCCTAATAAAATGCAGAAAAAACTTGAGCTCCCGCGCTTAGTCTCCGACACCACATTAATAAAGTAAATATTCTAGTATTTATAGCAGTACAAGAATCGATGACCTTTTAATGCAGCATTGCAGTGGACCTGTACAAGTATTTTGAAGTACAACATCATTTTCCAGTAGCAATTGTAAAGTTGTCGCTCTCACTCACTTAACTGTAATTTTGTTTGTATTCAAGCTTTTGGTAATGCCGTAAACATTATGTAATTTGCTTTTATTTGTATCTATTAAAATGCCATGGCGCTTTTGAGATATTCTAATAAAAAAAGTACAATGCAGTGCAAATGCATTTTCCAGTAGTAATAGCAAAAGTATCAATAATACAAAAAGGAGATTGTGGCCCTGGAGAGAGTCCAGCGAAGAGCAACCTGACTAATCCCAGTGTTTACAGGACTGAGCTACGAAGACAGGCAGAGAACAACCAGGAACAAAAAATAATTGGGTTACCTCGAGACTTGAGACATTTTTACTTAACTATTTTTGATTCCTTCCAAGCTGTTGCTCCTGGCAACTTTTCTCTAGTTCGATAACACACCACCTGTGTTTGTAGTCTGTTACTTTGACCCTGTTTCTATTCTCAGCGGTCTGTATATTGACCTGCGCTTGCAGTGACGAGACTCTATAGATGGAAGGCTGGAGGGCTCGGTGTGCTGTTCAGTGTGTGTTTAATGTAGTGCTTATTCATTCATAAAGCAGGATTGATAAATGACTGTATCAAAAAGATACCACGCAAAGGCAACCGATGCATAGATGACGTCTGAAACAGTCTTCTGTACGGAAGAGTGTTACATTCTTACATGTGATGGGGTCATGGGGTTATTTTACTGCAAAAGGAATTCTGCTTTTGTTTACCAGGTAATTCAAAGTAAAATAATATTTGTTTGAATACTAAAAGTTGATAAACGTGTGTTTGTTCCAGCACTAGTTTAATTTGATATTCAGCTGTATTATTGCTGTCTGTTATTGATTGCCCTTTGTGTACTGGGAGACAAATCCTTTTGTAACACAGGGAGCCAGAGCATTGAGAATGCAGTATAGTGTGGTCCAAGTTCAAAATGAAACAAAAAATCTTTAGTAAACAGCAAGGATACTTTCAACACTGTTGATTTGAGAAAATGTGTTTTAAATAGGTGGTTACCATTTATTTTTCGTTGAATTTTTGAAATAATATTGGAACATGAAAAAGTCACGTCCATTCAAGCACAAAGTTACTCTACTGTGTGTTTGAGCTGTGTTATTGCTGTGTGTTGCTGTGCTGTGTGTTTGAGCTGTGTTATTGCTGTGTGTTGCTGTGCTGTGTGTTTGAGCTGTGTTATGGCTGTGTGTTGCTGTGCTGTGTGTTTGAGCTGTGTTATTGCTGTGTGTTGCTGTGCTGTGTGTTTGAGCCGTGTTATTGCTGTGTGTATGGAGCTGTGTTATTGCTATGTGTTGCTGTGCTTGGTGTTTGAGCTGTGTTATTGCTGTGTATTTTGAACTGTCTTCCTGCCCTGTGCTTGCAGACTGCGACGCAGTTCTGAAGAAGGAGAGCAGTCTGCCCGAGGGGCCTGTGCTGGAGTCCCTGCTCAGCGCTGAGACCCTGGACAAGAAGGTGGAGACCAAGGAGGAGGAGAGCATGAGCGAGTGCCAGGTGAGGACATTGCAAACACTGAGACACCTTTACCAGGCCTCCCACACAGGCTAGGGTGAGGCTATATAACACACTAGTGAGGCTGCAGTTAGAATACTGGGCTCGATTCTGGTCACTGCATTACCAAAAGGACACTGTGGCTTTGGAGAGAGTCCAGTGAAGAGCAATCAGACTAATCCGAGGGCTTAATGGAATGAGCTCTGAGGATTGAGGGTAACTGAATGTATTTAGCCTACACAAAGGGGATGGGGGCTTAACTGAAGTCCTTTATATCTTAAAAAGAGTTGACAGAGTTTACCTGAATCAATACTTTGAAGTTAGCACAGAAACCAGGAGACTGGCTTGAGACAGATACACTTCTTCACACAGAGAGTTCAGAGGATATGGTCATTTTGTTGGTGCTGAATCACTGGGATCCTTTAAGAACTGACTTGACAAGGTTTGAGATCAGTCAGCGACTAGGAACCTTACAAGCACTGATGGGCTGAATGGCTCCTCTTGTTCATAAATGTTCTTCTGTTGTTACAGCATTCTGTAATGTGTGAATGTGGTTAGGCAACAAGGCTCTTCTGAAGTCTGAAAATAAAAGTTTTCCCTCACAACTGATGTTCCTTTTGTATGAAAAGTCATACAAAGAAAACGTCATTACCAGGACTATAAGCATTACAAACTTCTCTCTGAACTCCAAAATAGACACACAGCATCCCAAAGCGTCTCACAGGTGTCACACTCATGTATACGATGGTCTGGCTCACATGCAAATATACAAACATTCACGGAAATATATTCAAATAGTAAACTGCCTGTGGCGTATTTTGTTTGTTTTGTATTTGTTTTTTGTATTCCTGCCAAGTCACGTGCAGAATGTGCCTGGGCTCGATCTGAATTATTAACAAGCAATCGAGGCCAGGCACAGCTGTATAAAAGAGCAGATCAGCTGCTCATCAGGTGGTTGAGTGTTCAGATTGGACAACGTGAGAGAGACAGTAAGATTTGTAAAAAGAAAAAATTGCTACTCGTGGTGGCTTTAAACAAGCATGATACTCGTTTGTTCACTGTCTGTTTTGTCTGTCTGTTTTTGCCACCGTGCCGTTTTGCTTTTCAAAAGTGTTTTGTTTTGTACAAACTGTTTATTTATTATGAAATCGGTGCAACAGCGCTTCATACCCTGTAGTACTGTGTGTGTCTCCTGCCTCGTCTGACCTCACCACCAATCGTGTCTGTGACACTGCCACACGGGAAATCTTCATAAAAAATAACGTAAAAAAAGTGTAAAAGAATAGATAACTGGTTTTCAGTAATACTTTTTTTTGTATAAGGGACCGTATAAATAGATCATTTTCTGGTGTGAGCCCATATTAAAGTGCAGCACAGAAACCAGAGGACACAGTTGGGAAGTGGGGACAGATTTAAGACAGATTTAAGGGTAGGAGACACTTTTTCACAGTCCATCTCTGGTGAGGGGATGGAATGGGCTGCCTAGTCATGTTGTTGAAGGAGACACTTCTTCACACAGAGAGTGGTGAGGGGATGGAAGGGGCTGCCTAGTCATGTTGTTGAAGGAGACACTTCTTCACACAGAGAGTGGTGAGGGAATGGAATGGGCTGCCTAGTCATGTTGTTGAAGGAGACACTTCTTCACACAGAGAGTGGTGAGGGGATGGAATGGGCTGCCTAGTCATGTTGTTGAAGGAGACGCTTCTTCACACAGAGAGTGGTGAGGGGATGGAATGGGTTTCCTTGTCATGTTGATGCTGAATCACTGGGATCCTTTCAGACCCAACCCAAGCTTTTCAATTGTTGGCCTCTTTTATTACCCCATACCACTGTTCTCTCCCACAATTAAAGTAATTTACCTGAAGCACAGTTTAATTTCATGGTACATAACAGCGCCCGGCATCTCTTTATGGGCACATCGATTGTCTCCAGGAAGAGAGAGAGACAACACATCTCTGTAACAGAAGCGTTGATCCTTTTTTAGCCTCACATGAAAATTGCAGATCATATCAATAGTCATTTTTCAATACAATGCATAATCAAGGTGAAACAAAGCAATTGTTCCAACATTAGCTTGAACATTCGTAGAGATGTATATTGCTGTAAATGTAATACTAAATCCCACACTGACCTTCAAAATGATTTAAACATTTTTTTAGAAAAAAGGCACCCCCCTTTTCTGTTTACCTCCCTGAAAAATAATATCTCTGCTTATGCTATTTGTTACCTCCTGCTGTTGTTGCAGAACAGACACAGGGAGAAGCAGGGTTAATGGGGAGGAAACTTGCTTTACGTGAATATAATAACGGGGCTGATTTTTAAAGATTTACCAAGTTCTCTTGTTTCTCCCACTGATCATCAGGGTTTTTTTTTCCTTGTATTTTTATTTTCTTGTTCTTTTAAAAACGTCTCCTTAAATCCTTCCGTTACTGGTTTGAACCTCATGGTTTCTGATTTCTAGTGATTGTTTCTTTTAATGTCTGTGTCTTTGTTTTGAATGGATTCTTTCTTCTTTGTTGTGCTATGCTTGTTGTAGCGAGAGTGATAATGACTTATTATTGGTTTATTTTAAATGAAATAAATAACAAACTTTTTTTTGCACATGCCTACGTATGTACATTAGGATTACAAGGACATTTTTTTTCAATATAGCGTTCTGTTTCCATGGCAACATATAATCTAGTAATTCACTGTTTAATAATGAGCCCCAGTGTATTATCTACCTATTGATTTTCCCCATTGCCCCATTATCCTGATAATGGCAATTATCACAAAAAAAGACAACAGTGAAACCATGTTAAAAATTATTCGTTTTGTGAGGTAGACACATTACAGTTTTTAGGCCTTTTTAAAAATAATGGGCCTAATTTTGAAATGACAAAATGCACTGTTTTGTTTTTTTTTTTCACCGACAGATCCAATAAAAATATCCTGCTTTTTCCTGAAACGATCCTCCTTGATTTTCACAGGCAGATCAAATTGCGTTCTTAATTTGCCAAAGCAGATTAGTAAAAAGTCATTTAGGTAAATAACATTTCAAAATGCAATTTTATAAACACACTGCAGTGTTACAGAACACCCTGCAAAGTTTACAACACATCACCTTGGCTGTGTCCCTTGTGTCCGTATCGCAGCATTTTATTTTTAGACATATTGACGACTCTTTTGAAATGAATGTATTGGTCATAAATCAACTGGGCAATACATTTCTCAACATTTACTAGGGAGCGTTCGCCAGGAGAAAATAAAAGTCTTCTAAGGATCGCAGTGTATCCAGATCCCCAGCATTGTTACAGGAGGGAGTATGAACTGGATACAATGCGATGTGTCTTGTGTAGAAGAAAACATTGTTCTCCTTGACGAATGTTTTTGAGTAAAATTATTTACCTATGATGTGTGAATAAAAACAATCAGGAATATGTTGAAAAAAAATATGGATGACATGGGATACAGTAAAGGTGAAGTAATGTATTTTTTTGTAAACACTGCAGGTGGTTGAGGAACACTTAGTTTAATCCTGTTTTATCCCCACTGCTTTGAATATGGGCTACTGTAATTATTATTTATTTCTTAGCAGACATCCTTATCCAGGGCGATTTACAATTGTTACAAGATATCACATTATTTTTACATACAATTACATTATTTTTTACACATTATTTTTACATACAATTACCCATTTATACAGTTGGGTTTTTACTGGAGCAATCTAGGTAAAGTACCTTGCTCAAGGGTACAGCAGCAGTGTCCCCCACCTGGGCTTGAACCAATGACCCTCCGGTCAGGAGTCCAGGGCCCTAACCACTACTCCATACTGCTGCCCTGTGTGGAGTAGTGTAAGGTAGTAAGTACAGTTGACTCGGTCTCTTATGGTAAGTGGACCGTGAGGAAATTATACTGACACACTTACAAAGAGGCAGGGTCTTCTGTACATATTCAACGATTGTAATTGAAAAAAAGATCACAACATACAGTTAATGCTGTGGTGTTACCCGTGTCTTTAGCATGTTTGTCAGGTGGTGCACACAGCTACATTAAGAATGGCTTCATGATTTATAATGCATTTTCAACTACATTGCCTTAATTAAAATGCACATTTTGAAAAGGTTACTTTATCAGATGAAAAGGCTGTTTCAATGTGGAACAGAAATGTTTTCATATGTTACTTTTTTAAATGTTATGATTAATAGTAGTTTTAATAATAATAATAATTATGATTATAATATCACTGTTGTACTGTTATACAGTATACTTATATATAATAATTTGGAATGAAATGGGTCATTTATAGATTTATTTTTGTATTTGAGGGGAGTTTGCAAATACTCTGCCGATAATACAACTGCTAAGAAATGCTTTAACTATTTTTTGCAGTGTTATGGATTCAGGCAAAATCTGATGGCACAGCTAACTGTGTGACCTAAGATGGGTGCTATATTGAATCATGTGACTTTTTAATGATGAAAATCTTTCAAAACGTTGGCTTCATTTGGTACACAGCTGTATTCTGTGATTCTCTCCGCCAAGATGGTTAATTCACACTAAATGTCATGAAAGAAATAAGCTAATTTGAGTTTCTGTACATTTATATACCTTTCAGCAGATTTTACCGCCTATGTTTTGGTGCAAACCTCTTTTGCTGCATCCAGCTATGACCAAAGGTTTTGCATCACCCTATAGAATGAACTACTTTTCCTTCATAAAGCAGAATGAAACCTGCTGAATAATGTTACTTTAACATATTGAATTGCATACCGCTTTGTTGTTTTCCATATACTTATCGAAAAACTGACTCTAACATGAAATACTGTACTACTATTATGGCTTCCGGTAGACTTTTGCAATATAATTTTGTAGTTTCTTTGATTACAAGATGTAAATAAAAGATCTAAATTATGTTCAAATATGTTTTTTATTATTATGTCTAAATCCTAAAATTGTAGGTAATGCTAAATATTTGGCCATAGCTGTATATCTGAGTTTTCCATCCATCTGTGCTTCCAGTATGAATCATGTGATCTGATGAACAAGACATTTGTGAAGTCAGCATCGTGACGTTGCATCTTCAGTCCTAGATTTCCCAGACAAGTCTAGGAGGCAAAAACTCACACAGTGTGTTTGTAATGTGATTGAGACCAACGTCTCTATTTGTTTCTTTGTTTTTATACCCTGGAGCAGACAATAATGAGCCTTGCTATTGCAAACCAACTCACAGGAGAAAAATAGTAGCAGAGATGGGCTGGCTACTGCAGATAGTGTTAGAGATGGACTGGCTACTGCAGATAGTGTTAGAGATGGACTGGCTACTGCAGATAGTGTTAGAGATGGACTGGCTACTGCAGATAGTGTTAGAGATGGGACTGGCTACTGCAGATAGTGTTAGAGATGGGCTGGCTACTGCAGATAGTGTTAGAGATGGGACTGGCTACTGCAGATAGTGTTAGAGATGGGACTGGCTACTGCAGATAGTGTTAGAGATGGACTGGCTACTGCAGATAGTGTTTAGAGATGGGACTGGCTACTGCAGATAGTGTTAGAGATGGGCTGGCTACTGCAGATAGTGTTAGAGATGGGACTGGCTACTGCAGATAGTGTTAGAGATGGACTGGCTACTGCAGATAGTGTTAGAGATGGGACTGGCTACTGCAGATAGTGTTAGAGATGAACTGGCTACTGCAGATAGTGTTAGAGATGGACTGGCTACTGCAGATAGTGTTAGAGATGGACTGGCTACTGCAGATAGTGTTAGAGATGGGACTGGCTACTGCCGATAGTGTTAGAGATGGACTGGCTACTGCAGATAGTGTTAGAGATGGGACTGGCTACTGCAGATAGTGTTAGAGATGGGACTGGCTACTGCAGATAGTGTTAGAGATGGACTGGCTACTGCAGATAGTGTTAGAGATGGGACTGGCTACTGCAGATAGTGTTAGAGATGGACTGGCTACTGCAGATAGTGTTTAGAGATGGGCTGGCTACTGCCGATAGTGTTAGAGATGGACTGGCTACTGCAGATAGTGTTTAGAGATGGGCTGGCTACTGCAGATAGTGTTAGAGATGGGACTGGCTACTGCAGATAGTGTTAGAGATGGACTGGCTACTGCAGATAGTGTTAGAGATGGGACTGGCTACAGTGATTAGAGCTGGGAGGATGGCTTTTGCAGAACTAGGCCTGGGTTCTGATATGTGAAGCTGAACAGAGCAGACCTGGTCAGTACTGCTCAGTAATGTTCACCTGTGATGCATTCTTCACAGATTCATATGAACAATATGAAATGCCATAATTATAAAGTGTGACAACTTTTATGATTGTTAGCACAAAACAAAAATGTAAATCATGAAGGGGCTTTTTCAAAATAGAGAAGGGAAGGGAGAGATTTCAGGCTGCATAACATTTTTCAGTGGATCCACACAACAGAGTTTTATTTATTTGTCAGATTTAAGAAAAACAATTTCCCAAGATCCCAAACCCAGGTATGATGTTGGGATCGCCTCCAAACAAAGTTGCTAAAGCTCAGCTGTTCATTCAGCACCAAACTCAAAAGCACGGCCAATGGAGTAGGATTAATCGATGAGAAAAAGTCTTATAAATTTTGGAAATGGAGCCAACCTGTGACAAGACCAACCTGTATGAATGAGAGAGGCCTGCTGGCTTGTGCACAAGTTGAGTCAGTCTGGATGCATCTTAGTCACATCCTGGCCAGTCTTACTTCTGATAAGTGGACGAATGTTATCATCCCACTCATTCGTTAGATTATGTCCCCATCTGAGAAACAATAACCAGCCATGTTAATGATGCAGTGATTGCCCTACAGGACTGTAAGTTAAGTCATTTGGCTGCTGCTCCATTTAAAAGGCATATTCGTGTGTTGGAGTAACAATGAATTTCTTAGAAAAATGAGTAACTTGTATAGTAACCAGACTGCAGACAGACAGCCTGGCGCTGTGAGCTGTCAAGGCTGATTGATGGGCGGTCAGGAGGCTCATTGAACAATAGAAATGTCATCAGACCGCGCACTTGAGGAATGCAGACTGATATAATCAAACTTCAATTGCAAGTTCCGACTGATAAACACAAATAATACCGCAACATTTAATTGTTATAATATGTGTTATATGTATCGGTCAATTTGACCGCGCCTGGTCGGAATAGGTATGACAGTATTTTATCTCGCTAATTTTTGCAGCTACGCGATTCTTTCTTTGTCAGTGTAATTAGTACATATATTTAGGAAAAGTCAGGAAAGCACAGCTCTGTATCTTAAACACACACACAGCAATTTAAATTTAAATTCCAAAAACGGTCAAAATCACCGTCTTTGTCGTTCTAGTGTTAAGCCTTTCTACCTTTTTGGGCTGATAAAGCCGTCAGCGCAATCAAACCCTATTGCAGGATCCATGCTTCTCCAAACAAGCTCAGCCCTCCAACTGAAGTATAATGTAATAGTAAACGCTGCCCAGCTAACAAGCTGGAAAGGAGGCATGGAGGGCAAACACACAGGGCCAAATATTGAATTGTGAAATACAAGCTCCAGACTGTTTAATTCAGCTTGCTAATCCACATTACAGGGCATTACAGGGTCATGACGTTTCCCCTTTAGTAAGAATCAACAATTATTCCATTAATTGAATTAGTATTTTGTGAGCCTCGGTAAACAGTCATTGATCGATGGCACCTTTTCTGAAGCCTCACTCCGCTTTTAATAATAGTACTAGTTTCCTCAGTGGGTATTACAGTGTTGGTTATTTCCCATTGGAAATTCGCAGGTAATTGGTTTCTGATTGCAGCTCTATACCTTTAATATGAAAACCCTGTAGCAAGTTGTTGAGGTGGTGAGAAGGGTTGTTTATAAGCACCACTAGTAGCTGTACTTTCCTTGTGTGAGAGAATTGTTTCAAATTGCTCAGGCAACCTGCACTTTCACTTTACCTGCAAGTACCTTTCAAACCATAAAACATCCCACACAAGTCTTAACCGTCTAACTAAAACATGAAGCCCCCGAGAAACGGCAACACGGGTACATTTAGATTTTGACTGGGATGAATAGGAAAGTGAACTGGTACCAGCTGAATAAACCACTGATGATCAGTGGGACCACTGAGGCACAGTTACCTTTATCAGCACTGCAGTCAACTGGAAACACAGCACAGGAATTCAGTGGGGTGCCTCACTGTCACACCTGTTATTACTCCTCCTCCTCTGAGCATCAAATACGTCCCACATGCTAACTGTATCTGTAACTAAATACAGAATGCAAACATGGTAAAGGAACACTCCACAGAAGGTCATGGAGTTCCCTGTTTCTTTAACTCTTGAGGATGGCTGTATATAATGAACTTAACCTCTTTGGGGTCATACGTGTTACTCAGACTCATCTGCATGAATGTTCCTGGAGTACCCCAATGACGCTCTGCAGCATCACATGTTACAGGAACCCTGCTGTCTCCTTACAGAAGCTGCTGGTGGGCGACTTCCCTCATGAGCTGGAAATGGAGGAGCTCGAGGATGACGTCCCCAAACGCAAGAACAAGACCAAAGGCCGGGTAAGGACTGTGACGAGACCAGCTAGACTTCACATGCAGGGCTTTATATAACACAGTAACATCACAGTGATTGCGGCTAACACAATAAATAGCACATCCTTTCACTGTGTAGATCTCCAATGTGCAGTTAGAGCCTTCTGAGTTCCAGACATTGGAAGTACATGTTTGCTATAGCAGGTGCTTCTTTCAAAAGTGCACATTTAACTCCCAGATGTGAATGGACAACATTTTATGAAATTATTTTGCTAACTACAATTAACATATTGGTATCATGTAAAATAAATCAATTCAGCCTTTCACAATGGTTTCCTGTTCCCTCTTGGTAAAGTCTCTGAATGCCCCCTCAGTGCTGACCTCTCGTTGTTGCATGCAGGCCTGTGGGATTGGAGGCATGAGGAAGAGGCAGGAGCCAGCCTCTTTGGAGGACAGAGACAAGCCCTACGTCTGTGACAGTGAGTACCCCTCTACCTGTGGGGGCCGGACCGCAGGCAGGGGTGCGTGTGTGGGGTGGGGGGGTCTGTACCTGAGATATGTGTTTCAGTAGAACGGTGGAGAGGAGAAAGTGAAAATCCACCCACAAGGCTTGGAAATGGTATTTTATCGTTCTTGGCAGTTTTGCTATCACACCTTACAGTACCATGTGCTGTACAGTAATGGCATGTAATAATACAATAGAATCTGTCGTATCCAATTGAATTGGTTCAAGTGATTTCTTGCATAGCCTTTTACCATTCCTCTGTGGCAACACTAGGAATGAAATTACAATCCAAGATTGCAAATAAAGCACACATCAATCCAGTTAAACTCAGACGTGTTTTACAGTGTTTTGAAATTTAAAAGCCTATGGCTTTATTTTATACACACACAACACATCTTATTATTTCTGTTATTGTTATCATTAGCGGTAGTAGTCGTGTGCAATAGCCTACAATTCACCTGTTATACAACAATCTGAAACGGGATGGATGCAGCTGCTATATTTAAACTACTATCCAAGCATACTGAAAATGAGATAATTCAGAGGACAAATTGTACTGTATTTATTGTATATAAAACCCAACATAACAATGCCATATTATTATTATTATTATTATTATTATTATTATTATTATTATTATTATTATTATTATTATTATCACCAGCTGTTTTGAAGTGCAACTCAACACATATACAGTTGTTTCCCTTTTAATTTGCTTGCTGCCTTTGTAAAGGTTAGTGAAGTTATGATTCTGATTGTGATTATTATTTACCAGTGTGACCAGATTTACCTGTGATTTCACTGTAATCCGAGAGGATTTGCCTGTGATTTCTCTGTAATCTGAGAGTATTTGCCTGTGATTTCACTGTGATCCAAGAGGATTTGCCTGTGATTTCACTGTGATCTGAGATGATTTCCCTGTGATTTCTCTGTAATCCAAGGATTTGCCTGTGATTTCACAGTAATCTGAGAGGATTTTCCTGTGATTTCACTGTAATCCGAAAAGATTTGCCTGCAATTTCTCTGTAATCTGAGAGGATTTGCCTGTGATTTCACTGTGATCTGAGCGGATTTCCCTGCGATTTCTCTGTAATCCGAGAGGATTTGCCTGTGATTTCACTGTGATCTGAGAGGATTTGCCTGTGATTTCACTGTAATCCGAGAGGATTTGCCTGTGATTTCTCCGTAATACAAGGGGATTTTCCTGTGATTTCACTGTAATCTCACTTGCATCCGACAGTGCTGAGGCTGAGCTAGTTTGGGACTAGTTGATTGTGAACCATTATCATGAACACACTGTCAGTATAGTAACAGGATATTAAACAAGTAAGAAAATACATAGTAGGAAAATACAGAGAATATGAGTCCCTTTCAAAATCACCTTATTATATTTTTATATTAACGACATTGTAAGGAAACTCAATTATTTATGTGAAGGAGTGCACACAACAAGGATTTAAGCAGAATTTACCAAGTTTCCTTTATTGATTCCAATAATCACAAAGACTCACTTTTACAGCTTAGTCATTATCGTTAGACACAGTATTGAGGCCACTAGTTACTAACAGAAGTGAAGCAATGATATCGGTGCCAGTTTGTGGAAGAAGCAGTCGGACACGACGCTGGTGTGTGTTCATGGAGGATCTTGATTCTTCTCGAATGCACCTCCAGGTGCTGCTGTTTTATACAGTTTTTACTTGCGTGCAAAGCTTAGTTGCTGGCGTATCTGTGTGTGTCAGAAATGTCTTGACCTGACAACTCCTGCTTGCGCCAGCCAGATGAGGTCTGTTTCATTGACACTTTCTCAGGCAATAAAACATTATTTCCCTGATATCTGCCAGATGACAGCATACTTTGCACAGCTGAACTCAGAATCATACTTTTGTACTTAAAATCTTTTCGTTGCCTCTTTTCAGTGTCCATAGTGGTTAAATCTGTGTACAGTAGTTATTCAATGTGTCTGTTATAGTTTATCACACTCAATCACACCCCCCAGCTGCCCATGACTCTTGACTTCTCCCTTAAAGTAACAAAATAATTCTAGTAAATCTTACCTTATATGTGTTGCCATCACATCCTAGTTGGAAGATGCACACATTATAGTAAAATTGTATTTAATGCCTGCTTTTTGTATATTCAATAATAAAATAATAATAAAAAAATATTTCTTGCTTGATAGACCTAGTATTAAACATTATGAAAAGTATTATTCCACTGGATGTCAAACAGGTCATTTCAAATTGCTATTAAGTTCTTCACTAGGAAAGGCCCACAGGTTGCCCAGAGTGGGGTCTGTGACTGTGCTGGTTTTAACCCTTTGTGTCCTGTTGTGTTGTTGTGCAGTCTGTGGGAAGCGCTATAAGAACCGCCCGGGGCTGAGCTACCACTACACCCACACCCACCTGGCAGACGAGGAGGGAGAGGAGGACTCGGAGCGACACACGCTGCCCTTCCACCGGAAGAACAACCACAAGCGTGAGTAACAACAGCACACAAAGGCACGCCACAGCCCTTACTGCACACAGAAACACACCACAGCCCTTACTGCACACAGAGACACAGCCCTTACAGCACACAGAGCCACAGCCCTTACTGCACACAGAGACTCAGCCCTTACTGCACACAGAGACACAGCCCTTACTGCACACAGAGACACAGCCCTTACTGCACACAGAGACACAGCCCTTACTGCACACAGAGACACAGCCCTTACTGCACACAGAGACACAGCCCTTACTGCACACAGAGACACACCACAGCCCTTACTGCACACAGAGACACAGCCCTTACAGCACACAGAGACACAGCCCTTACTGCACACAGAGACACAGCCCTTACTGCACACAGAGACACAGCCCTTACTGCACACAGAGCCACAGCCCTTACTGCACACAGAGACACAGCCCTTACTGCACACAGAGACACAGCCCTTACTGCACACAGAGACACAGCCCTTACTGCACACAGAGACACAGCCCTTACTGCACACAGAGACACAGCCCTTACTGCACACAGAGCCACAGCCCTTACTGCACACAGAGACACAGCCCTTACTGCACACAGAGACACAGCCCTTACTGCACACAGAGACACAGCCCTTACTGCACACAGAGACACAGCCCTTACTGCACACAGAGACACAGCCCTTACTGCACAGAGAGACACAGCCCTTACTGCACAGAGAGACACAGCCCTTACTGCACACAGAGACACAGCCCTTACTGCACACAGAGCCACAGCCCTTACTGCACACAGAGCCACAGCCCTTACTGCACACAGAGACACAGCC
>CM060302.1:1096877-1149377 GCA_030684275.1 Acipenser oxyrinchus oxyrinchus
CAACTATGCACGAAAACACAGGAACTGGGGTGCAGAAAAATGGCAGCAGGTGGTCTGGACTGATGAGTCAAAATTTGAAATATTTGGCTGTAGCAGAAGGCAGTTTGTTTGCCGAAGGGCTGGAGAGCGGTACACGAATGAGTGTCTGCAGGCAACAGTGAAGCATGGTGGAGGTTTGTGGCAAAGTGGCTAGTGAAGGGGAACAGGTGTAGCGGTGATGCGAGGCAGGAGTGACAAACAGACAACGGTAATTCAGTGAACAAGTGTTTATTGTGCTGTTTCCAGGTCTGGCGACCGTCAAATAATATATCCCCGGCAGTACACAACAATGTGTAAAGCGCGGGGAGCGTGAATAATTTTTATACAGTTTCTGAACAAAACAAAAGCACGGTCACCAGTCCTGGGTGAATCCAAAACGTGCAGGTGCTCTGTGCAGTGGTGCTCGGATAGTGCTTTCCTGGCGACAGCTCGGAGGTGTGCCTTAACTGTCTAGTGGTGCAACAAAGACAGACAATTACAAACAGACAGAAACAACACGTAACACTGGTATTCCTATATTCTGAGAGCTCCTCTCTCAGTCCTTCTCTCCTCACGCTTTAACCCCAAGCGAAGGAAAAGATCAGCGTTACCCTGGCCCCTATATGTAATCCCGTATGATATCTAGGTAAGCGGTTGCAGCTGCCTTATTACTTGCAGCTGCCCCTCGTTTACCTTTCAAGTCAAAACGGTCTTACAACAGAGTCTCGCTTCCTTCCAGGCTGACCCACTTCCGGCCCGGAAGCGAACTGTCAGGCCAGCCCTTCCAGATACTTCTCCTCCCGTTCTTTAAGCCCTCACAGGTCGGGAGGAAGATTTATCACCAGAACTCATTATATTTCTGTCACATATCCCACCGCTCAGAGTGGAGCCGAAGGAACACTCGGCTAAATCTACCTTTCCCATTACTCCCCTCCGGGAAAAATAATCCGCATTTTGGTGGTCTTTCCTGCACGGTGTACCATATGGTACATGAAGGGCTGCAATGCCAGATACCACCGAGTTATCCGGGCATTGCTGTCCTTCATTGTGCTTAACCACTTGAGTGGGGCGTGGTCTGTGACCAGATCAAATGAGTGTCCCAGCAGGTAGTATCGTAAAGAGTGAGTAGCCCATTTAATGGCTAAACACTCCTTTTCGACTTCTGAGTAGTTGCGTTCGAGGTAGCATCTTTTTACTGATGTACAGTATCGGGTGTTCTACTCCATCTACCTTTTGAGACAAGACAGCACCCAAACCTACATCCGATGCGTCGGTGTGGAGGATGAATCTCTTGGTGAAATCTGGAGTAATAAGAGTGGGGGCCTGGCAAAGTCTATGCTTAATCGTATCAAACGCCCCTGACACTCAGCTGACCATTTGATTAAATTTGGGGCACTCTTTTGGTGAGGTCAACTAACGGGTTAACCACTGTGGCGTACTCGGGGATGAAACGGCGGTAATAACCGGCTAAGCCCAGTAGTGACCTCACCTGAGTCTTGGTTTTGGGGATCGCTGCATCAACCAAAGCCTGGATTTTAGTGACCACAGGTCTCACCCTTCCATTTCCCATTAAAAATCCCAAATATTGAGTTTCTTGTTTTGCAAGCGCACATTTCCTTAAGTTAGCTGTCAGCGGGCTGCCCTTAGAGACTGAAGAGCGGCTGCAACCCTAGCCAAATGCTCTCGCCAGGTGGAGCTGTAAATCACCACGTCATCAATATACGCTGCTGCATATTCATGATGTGGGCGTAAAACCTGGTCCATCAGTCTCTGAAAGGCAGCGGGCGCACCATGTAGCCCAAATGGCATGGTTTTAAAGTGGAACAGCCCTTCTGGTGTTGAAAATGCGGTTTTCTCTCTGGAGCTGCGGGTTAAAGGGATTTGCCAGTATCCCTTCGTCAGGTCCAGAGTGGAAATAAACCTCGCTTTTCCCAGTCTGTCTAAAAGTTCGTCGACCGAGGCATGGGATACGCATCGAACTTAGCAATAGCGTTTACCTTACGGAAATCAACGCAGAAGCGGTTGGTGCCGTCTTTCTTAGCCACTATGACAATAGGACTGCACCACTCGCTCCTGGAAGGTTCAATCACCCCAAGCTCGAGCATATCCCATACCTCTTTGCGAGCGCCACTTCGTCGACTTTCCGGGATCCGATGCGGTCTCTCTCGCACTGCGACACCTGGTGGAGAGATAATGTCATATTCAACTAAGTTTGTTCTGCGGGCACGTCAGAAAAACATCGCTGAATTTCTCAATAAGCTTACGCAGTTCTTTTTGCTGATCTGGAACCAATTGTTCCCCATGGAAATCGCTCTTGTGCTCGGGGTCTCTGGACAGGGGCCTAAATCATCCTCCATATTGCCTGGGGCTATAAATAAGACCTCCCTTGCCTGCCAGGGCTTTAACAAATTAACATGGTAAATTTCACGTTCATTCCGGCGATCGGGCTGTCTAATTTCATAATTTACTTTCCCTATAGCCCGAATCACCTCATACGGCCCCTGCCATTTAGCACACAGTTTCGATTCTGATGAGGGAAGTAGCAGCATTACCTTGTCCCCTGGTCGAAAGGTTCGAATCCGTGCATTTTGTTGTAATGCTGCTGCTGTCGGTGCTGAGCCGATCTGAGGTTGTCCTGGGCCAAGCGACCGACCAAATCCAGGCGATCTCTTAGTAGGAGCACATACTTCACTACATTTTTGGACGAGCCTTTGTGCTCCTCCCACCCCTCTCTCAGCAGGTCAAGAATGCCGCGAGGCTGCCGGCCGTACAGGAGCTCAAAGGGGAGAACCCTGTTGAACTCTGTGGCACTTCTCTTACTGCGAAAAGGAGGTAGGGAGAAGCGATGCCCAATGTTTCTGCTCTTGTGTTACAAATCGCCTCAGCATCGACTTTAAGGTCTGATTAAAGCGTTCCACCAGACCGTCCGTTTGTGGATGATAAGCGGATGTCCTGATGGGGCGTATTTTCAATATTTTGTACACCTGCTGTAGCGTGTTGGACAAAAATTGGTTCCGTGATCGGTCAAAATCTCCTTGGGGATCCCTACTCTAGCCATAATCTGCGCTAACTCAGTGGCTATTGCAGCGGCACTAGTGGACCTCAATGGAACTGCCTCCGGGTATCGCGTTGCATAATCCACCACCACTAATATATCGTATACCGGAGTCAGAAGGTAGCAAAGGGCCCACTATGTCCATTGCAATGCGCTCGAAAGGAGTGGAAATAATCGGCAGTGGGACCAAAGGCGGGCGCTTTCGACCGGCGCTACTCGCTGGCAGTCTGGGCATGTGGCTACATATCTCGACACATCAGTATGAAGACCCAGCCAATAGAATCGAGCCAATATCCGTTCCCTCGTCTTCTCGGCTCCGAGGTGCCCGCAAAAGGGATATCATCGCCAGCCTCATGACCTCGGTCCGACAAGGCGGGGAACCAACAATTGTGTTACAGGCTGTCCTGTGCCCGCGGCTAGGTTTACCCTATACAGTAATTGCCCCTTGATACTGAAATGTGGGTATACTAGCGCCCAGCGCCATCAACATCCTTACCTTCAATGGACGGACCTGCCCCAAGCGTGCACCAGTGGCGGGTCGTTATGTTGGCCCCACACTAGGTCAGCGTTGAGTACCACGGGTCGGTACATTGAGAGGGGCTGGAATAACCTCTGCCCTAGTCGGCCCAGTAACCTCGCTCTCTCGGTCACACTGCGTTCCCACTCCCTTCGACTGGCGTTTGTTACCATTGCAGCACTCTCCCACCAGACCCCAGCCTTGTCTCAAAAGCGCTCCCTCCCATTTTGCGGTCCGTCTCTCCTTATTTGTTTTTCTAGGGCGGAAAAGAGGGAAAACATTTCAGTGTGAAAAGGAAACACATCACCAATCCGTTCCTTTTGTTTTTTCTGCCACGTTTACGTGTGTGGCTGAGACTGCCATTTTTGTATCAAATCTCTGAATTTTGGCCAGTCTCGGCCCAGAATAACTGGGTGTGGCAACCTTTCCGCCACCCGACTACAAGGTGACGTTTTATCGGTCCTACCGATAAATATACTTTACTGTGGGGTATGCCGCCGTGTCTCCATGGATACAGGAGATGGCCACCTGACCTTGTGGCCGCCACGACACACCGCCCAGGAGAGCTGTCCTAATCAAGGTTTGCGCACACCCTGTGTCCACTAATGCGTGGGTTTTCACATTCCCTAAAACAACATTGATTAAACAAGGCCCCTCCCGACCATTTTCCCCACACTTACCAGTTTCAGGTGCCCAATTGCACGCGGCCACGTCACACTCCATGGCAGCGGGGCATGACCTGGCCAGATGTCCCGGCTGGTGGCACCTAAAACAGATAGGAGGGACAGAGGGGCATAGGGTATGAATCTGTCCCGTTGCTGGTATGGCAGCGGGGCAGGGCAGCACCTCTACCCCAGCTGGGGGCCAACCTTGGTCTCCATGGGGGAGGCAAGGGGCCCAATGGGGTCGGCTCTCGGAGGTCTGGGTCCGGGAGCGAGGGTGGTGGTGTTGGAGGAGAGGGAGGGAGAGGTCGACTGCTCCGAAGGGCAGGGGCGATAGGATCCCGACCGGGCAGAAGTCAGGGAGTCCTCGAAATCTTCTGCCAGCTTGACCGCCTCCTCCAGGGTGTCAGGGTTGTGGCGCCGTATCCACGCCTGGGTTTGGCGCCGACCACATGGCAGAATTGCTCTATCACAATGGCTTCCCCATCTGCTGGGCGGTCTTCTTCCCTGGGGTCAGCCAATGCACCATGTGGTCGCACAACCGCTCTGCCACCACCCTGGGGCGTGTCTCTGGGGCTCTCGGTACTCCCTAAACCGCGCCGGTGGGTCTCCGTTGTTATGTTCAGGCGGGAGGATAGCCTGTTTGACCAGGTCGTACTCGGTGGCGTGATGATCGCTCATCGCTTGGTAGGCTGCCTGAGCCTCCCGATCAGGCAGGGTCCCAACTGGCTAGCCCAGAATTCCAGCGGCCAAGCCGCCGCGGTAGCCAGCCGCTCGAGCGCCACCAAATGCGCTTCGGGTCATCCTCCGCCGACATCTTCATCGCCCGTGCCTTCGGGCGACATCTGCGGTGTTGGGGTAGGGGCCGTCACTGCGGCAGCGGCCAGCCCTACCCGTTCAATGGCGCCGTGTAGCGCTCCTCCCTCCTTCTCTCCTCTGCGTCGCGTCTGCTCTCCAGCGCCTGCAGCAGCTCCGCCAGTGCGTTGCGATCCATAATCCCGGATCTGACACCACGTGTGGCAAAGTGGCTAGTGAAGGGAACAGGTGTAGCGGTGATGCGAGGCAGGAGTGACAAACAGACAACGGTAATTCAGTGAACAAGTGTTTATTGTGCTGTTTCCAGGTCTGGCGACCGTCAAATAATATATCCCGGCAGTACACAACAATGTGTAAAGCGGGGGCGTGAATAATTTTTATACAGTTTCTGAACAAAACAAAAGCACGGTCACCAGTCCTGGGTGAATCCAAAGCGTGCAGGTGCTCTGTGCAGTGGTGCTCGGATAGTGCTTTCCTGGCGACAGCTCGGAGGTGTGCCTTAACTGTCTAGTGGTGCAACAAAGACAGACAATTACAAACAGACAGAAACAACACGTAACACTGGTATTCCTATATTCTGAGAGCTCCTCTCTCAGTCCTTCTCTCCTCACGCTTTAACCCCAAGCGAAGGAAAAGATCAGCGTTACCCTGGCCCTATATGTAATCCCGTATGATATCTAGGTAAGCGGTTGCAGCTGCCTTATTACTTGCAGCTGCCCTCGTTTACCTTTCAAGTCAAAACGGTCTTACAACAGAGTCTCGCTTCCTTCCAGGCTGACCCACTTCCGGCCCGGAAGCGAACTGTCAGGCCAGCCCTTCCAGATACTTCTCCTCCCGTTCTTTAGCGCCCTCACAGGTCGGGAGGAAGATTTATCACCAGAACTCATTATATTTCTGTCACAAGGTTCCTTGCAAGTTTGGGGCTGCATTTCTGCAAATGGAGTTGGGGATTTGGTCAGAATTAATGGTCTCCTCAATGCTGAGAAGTACAGGCAGATACTTATCCATCATGCAATACCATCAGGGAGGCATCTGATTGGCCCCAAATTTATTCTGCAGCATGACAACGACCCCAAACATACAGCGAAAGTCATTAAGAACTATCTTCAGCATAAAGAAGAACAAGGAGTCCTGGAAGTGATGGTATGGCCCCACAGAGCCCTGATCTCAACATCATCGAGTCTGTCTGGGATTACATGAAGAGAGAGAAGCAACTGAGGCTGCCTAAATCCACAGAAGAACTGTGGTTAGTTCTCCAAGATGTTTGGGCCAACCTACCTGCCGAGTTCCTTCAAAAACTGTGTGCAAGTGTACCAAGAAGAATTGATGCTGTTTTGAAGGCAAAGGGTTGTCACACCAAATATGGATTTGATTTAGATTTTTCTTCTGTTCACTCACTTTGCATTTAGTTAATTGATAAATATAATCTATTAACATGTCTATTTTTGAAAGCATTCTTACTTTACAGCATTTTTTCACACCTGCCTAAAACTTTTGCACAATACTGTATATATAGTTGTTTTTTAAACCCAGACTTATTGATCACATGTTTCTGCCAATTCCCAGGCAGGCTACAGTTGGTTGATCCATTCTCTAGCTACCACGGTCAGTATATTCACAACTGACCATTGAGATGCCAGGAACCAGCAAAGTACAAGAAGCTTGATAACTTGCAAACTCAAGCTGTGCAGCAAAATTCCTATGCATATTCTTTACCCATATCGTGCGTAATTCATATTTTTTCAATGTGTATAGTTTATCTGGGGCACTGCACACAAGCCTATTTGGATGCAGGGCTTTGCACTGTACTGTAGATTGCATTTCATTGGTGTAGCTTTTTGACAAAGAGCAGGGAAAGGGTTGAAGTGGTGTTGGACAATTTAGCCATATAGTCATATAGCCATATAGTGAACAAGCATAGATGTGAATGTGAAATGAAAGCACCGGTACAGTGTTCGGATACAATCAGGTACGACAGTGCAGGTCTATGTCAGATTCCAGGAAATGATGAGCAGGCCAATTGAAAACACAGGCCTGTGTCAGTTTCACTCAGTCTCTAGAGGCTGAGCTGTGCTGAGGGTGGTCCAGTGGTTTAAGAAAAGGGCTTGTAACTATGAGGTCCCCGGTTCAAATCCCACCTCAGCCACTGACTCATTGTGTGACCCTGAGCAAGTCACTTAACCTCCTTGTGCTCCGTCTTTCGGGTGAAACGTAATTGTGAGTGACTCTGCAGCTGATGCATAGTTCACACACCCTAGTCTCTGTAAGTCGCCTTGGATAAAGGCGTCTGCTAAATAAACAAATAATAATAATAAAAAGCAGAGCCTTTATGATGCTGGCTCAGGTGTGTGCAAATTTTGAAAAAAACATTTTTAAAACATCCCAAAAAGTACACATTTGACCACAAAGTGTTATAAATTACACAACACGGTCTTCTGTAATCCGCTATAATACCTTAGCGACTATGGTGGGTTTTTTTTTGTTTTTTTATAAACATACACATGGGATTTTTGCAGAGGCAATCAGTTAATTTATTTGCAGTTGATTTTGTAAGCATTATTATACAGGTGTAGAAAGATGTCTCGTATTCAATAACCAGATCTCATTTAGAAATCTTTCTTGAATTCATTCAATTGGGAGATAATTCAACATTTCAGCTGCTAGTCAAAACCTTTGTCATTGAAATGTAGTATTTCTACAATATTCAAATCCAGCCACAAAATGACTGAGTGAATTGCACTGTTCAGTTAAGGTTGGGTTTAACTTTGAATTTGCATTAATTTGAGGACTGTAACATTTGGAGAATTCTCGTCTTTAGTCCCTTTCGAAGGGTTAAAGATTATAAAAGATTAGGTAAATGTAGGTTACGTTATCAGTGGATTTAACAGCAGATCTGCAGTTCTGAGCCCTTCCTTCACTAACCTGACTATTTCAGCAGCTTGTTTTCCTTTAGTACTGTACCTACTACCCCCTACTTTTTGTTACACTTAGAGAACTGCTTATTAAACTGTGATGAAACTTGGTAAGGACATTCTTTAAGGTATAATCCCTCACAGGAACGTGGTGGAGATTCACATACGTACGTCTGTTCACACATGTCATATATTTTTTGTTGTCTTTGACCCCCTGCCACGCAGCACGGTGAAAGTATTGAAGTCTCAAGCACCAGCTGTGGATTAAAAGGGATAATCCGTGCTTAGCCATGTCTAGGCGAAAGGAATCTCTTTCAGTCTTGCCAGCAGGACTGCTCTGCTGGCACAGGTGAGGCTGGCAGGAGCACAGGAGATACCTTCAGATTGCATTGCATCTTTACCTGCATTTTTATCATGTTCTTACCATTGTAGTGATTGGCATACCACAACTATCTATCTATCTATCTATCTATCTATCTATCTATCTATCTATCTATCTATCTGTCTATCTGTCTGTCTGTCTGTCTGTCTGTCTGTCTGTCTGTCTGTCTGTCTGTCTGTCTATCTAGCAGTGGTTCAGCTCCCGTATGGTGTATCCCACCTGTGATTCTCTGCCCATCCACAGGAACAAAACCCTTCCATATATTAAAGAGGTATAGCTGATTTTTACTATTTTTATTTTATTTTTTTTGAACAAATATTTGTATTCATTTTCCAATTTTTCTCCTAATTTGGAATGTCCAATTATTATTCAATCTGGCTCACCACTGCAACCCCCAAACTGACTCAGGAGAGGTGAAGACAAGCACTAGCGTCCTCTGAAATGAGTGCCGTCAACCATCTGCTTTTTTTCACTCTGCAAGCCATAGTCAAAACTTACAGCATCCAAAGACCACGCAGTTCTGAATTGCATACAGGCTGGCCTGCAGGCACCCGACCAGCCACAGGGGTCATTGGTGTGCGGTGAGCCAAGGACTCCCCAGCCGATCTAACCCCTACCCCACCCGGGCAGCGCCCCCTGGGAACTCCCGTCCACGGTCGGCAGTGGCATGGCTTGGATTCGAACCGGCGATCTCCAAGCGATAGGATGTGTCACTTGGGAGCCCCATACCTGTTGTTTTTTAACATACAGGGTATCCCATAAGTTAGACCTCACAGGCAATATTATATATTTTTCCTATTAGGGAGTCCGCTGTTCTGGCAGCCGCACCCCACTCATTATCTGAACCACACATCAAACAATGTGACACCCTGATGTTTGACAAAAAACAGATGAAATGAGTGCAAATTAGAAATTAAGAGTTTACTGAAATGAAACAGTAAAACAGAACCCCAGAAACGCACAACATGCAAACTGACAGGTTCAAAATGTGTGAAGAGTCTTGAATAGATGTGTAAGGTGTGTAAAGTGAATTTATTAAAGACACTTTCCATGGCATTCGAACCTGGTCAAATTAGAAGCATCTATCATTTTATCCTTAAATTCCCCTTCCGAGATAACAGCTTTGCAAAGTGAACTGTTTTTCTTTCACAAAATGTAGCAAATTATACAGTAAACATCTTAATTAATATGATCTTCATTTCATTTATTCACTCCAAAATGTTCTTGAAAAAAATAAAAATAGTAACCAACTTTTTCAAACGTGTGGATTTTGAGTGTTCAATTTCAAAAATGTAAACACTCTTGCACTAACACTGCATTTGAAGATCAGCTGACTTTTATTATTATTATTATTATTTATTTCTTAGCAGGCGCCCTTATCCAGGGCGACTTACAGTCGTAATCAAAAATACATTTCAAGAATCACAGTACCAGTAATAATACAATTAAGAGCAAGATAAATACAATGACTTTGGTTCTAGCAAGTACAAGTATGACAAAATATGATTCAGTAACGGAGCAGATAACAATGTCAGTGATAGTTACATCAGGATATAATTAAATACAAAATACTACAGATTAAATAACACTTGACAGATTACAGTACTCTAAAGTACAGGATAAAATGCAGTAAAATAGGGGGCAGATAAGAGCAAGTAAATCACATTTAGGAAGAGTGTCCATAGATAAAAAAAAGGAGTTCTTTTTGCTCCTTTAAGTAAATTCGCCCAAAATTTAAATTTATTTTTATGTTCCAAAACGTATCTTCCGTCACTTTCAAAGTAAGCCCCGTAGTTTGATAGAATTTGAAGTTATTTAAACACAGTTTCTGACAGTCTCCCCCTTTGCACTAAAGCATCAGTGTGCATGGCTGCAGTTATCGATACTGCACTCAGAATGAAGTGGGTAGCAGGGAGCTGGCGTGGATGGATACTGTAATATTCACAGCCAGAGCCGAAGCATTCAGACAGCTTGGTGTGCTGTAATTCACTTCATTTGTCATGTTGGGGAGTCAGCCTGCAAAGTTATAATGCAGAGCCTTCCCGGCGATAAATCTCTTCTGTTCTCACCTCCTCTCCTCATTAGGCTGCAAGGTGACAGAACTGCACAGTCGATATTTTCTCACTTTGCTGCACTGACGCACTGCCAGAAATACAATACATGGGTTGTTTTTATATTTCTTTAAGGGTTGCTGGAGATGCAGTATTTATTTCTGTCATCATTGTGGAATACACTGCACAGGGCCCAGTGGAATTATAGTCAGAGCAGCACGATTTTCTCATCTTGTACTATTTATTTATTTATTTATTTATTTATTTGTTTGTTTGTTTGTTTGTTTGTTTGTTTGTTAAATCATTTTCAGGTTTTTGGGAAACCTAGATTCAATTAGATCACTTTATTACTCAATGTTCAGGCATTCATTTGACTATTTCTATTACCTGTCAGTATTATATACACTATCCCAGACACTATACCACACACTATCCCAGATTCTATAGCATACACTACACCACACACTATCCCACATTCAGTAATTACAAAAAGGATATTGCTGCTCTAGAAAGAGTGCAAAGAAGAGCGACCAGAATTATCCCAGGTATAAAAGGCATGTCGTATGCAGACAGGCTAAAAGAATTGAATCTGTTCAGTCTTGAGTAAAGAAGACTACGCTGTGATCTGATTCAAGCATTCAAAATTCTAAAAGGTATAGACAATGTCGTCCCAGGGGACTTATTCGACCTGAAAAAAGAAATGGTCACAAATGGAGATTACATAAAGGGACATTCAGAACAGAAAATAGGAGACACCTTTTTACACAGAGAACTGTGAGGGTCTGGAACCAACTCCCCAGTAATGTTGTTGAAGATGACACCCTGGGATCCTTCAAAAAGCTGCTTGATGAGATTCTGGGATCAATAAGCTACTAACAACCAAACAAGCAAGATGGACCGAATGGCCTCCTCTCGTTTGTAAACTTTCTTATGTTCTTATGTTCTTAAGTTCTTATAGCACACACTATCCCAGACTATCCTAGACACTATCCCAACCACTATTGCAGACACTATACCAGAGTTGTCCAATCTTTTTTTTTCATCCTGGACTAGGCAGCCCATTCCATCCCCTCACCACTCTCTGTGTGAAGAAGAGTCTCCTACCCTCTGTCCTAAATATATCTCCATTTAATTTCCAACTGTGTTCCTCTGATCCTGTGCTGTACCTAAAGTATTGTTTAGGGTTAACTTTATCAACTCCTTTTAAGATTTTAAAGACTTCTGTCCTGATTCTTCTTTGTCCCAGACTAAATATATCCACTTCTTTCAGCCTTAACACACTTAGGCACTACTGCAGTTAGTTTTCTGTGCATTAAAAATGCTTTCTACCTTAGACTATGTCCTTGCAGCCTTTTCAAAAACATTAAAACCATTGATTTAGATACTTCAACAGAGCCTTATTGTGGAGCTGAATATTATACATGGCTCAAGAGTCACCCATTAGCAAGCCCCTCAGTGTATAATGCATACATGCATTCATCTGGTTTCTAATGTTAATATACATTCTACCTCATGAAATCCACGGAATAGAAATTGAAACTTTTTTTTTACTGTCTTGATTTAAATCATCCTCGTGCTACTGACACTGTACTGTGACGTGAGTGATCCTCTCAGGTCTCGGGGATTGAAGTAATAACTGGATTCATATCCATTTACTCTTGGAACTTCAGGTCAGAGAAACTGTGTTTTGAAAAAAATCACAAAGCCTGTAGTATTAAAGAATGAAATGCCATTTAAATTAGAATTTATCTGTAACCTCATACAGGAAATGCTGCCAGTGAGACAGAGAGACAGACATGAAGATTGACATGAAAACAAGCAGGACCATGCTCCACAAACCAAAAGGAACAACAACAATAATAATAATAATAATAATAATAATAATAATAATAATAATAATAACAACAAATCTACTGAAAACTAGACTCATTAAACGGTGTATTAGTCTAATAAAAATGCATATTATAGAATATTAGTCTCCAGAATTTAATAATTTAAAAAAATCAGAATTTTCTATTTAATAAAATGTGGCCAGATAATGTTTTTCTTTTCTGTTGTCATGTGACAAATCTTATTTATAGTCTAAATATGTCTGTTGTAAATGTCAGCGCCCTGCCATATTCCCTCTGCCTGCTTGTGATAAAGTCCTAAATTAAAAACTGAGAAAGAGTCTGAACTGTTGTTTCATGATATAATACCTTGTCCTCACTGTTACAAATGCTATAAAACTGTGAACAAAAAATATACAGAGCTTTACCAGTAACAGAAAAGATCTGTTAGACTCACACATGTATACCAATTTAGTTCAACGATGCAGAATTAAAAAGCTGTATACTCACACACAATTGCAGCATTCATCTGTGCAATTTTACTAGAAATAGCAATGTTATTAAAAGCTCATGGAGTCCAGAGACCCCAGTTTTAAAACACAATTCAGTCATCACAGTATTATGGGAATTTTCAGAATATAGGTTCAGAATATGGCACATTTCTGTAAGTGTTGAACAGTATATGGGCTTGATATATACTGTATATCCGGAATAATTATATTAGGAATAAACATACTAATTTGTCCACAACTTAATTGTAGCTATTGTTTAAAGATAGGGTGAAAGAACTCAATCTGTTTAGCCTAGATTAAAGAAGAATTAGAAGGACATTACTGACGTTTTTTAAATCTTAAAAGGAGTTGACATAGTTAACCCAAACCAATACTTTAAGCACAGCACAGAAACCAGGACCAGGGGACACAGTGTGCAAATGAAGTAGAGATAGACTTAGGACAGAGGGAAGGAGACACTTCTTCACACAGAGAGTGGTGAGGGGATGAAATGGGCTGCCTAGTCATGTTGTTGAAGGAGACTCTTCTTCACACAGAGAGTGGTGAGGGGATGGAATGGGCTGCCTAGTCATGTTGTTGAAGGAGACACTTCTTCACACAGAGAGTGGTGAGGGGATGGAATGGGCTGCCTAGTCATGTTGTTGAAGGAGACTCTTCTTCACACAGAGAGTGGTGAGGGATGGAAGGGCTGCCTAGTCATGTTGTTGAAGGAGACACTTCTTCACACAGAGAGTGGTGAGGGGATGGAATGGGCTGTCTAGTCATGTTGTTGAAGGAGACACTTCTTCACACAGAGAGTGGTGAGGGGATGGAATGGGCTGCCTAGCCATGTTGTTGAAGGAGACACTTCTTCACACAGAGAGTGGTGAGGGGATGGAATGGGCTGTCTAGTCATGTTGCTGAAGGAGACACTTCTTCACACAGAGAGTGGTGAGGGGATGGAATGGGCTGCCTAGTCATGTTGTTGAAGGAGACACTTCTTCCCACAGAGAGTGGTGAGGGGATGGAATGGGCTGCCTAGTCATGTTGTTGAGGCAGAATCACTGGGATCTTCTTTAGACCTGACTCGTTCTGAGATCAATCAGCTGCAAGGAACCGGACGAGCACTGATGGGCCGAATGTTCTTATGTTTAGTGCGTCATATGGTTTTAAAAAATGTTTTAACATTTTTAAGGATGTGGAAAATATCAGCAGGTAGAAGCAGAAGCTGTTTCCTGTGGTTCAGAGTGGCCTTGGTATCTCACAAAGAAGGCTTCAAGGAGGTTGATATGTAGGGTTACCATATGACTACATGTCAATGGGACAAGCTTTTCAACTCCCATCGCAATGCTTTCTGGTACGTGTTACCTGTCAGGTACCTTTCACAGCAGGACTATGCTTACCAGCATGGTTAGGGGTGTGAGTTAAAAAGCCTGAACTGTCCCAGTGAATGTGGAGTCATATGGTAACCCTTGTTTGCCTGCAGCTCAGACTTCCTTAGCAGTTGAGAACATGGTAAATCAATAAGGTCTGAGTGCGCAGAATGGTAAACTGTGTTTGAATATACTAAATCATAACCCAAGAATCACATTCACTGTAAAGCTGAAAACGATTGTGGGACACAGCAACTTTCAAAAGACTATATTGCCATATCGAATTTATGGATTTGATATAATAGCACTTCATCTTCCATTAACTTTTGCCATAACTGTCCAAGCAGTCTATTATCGAGCAGGGAACGACCACTTGATCTAAGGGAAGCAATTCTCTGAATTCAGCTGTTAAAACTATACTTTCTGTATAGAAGGAACTCCTGAGTGGAATAGCTACTGTACTCCATGAACATTCACAGTGCATCCTCTGTATAGCACAGTGATATGCATGCGAAAGCTGAATTACAATAATGTGCTTGAAATGCATTACTGTGTGGAAACTGGAATCGTAGTTTTATGCCACCAGTTATTTGATACCACCAGCTGTCTGCAGCCATCTCTCTCTCTCTCTCTCTCTCTCTCTCTCTCTCTCTCTCTCTCTCTCTCTCTCTCTCTCTCTATATATATATATATATATATATATATATATATATATATATATATATATATATATATATATATATATATATATATATATATTCCAGGGCCTTATATAGTTACAGAGCAGCTTTAAAAGATCCTTACATCCAAGTGCAATTTACACAATCTAATGGAAAATTCACACTGATAATGTAACTAAATGAGTATAGCCACTTAAACCTAACAACATTTTCTAGAAGGCTGAAGACAAAAGCAACCTACACTGTGCTGTGTCTATGACGTGTTTGCTGCAGAGCACAATTACTTGCCATTTGTTCTTTATGAGTTAAATTCAAATGCTTGGTGTGTGATTTTCATGAGGGAAGGAGTTTGGGACATTTCTATTGTTTTGATAATAATTCAGACTAGTACGCCTTGTATCTATTTGCACGATGCTGGTCCATGCATTTGTGTCATGTAGGGTTTACTGTTGCAACACCCTGTTTGCTGGTTTCTCTAATAAGGCATTGTCTCCACTGCAGATGGAAAATGCAGCTCACAAAAACTAATTATGAACACTCCTCTCCAATAGTCTTTTCAGTTTGCACCAGATATAAAAATATTGCTCTTAGCTTTTAAGGCTGTACATGGTATTGATCCTGCCTGTCTGTCTGAGCCATTGTCACTGCCTGTACCTTACTTTCTCATGACACAGGGTTGACACCTCCTAGAGTCAATTTGTGTACAAATGACAAAAGAGCTGTTAGCTGCTGTGCTCTGAGATGATGGAATGGCTTTCCACTTGATATTAGGGATGCCGAGTCTGTCTGAAGACATGCTTGTTTGAACAAGCTTTTTCTGGATAACAGTGTCAAGTTAGTTGAGTCAAACTGTTGATAAGGGGTCCCTGGTGGTCTCCCCTGGTAAAGGCAGGGTGAGTCATCCAGTCAGGGGAACGCAGGTTCACGTCCTGCCTGTGCAAAGTCGCCTCTCTTCAATGGGAATTCCAGAGGGAACTCTGCACTGGCTTTGCTGCTCCCGCAGGTTAAGGAGGCACAACCGGCTGGGACTCTTTCTCCTCATCACGCTACTGTATACTACTGGCCAGGCGCCTAGTGATCTCAAGGGGACACCTGCAGTGCTGTTCTTTGTCCTCTAGGGGCCGGTAGCTCACTGACAACTGCACTCGAGTTCCTGGGAGTAAAGAGGCAATTGGCTTGGTCGTGGGATCAGAGGAACCCCACTGACCTTCAGTTCTCCTGAGGTATTGTGAGGAGGGAACGTGATTGGACCTGATGTTTAGCGCTTTGGGAAGATTTGTCTTGAAACTTTGAAAGCGCTATATAAATGTAATGTTGTTGTCTTGTCTTGCTACTACTAACCTTCACTGGATATTTCAGCAGTCTAGATCCAAATATACAGCGTTACAGAAAGGGTTCAGATTTAAAGCATCACTTAAAAAAATACTTGATATAAGCAGATACTGATGAAGGTATTTTAAATCATTCAAGCGGTTTTCTACAGCTGATTTGAAAAAACATAGCTCTGTGCAGTTTTAAGTAGTGGCAGATCTCCGACGACAGAACATATTGCTTAGCAAAAAACAAACAAACAAAAAAACATTTGATTTAATGCGTTTAAACATCACAGTGCTTATACCATTACAGTAAGTTCAAACTAAATTATCTGACATTAAACTACTCAAATTTCTATACTACTTTTATAGTATTCATCTGTTAACTCTTAACATGCATTTGGTCCGGTCTTAGATACTGCACAAATTACAAAAGGAATCAGAAGTTGGTCATAAGAACAAAAGAATATTTATGAACGAGAGGAGGCCATTAGACCATCCATGCTTGTCCGGTTCCTAGTAGCTGATTGATCTCAAAACTTTGTCAGGACCTGAAGCTTGTCATGTCACCTCATTACATGATATAATTTTTAAACAATTGCAAACACCATGACAACCCATGGAGCCCCAACATCCTACTGACAGTGTTTTGACAGGTATCTCTAATTAGTTGTCCAATCCCTGTATATGGCAGATGTTTCGTCATGCTCCATGTATAAAGCAGGCTGGTTGGCAGTCATCATTTGGGAAGGCACGCTAAGCAGATGGAACTGCAGTTCAACATCTCATTTTCAATTCAAAGCAAGTTTTTAATGAATATGAAAGTATCTGGAAACAGATTTATACACATGCTTATCTATCTATCTATCTATCTATCTATCTATAGGACTAATAATCACATTGTATCCATGAATACTGAAATTTCACAGAAATTCTGTGCAAGATAAATAGAATAATGTATGGGTCAGAATATATGACTAGGTACAATGTTACTGACAAATCCTACACTCAGTGAAATGATCATACAAGATATTAGTGTTGGTAAAACAAAAGAGGGATTATATTAAAACTCTCAGATAGGTATGTAAAGTGGATATTTTGCATTGTGTTATTTCTCCCACTGAACACAAATACGACTTTGTAAGTTTTATATCAGCAAGGTTTTTTTCCTTGTATTTTCATTTTCTTGCTGTTTTAAAAACGTCTCATTAAATTCTTCTGCTATTGGTCTGGTCTGCTTGTGGCTTAGTAATTACGTCACCATGCATTGCAACAAAAAAATACACCAAGACTGCTCATATAACTGTGCTTCCATCACAGGGCTCTGGCGACCTTCATAAATCACTCACTGGAATACAGACTGATTCCTGAGCTGCTTTATAAACGCCTTAGTTACATGTTCCATAAGCACTGTTGCTGTAGCCTGTTATTGTTATGTATAGATGCATTATTGATTGTTTATAACAGATTACCAAAGCATTTAGCTGAAGCAGATCAAAGAATGACACGTTTTGATAAATCAGACCCATGTGTCATTATTGTATTGTTATAATTTCCCGGTAATTCACAAATTCAGTTCATTCACGGCTAGGCCATGTCGACAGTCAATTTTCTGTGCTATCCTGTATTAGGTCCCTTCACTAACTCACTGTTTTCAAGATGATTTCTTGATGTGTGAGTGAGATAGTGAAATAACAAGGGAACACTGTATAGTTCAAAGTTGGGTGTAGAATTGATGGGCCCAATCCAAGGTCAATGGGTCCAATCAATGGGTCCAATCCAAGGTCAATGGGTCCAATCAATGGGTCCAATCCAAGGTCATACCAAAGGCTATATTTACAAAGATTGTTGGTAAAATGCAAAAGGCAATATCCAAATATTCTCATTTGTAATATGTATAATGTGTGAAAGGGAAAGTTGCAAAATGTAGGTCGTGAATTTGTAAGGCTATATTGTTTTATGGTTTTCGCGGATTTCAGGATTTCCATGAAAAGTACCAGTTGCCATGTAAAATGTATAGTAGTTTCCTGTGAAAAGTCCAATTTCTAAAAGAATAGTGTAAATATACATATTTTAGCAATTAAAAATAAACACAGCAAACATTTGCTTTACAGACACGCCACCTGTCAGTTAAGAACCTGGCAGCCTGTTTCGTTTAAGCAGTCTTGGATGTAATATATAATTCATGCTGCCGTTTTGTTTTAAAATGCCCTTTTTTGACACATAATTGCCAGATGTATAAAAAACTAGGATGGTTCTCATTGACAAATCGAAGGCTTTATCACTGGTATTGCTTAATTTTTAAAGTTATTAAAGGTATGGTTCCCAATTATCTTAGTACTTTGGTCAAAAAGGTCAATACTGGCTATATTATTATTATTTATTTCTTAGCAGACTTACAATTGTTACAAGATATCACATTATTTTGCATACAATTACCCATTTATACAGTTGGGTTTTTACTGGAGCAATCTAGGTAAAGTACCTTGCTCAAGGGTACAGCAGCAGTGTCCCCCACCTGGAATTGAACCCACAACTCTCCAGTCAAGAGTCCAGAGCCCTAACCACTACTCCACACGGCTATAGTTTGCGATCTTATGATTCTGGTAGTTTGGTAGTCCCAAGGATACGGACACGATTAGGAGAACTCGCTTTATCTTATCAGCTCCCAAAAACCTGGAACATTTTTTCACATGGTTTAAGAATGGAATTTGATAGCCTCTCATGTTTTGGTTATAAGGAGCGTATTGGGGATTTGCTTAAACCCCCTTGCCATTGCTTTTCTTTTAGTCCACATTGAAAAAAAATAAAAAATAAAACCTGCTGTATTATTATTATTGTGTCTGCATATGACAGGACCCCCTTGTAAATAAGACCTCAGCCTCAATGAGTTCATTTCCTGTATAAATAAATAAATACATACATAAATAAATATTATGTTTAATTGTGAATTGTCTATTTTTAGACCATGAAGTGCTGTGAAATAAGCATTTTTTAAAAAAGATTAACTATCGTCCAAGAAACCCACTCTAAATAACTGATGAGTTCAAAGTAGTCTGTGGGGCCACGCTTTCTGCAAGTACAGCGGTTTCATATTTGTGTTTTGCTGTTAAATTAATTTTATTTTTAATATTGAATCTCCTTTAGACTGGGATATTTAACTTAAATGCAGGGCATTTATAACACAGCTTAATAAGGGGAGGAGGAAAATGCAGGCGTGTATTTCTGACTGCCCCATGCTGGCAACAGGATATAGTGGAGACACCCATGTGTATGTAGCACATCACAATTACAGAAGCACTATCCAGTCCTGATGAAACACGTTATAGTGGAGACGCCCATGCGCACATGGCACATCACAATTACAGAAGCACTATCCAGTCCTGATGAAACACGTTATAGTGGAGACGCCCATGCGCACATGGCACATCACAATTACAGAAGCACTATCCAGTCCTGATGAAACACGTTGTTGGGAGTATCAGAATGTGCAGATATACTGTAGGCCCCGAAAGTCTCACTCAGTATCTACCAGGTGATATGCAGAGTGAGTCAGGTGGTCAGGAGCTTGCTCGTTGGAGTTCTGAGGCGCTCAGTTCCCCGCGGGGTACACTGGATTGGCCCTTGCCCTCCTCTGGCTTGGATAGAGAAATGGACAGGATTCAGGTCAGGTGTCAGTGTGCTGCAGCTCGGCAGCATCTAATTGGCTGGATTGTCTCTTGTTTATTTTCAACAAGTGCATTCCTGTGGTGAGGCAACAAACAGTGTAGTACTGACTTTCTGCATGAGGTATTAATTATGTTATTAATTGTAAGTTTTGCATTATGTGTATGTGTGTGTCTTTTATAGTTAAGTTGTTTTTAATCATTATGTTTAAATTGTATGTGAATGTGTTGTTTATAGTCGTTTTAATGTGCTTACTAATTCAGTTGGTTTAATATGCTGTTATATTAAGTTTCTATACAGTATTGTGTAAGTTTCGAGTTCTTTTCATTTCCCATCGGCAAAACCAGCAGTTTTGCATAGCCTAACACGACTCAAAGGCACAGATGAGGGGAAGGTACATTAAAAGACAAAATGGATGCACCCTGCTCAATGTAGCACATGGCAGACCATAAGGTCAGAGAGCACAGCCCCCTTTCCCACAGAGGAAGTATGTGATAGGCTCGCCGTGTGTGATGAGAGAGAGACTACCTCGATTATTGGACAGAAGGGGGAAGGGGAGTCAACATTTGTTTACAAAGGTATAAATACCAAACATTGTAAAGTTGTGTCAGTCTTGTAATCTCTTTCGAATTGACTCCATGGATTTCCGTGCTTTCTGAAACAAACATATCATGCACTGAGCTGTAGTGATCGAGGCCTTGTCCAAAGTCAGTTTGAATCTTGTGCTTATATGATTGTATAGGAGGTATACCTTTCTTGTATATAAAGTGTTTTTTAATCAAAAACCATTTGTCAGCTTAATTTTTTCACTACAACAGGAGTAAACAGGAACTATCCTCCAAAAAGACACAGGTACTATATCTATATCGATAGTATCTATATACTATACCTATATGTACATGTCACACATTTGTACCAGCGTATCTTGAAAACTGTTCATCTAGTTGTAAGTATGAGCATGCCTTTGCACATTTGAGTCTTATGAAAGTCAACACGGATATCTGTTACTACACATGGTACTAAAACCTTATAGAAGGCCATGGCTGGTTTTCCAGACATTTCTTACATGTGATGTTATTCTGTTGAATGCAAAGCAGGTTGCTGTAATCTTTTTCATGAGGGTCATTTTGAATTGACTGCTGTTTTGGCAGTCAGGACAGGTACTTTCCTCTACTTTCTGCTATACTTTAATTATGACCAGTGATAAAACAGAGCAGGCTGTGTTGGGTCATTCAAAGGACATCAAAGTGGGGAGCTTAGAGAGTTATTGAATTCTTATTTTCTGGTGTCTGTATTGGCGAGATGTTTTGTAACCAACATGCTGGTATTTTTTGGCATGAATTATAATAAATATTTGAATTATTATATCTCCTTCAGTCCTGGTGTTCATCTGCATGCAGAAGAAGTCTCAGTTGGGAGAGCACGTTTGCACCTGAAGGGGGGATATTTTGGGTTGGTTTGGTTACAGACTGGATAATGCCGTCCAACAGGGATTTTCTTGATTGTGATTTGGTTGAAATTGGCTTTGATCAAACTGCAGTTCTCTCTGTCTATAGTGAGAGTGCAGCTCTTCTATGGAGTCCGCTTCTCAATGGTGCCCAATTCTGTTTTCAGCCAAGAAAGCCCCTGATGGATCGGTCATTCCGAACGGGTATTGTGATTTCTGTTTGGGCGGCTCCAAGAAGACAGGCTGCCCTGAAGACCTGATCTCCTGTGCAGACTGCGGGCGCTCAGGTAAGGGCGCACCTCCTCGGAGCCCAGCCAACTTTATTACATTTACTGGATTACTTTGCATTGCTTGTGATACATTTTCCACTGGTCCACACCTCTTGTGACAGGATAAAAATAATACCTGTGAATTGACGTGAAGATTCTGGGTTAGCTAGTAATGTTGCTGAGGCAGAATCACTTGGATAAGACCCAACACAACAAACTTTTGAGATCAATTAACTACTAGAGCTTAGATTAGCTGAATGGGCTCCTCTCCTTCGTACATTTTCTTAGGTTTTCATTCAACCAGCACTTTGAAAGCTTAGAACAATATAAAGGTAATAACAAAAAATACCCTGCAAAGTTTACCAGAAATACATTACGTCACCTTTGTTGGGTCCCGTGTTGCTTGTTATATGTTTAAACATATTGGCTGATGGTTCTGAATCATTTTCCAATACTCTTTTGAAAATTTTAATCACACATCACAGATTAAACCAACTGGGAAATACATTTCACAACATTTATAGGGAGCATTTGCGAGAAAATAAAATGTCTTCTAAGGATCGCAGTGTGTCCAGTTCACACTCCCTACTGCAACAATGCTGGTTTTCCTTTCCACCCTACAGTGCTCATTTCAAGGAGAGCACCAGTACTGTTGCAGAAGGGTGATGTCTGGCCATGGTCTTGATGCTGAACCCCTTGGATCCATTAAGACCGGGCTTCACACATGTGATAAATCAGACACTAAGAACTGGTAGAGCATGAAGCATGAATGGCCAGCTCTCAGTTGTAATTGTCTTATGTTCTTATGAAGAACAAGGAGGAAAGGAGCAAAACCCACTCCCAGATCCTGATACTGAAATGCACCAATGAACAGAGGCATGGTAAAGCACGGTAAACCATTGTAGAACACAGTAAATCAATAGTCTTAAACTGCAGAAATACTGTGCAATGGTAAGAGACACTGAGGCATTTATTGGTCCCTGGCTGCCTTAAATAATGAAATATGTATGTCAATTGCTGACAATCGTTGACAATGTCAATTCTTCATGGAAAATAATAATTTAGATTCTGGTCTTTTTGGTAGCATTGCACTTGAAAGGCATTTGTTTCTGTAATCAAAAAGTACATTTGTTTTTCCTTTTCCACTTTGAAACGACAGTACATTGAGCTGTAAACATATTAGTTGCAATTACACAGCCTCCTCAATTAACTGAACAGTTTAATAAATGAGTGATAGCCACGATCTGATACACAGTAAACTGTAACACGGGAATGTCTGTGCAAACTTGAACCTACAGATGCCCCGGTATGTTTGCATACAGTACTGTGCAAAAGTTTTAGGCAGGTGTGAAAAAATGCTGTAAAGTAAGAATGCTTTCAAAAATAGAGATGTTAATAGATTATATTTATCAATTAACTAAATGCAAAGTGAGTGAACAGAAGAAAAATCTAAATCAAATCCATATTTGTGTGACCACCCTTTGCCTTCAAAACAGCATCAAGCATCAATTCTTCTAGGTACACTTGCACACAGTTTTTGAAGGAACTCGGCAGGTAGGTTGGCCCAAACATCTTGGAGAACTAACCACAGTTCTTCTGTGGATTTAGGCAGCCTCAGTTGCTTCTCTCTCTTCATGCAATCCCAGACAGACTCGATGATGTTGAGATCAGGGCTCTGTGGGGGCCATACCATCACTTCCAGGACTCCTTGTTCTTCTTTACGCTGAAGATAGTTCTTAATGACTTTCGCTGTATGTTTGGGGTCGTTGTCATGCTGCAGAATAAATTTGGGGCCAATCAGATGCCTCCCTGATGGTATTGCATGATGGATAAGTATCTGCCTGTACTTCTCAGCATTGAGGAGACCATTAATTCTGACCAAATCCCCAACTCCATTTGCAGAAATGCAGCCCCAAACTTGCAAGGAACCTCCACCATGCTTCACTGTTGCCTGCAGACACTCATTCGTATACGCTCTCCAGCCCTTCGCGAACAAACTGCCTTCTGCTACAGCCAAATATTTCAAATTTTGACTCATCAGTCCAGAGCACCTGCTGCCATTTTCTGCACCCCAGTTCCTGTGTTTTGTGCATAGTTGAGTCGCTTGGCCTTGTTTCCACGCCGGAGGTATGGCTTTTGGCATAAGTCTTCCATGAAGGCCACTTCTGACCAGACTTCTCCGGACAGTAGATGGGTGTACCAGGGTCCCACTGTTTTCTGCCAGTTCTGAGCTGATGGCACTGCTGGACATCTTCCTATTGTGAAGGGAAGTAAGCATGATGTGTCTTTCATCTGCTGCAGTAAGTTTCCTTGGCCGACCACTGCGTCTCACGGTCCTCAACGTTGCCCGTTTCTTTGTGCTTCTTCAAAGAGCTTGGACAGCACATCTGGAAACCCCTGTCTGCCTTGAAATTTCTGCCTGGGAGAGACCTTGCTGATGCAGTATAACTACCTTGTGTCTTGTTGCTGTGCTCAGTCTTGCCATGGTGTATGGCTTTTGACAGTAAACTGTCTTCAGCAACCTCACCTTGTTAGCTGAGTTTGGCTGTTCCTCACCCAGTTTTATTCCTCCTACACAGCTGTTTCTGTTTCAGTTAATGATTGTGTTTCAACCTACATATTGAATTGATGATCATTAGCACCTGTTTGGTATAATTGTTTAATCATACACCTGACTATATGCCTACAAAATCCCTGACTTTGTGCAAGTGTACCTAGAAGAATTGATGCTGTTTTGAAGGCAAAGGGTGGTCACACCAAATATGGATTTGATTTAGATTTTTCTTCTGTTCACTCACTTTGCATTTAGTTAATTGATAAATATAATCTATTAACATTTTTGAAAGCATTCTTACTTTACAGCATTTTTTCACACCTGCCTAAAACTTTTGCACAGTACTGTATATGAAAAATACACTGAGTACTGTACTGTATATGGATTCAATATGGAAATGTTCAATGTGAAAATTGCTTACTTGCAAACACTTCACATTTTCCATTTTCCAAATGTGATATTTTTGTTTCATTTTGCATAATTTGATAGGGGGTGATTTTAAAGTTTGATAAAGTCAGTAATAATTAAGTTTACAGTACCAAAAATAGAAGAATAGCAAAATAAATATATTGTGCAGCCCCTACAGTGGAAGACAAATAGACTTTTTGACTATCATCTTCTAATGGTTCAGTTCATTTATTTTCACATGTTGGGGTTTGGGTGTGGGTTCATTCTTTATTTTAACACTTTCATTCCTGAATTATTTTTGTCGAGCTGTTATATCATCCAAAAAGGAACTCCTTTATTGATATGCTTTAGATGTCAATACTTTAAGAACTCTAAACCCCACATACTGAAAAATAACTACTTGTGTGATTACAGTTGATGAATCTTTAATATTGTTCTTTAATGCCTTTTATCACTACAATACAGAACCCTTATGTTAACATACGGTTCTAAGGTAAGGCAAGGTGGTGGGTCCCACCAGGCCTGAAAGGGTTAATGCTTGATAAGCCCACCATAGGGTTCTTAGAGCCCCCTGGGGTGCAGACTGACTCATGCAATCTGCAGCTTGCTGGTTCCAATCCCAGCCATGCTAATTTGCTGTCCTTGGCCCACAGGGAGATATGCATTGACCAACATACACTGTGCTGGAAATAATCCAGGACTGAAATAAAGCCCTGCACAACACAGCGTTCTTCTGCACAATGGGACATATTAAAAATAAAGACTGTTACAATTTGTATTATTATTATATTCTCAAAGCGTTTCCTCCAGTCTTTAATTAACTCCTGTTGTTTTAAAGATGTAAAACGCCTGTTAATTTTACAGCGCTTGAACCAAGCAACTAAGTTATATATCTCAAGTTCTATTACTTTTTCCTTTTGTAACATGATTAACAAGAATCAGTTAATACAGGCAGGCTTACCTGAGGGGTGAGCGTTGGTGTTTTCTATGACTCAAGCATGTTTGCCCCTGTGTACGTTGTTTAATTTTATTTGTTCTTCTTGTGTCTGCATATTGCTTTTACTTCCATGTTGTGGTCGTGAGGCCTCATGCAGGTTTTAAGGATTTCAGACTGTTTGGCATTATGTTTATTAGTTTATTATTAGTTTATTTAGCAGATGCCTTTATCCAAGGCGACTTACAGAGACTAGGGTGTGTGAACTATGCATCAGCTGCAGAGTCACTTACAACTATGTCTCACCCGAAAGACGGAGCACAAGGAGGTTAAGTGACTTGCTCAGGGTCACACAATGAGTCAGTGGCTGAGGTGGGATTTGAACCGGGGACCTCTTGGTTACAAGTCCTTTTCTTTAACCACTGGACCACACATTATGTTTGTAGAATGTAGATTTTCCAGTGATTTATACTATGCATTGGCCATACTTCAGCATGGTTTGTCATGTTTTTAAATTTGCTATACCATATATGTGCTTTAAACGGCTTAGCTACGCCATGATACATGTGCATGGAAACTGTTCAGCTCTCATGCTTATAACATAGTTATCTGCACATACCACAGTGTAACATGGCTGGCCATGGTCTTAAATAGGGCTTCCTATAGCTCTGGCCTTTACAATGCTTACCTATGCCTTCGCAATGCTTTATTACACTTTCCTAGGCTTTTACTATGGGGAACTTTTATAATGGAAGACACATATTTTATTGGTCGGAAAAATGATCTGACATCTGTTTTCTCAATAGACTCCTCTGTCTCTGTAGAAGATACCCCCCACCACACACACACACACACACACACACACACACACACACACACACACACACACACACACACACACACACACACAGCCCCAGCCCCCAAGCAGTCAAACAAAGCAGACTCAGCACAATAGTTTTTTTTTTTTTTTAATAAGCTGTGGTGGAATTGCATTTTGACATTTTGTCAGACAACAGTAGCTGCAGAAGTGCTGTGATTAAAAAGCTCACAGCGCAGGAAACTTTCAGAGAAGAATGAAATGAAAGCATGCCACTTTCCCACACACAGACACCCAATCAGCCCCAGCTCCTTTTTTATATGAAATTGTTCATGAAAATGAATTTCACAGGTTCGCAAATGATTTCTCTAATAATTCCAGACCTGTGCTATTGTATTCTTCTTGGTTGTAACAGTGACAATAGGCAACAGCAGTTGGATGTATATTTCATGTGTGATATTTTGGATAGCTGGTATCCTCCTCTCTTTAGGTTAGGAGGGTGAAATGGTTTGATTGACTGTACAGCTTCTATGGAGGATGCCAGTTGATCTTCAGTCATTCAGGGCTGGTACATTGAAATTTGACATATGTCCAGAGTGGTGTGAATATTCTTTCAATCTGGCACAAATATACTTTCAAAATCCTGATAAATATTGTATATGCTTTCATTCTGAATGAATACTGTAACTGGTATAATAAATCCTATTTCTAGTCCCAGTATTGTTCTGGGTTTAACATGAAATTGGGCTGAAAAAGTGGGATATATATTTCATGTAAGATAATTTGCTAAAGTCTGACAAATGCAGGATAGTAATAATAATGTAAAATAATAATAATAATAATAATAATAATAATAATAATAATAATAATAATAATAATAATAATAATAATATGTACAACATTAAATTCTAAATGTGATATTAACCCTATTTTCTAATTGAATGCACGTAAAAGGTGATATTACAAAAAAAAAATCTATTTTGTTCTTCAACATTAAACATAGGTTGGACAAAAAATTCTAAGTCTGACTTGTAGCACATGCGGTGGTGTAAATTGGCAGTCTATCACATCCCATGGCTGAGTATACTATTTATTCTGCACCATAGCAGCTTCTCCCTGTTGCAAGCCTGTATTAGTCCCGTTAGGACAGACTTCACCACTTGCTTGGCTCTGGCTGAAGGTTCCAGATCCGTTATTGCTGTTTGGAAAGGGAAGGGAATTGGACGTGTTGATCACTTTCTAGGTACCCTGGAGAGGCTGTAGACCGTAGGGAAGCCATGGGCAATGGGGGCAGGATAGGATCAATCCTTTCCTTGCCAATCATTGGACATATTGTTTATCAAGGGATAAATACGAAACTAGCTATTCGATTGACGATGTAGTTTGGTATTGGAGGCACCTAAAATATGCTTGAGCTTTACTTGATCTGATCTAAGGTTAAAGTGAGTTCCCTGCCAGAACCTCCGCACACAATGGACACATTTTCCATAGTAAAAGCACAGCCAAGTGTAAGCATAGTGAAAGCATGGTAGAGCACAGAGAGGTATATTAAAGCATATTTAAAAACATGGCAAACAATGGTAAGCTATGGAATATGCAAAGTATAACCATGGGAAAGCATAGGAACCTGCAAAAATACTTTGCAAGGTTACTGTGGTAAACTTTTATAAGGGACTAAACCATGCATATTACACTTACAGTGTATTTATATGGAGTAAGCAAGGACCTGGTTACTGAAGGAATATTTAACACATTGATCAGTGTAACTGCATCGGGCAGGGTGTAGTTTGGGTTGGATTTCATATATTTTTTTGTATTATCCTCACATTCTAGGTGCTGCAACACTTGCATCCCAAGGTGTTATATAAGCACCCCCAGTAGGATATGGGTGGTCTCTCAGTCTGCTGGCACTTTATTTATTTAAAAGATATTCTGAAGTCACTAACGGCTACCTTTACCAGCACAGGGTCTCCGCAGTCTCATTGTTAATGTAAATATTTAGTTTTGTTTATGGTTTGTGAGAGAAGGTTTTATCACTCATGTAAGCTGTAGGAACAGTTTGTGAAGCAGGCTGTGCAGCCTTGAGAGAAGTGCTCAAAGCGCTGACCCAAAATGACAGCGTGTGGACGTCTAAAGAGAGTTCCATGAAAGAGACAGCTCACTTAGTGAGCACAAAGCTCATGGGTGAATGGGACTCTTAACCTGACAGGCAGCTTTCTTTAATAGTTCTTGGAAAATAAATATTTAACATTTTATGGAAACAACGAGCAGCAGTAGTTATATAACAGTTTTAAATGAAGGAACAGAGTTGATTATTGAGAAGTGTATAAACTGATTCATCATCAGGTCCATATAATGAGTCAAACGGTAATTTAGAAGCTACAAAAAATCTTAACTGGCAGTTACAGTGCTTACAGTGGTTCAATCTTACAGCGTTAATTACAAGATGTGGGTAATTTATCCAGAAAATCACCTAACCAGACTGCTTCCACTGTGCTCTCATCTAGCTGTATGTCATCCTTTGTGATGCAAACTTGTCATAGGTCAGGATAAAACCCTTTTTAACAAGGAAGAAAGAAAAGAAAGGAGACATGTTAAATATTTGCATTGCTGTTTTATGTTTTAGTTAATTTCTCAATAAAAGTGCATAAATCTAAGCATTTTTCCCACACATATTTGTTGGCGTCAGCAAATGTATTTATTTGTCTTTATACTGATTTTAATTGTGAAGTGGTCTTTATACTGATCTTAATTGTGAAGTGGTCTTTATACTGATCTTAATTGTGAAGTGGTCTTTATACTGATCTTAATTATGAAGTGGTCTTTATACTGATCTTAATTGTGAAGTGGTCTTTATACTGATCTTAATTGTGAAGTGGTCTTTATACTGATCTTGTATCTTGCTGTGAGTAAATCTCTCCACCGCTGGTGTGTTTCTGAAAGCTTCACAACCAGCACGAGTATAAACACATGGTGATTACATCAGGTACTAGAGCCACCTGCAAACAATGGACACCTCGCAAACCTTGACATCTTAAAAACTCTTTTGTACTGTGCTAATTACATTACCTAGCAACAACAACAAAAAATACAATCTGAGCTGTGGATTTGACTAAACATTTTTTTTTAGTTTTCCATGTTTTTTTTGTACTAATTTCTTATTTCTTATTTTGTTCTGGCACTGCTTCTGTGACAGGTCTACTGTATACAGTACATGGACAGTGTTTTCATTTCGCTCAAGTCGCAAAGTGAATGTCACACTACAAAACGATATACCCAGTTAAAAAATAAAGAAGCCTCGCAAAATATGGTCAAGTTTGTCTGCTAGTTTGAATTAATTACTAACAATTATTATGATCAAAAATTCTTTAAGGGGACTTTAAAATGTTCATGTGTCTCTCTGTACATTTTTGGTAACACTTTATATTAAGGTGTTGCTTATTAATGTTTTATAAATATATAATTGATACGTAATAACTATGTTATAGAATGTTAATAAAGCATTATAGTTTATAACCATGCAATAGCCATAGACGGAATTACGTTTAAAAACCCCAAAGTACAATAGGTGGCTAGAAATTGGTCCTATTTGCTAGTGCATGATTATAAACCATCTATAATGCTTTATTAACACTCATAACATAGTTATTAAGCATATATTATATATTTTAAAAATATTAATAAGCAGCTCCTTAAAATAAAGTGTTACCTATTTTTCCATATATCTGGAAAACCGCTTATCCATTTGTGATAAAACCTGGTTATCAATAGAAATAAGTTATTGAGAGTATTCTATTCTGTGCATATATATGGAGGTGTGTGTCTGTGTGTCACAATTACCTTTTTACACGTATCTTAAGAACACAAGAAGTTATTGCACTCAAAAAAAACAAGTCATTTTAATATACATTACCATGATACTAACAGCCCTTTTCAATACCCAATGACAAGTAGGTCCTGAATACCACTTATCCATATTGTCATCAAATAATTCATTGCAATTTCTTATTCTATACTACTCTGCACATAGTGTTGGTATACATCACGGTCGTCGACTTGTTCATCACACTGAGAGCTCGGATTTTGAATTGAATTGTTGAACCAAATGTCTTGAATCAAATACAGTGCCATTAATAAAGGCAACTTTCTGCCTTAGCTGCATCATACCATGGATAGCAGTAATATGGGTTAATGGTTTAGGAGATATTGCAAACAGCTGACTGCTGGTGTAATGCTGTTAATGAGTTGGGGGTGGTTGGCATTTTTTTAATTTTTCTTTCTTGCTAACTGGTCCTTTGAGGGAGCGCTGGGATAGGTTTGTGTGAGAAACTGGATTTCTGTTTCTTTGTACGAAGCAGCTGTGCACACCTGCTGACATGAGGGTAACAGCATTTTAACACACAATGCCAGCTTTTATTGTATAACGCAAAACTAAAAACAAAAAAAAACAATATAAATGCTACCATGTAAATGATCTTGCAGTTATACAGTTAGGGCTAGATGGAGTTTCTTCCAGACACAATTGCTTATAAATATGTTTTAATTTGTCATTTCATATATATATATATATATATATATATATATATATATATATATATATATATATATATATATATATATATATATATATATATATATATATATATATAGTACTGTGCAAAGGTTTTAGGCAGGTGTGAAAAAATGCTGTAAAAGTAAGAATGCTTTCAAAAATAGACATCTTAATAGATTATATTTATCAATTAACTAAATGCAAAGTGAGTGAACAGAAGAAAAATCTAAATCAAATCCATATTTGGTGTGACCACCCTTTGCCTTCAAAACAGCATCAATTCTTCTAGGTACACTTGCACAAAGTCAGGGATTTTGTAGGCATATAGTCAGGTGTATGATTAAACAATTATACCAAACAGGTGCTAATGATCATCAATTCAATATGTAGGTTGAAACACAATCATTAACTGAAACAGAAACAGCTGTGTAGGAGGAATAAAACTGGGTGAGGAACAGCCAAACTCAGCTAACAAGGTGAGGTTGCTGAAGACAGTTTACTGTCAAAGTCATACACCATGGCAAGACAGAGCACAGCAAAAAGACACAAGGTAGTTAAACTGCATCAGCAAGGTCTCTCCCAGGCAGAAATTTCAAGGCAGACAGGGGTTTCCAGATGTGCTGTCCAAGCTCTTTTGAAGAAGCACAAAGAAAGACAGCGTTGAGGACCGTGAGACGCAGTGGTCAGCCAAGGAAACTTACTGCAGCAGATGAAAGACACATCATGCTTACTTCCCTTCGCAATCGGAAGATGTCCAGCAGTGCCATCAGCTCAGAATTGGCAGAAAACAGTGGGACCCTGGTACACCCATCTACTGTCTGGAGAAGTCTGGTCAGAAGTGGCCTTCATGGAAGACTTGCGGCCAAAAAGCCATACCTCCGACGTGGAAACAAGGCCAAGCGACTCAACTATGCATGAAAACACAGGAGCTGGGGTGCAGAAAAATGGCAGCAGGTGCTCTGGACTGATGAGTCAAAATTTGAAATATTTGGCTGTAGCAGAAGGCAGTTTGTTCGCAGAAGAGCTGGAGAGCAGTACATGAATGAGTGTCTGCAGGCAACAGTGAAGCATGGTGGAGGTTCCTTGCAAGTTTGGGGCAGCTTTTCTGCAAATGGAGTTGGGGATTTGGTCAGAATTAATGGTCTCCTCAATGCTGAGAAGTACAGGCAGATACTTATCCATCATGCAATACCATCAGGGGAGGCATCTGATTGGCCCAAATTTATTCTGCAGCATGACAGCGACCCCAAACATACAGCGAAAGTCATTAAGAACTATCTTCAGCGTAAAGAAGAACAAGGAGTCATGGAAATGATGGTATGGCCCCACAGATCCCTGATCTCAACATCATCGAGTCTGTCTGGGATTACATGTAGAGAGAGAAGCAACTGAGGCTGCCTAAATCCACAGAAGAACTGTGGTTAGTTCTCCAAGATGTTTGGGCCAACCTACCTGCCGAGTTCCTTCAAAAACTGTGTGCAAGTGTACCTAGAAGAATTGATGCTGTTTTGAAGGCAAAGGGTGGTCACACCAAATATTGATTTGATGTAGATTTTTCTTCTGTTCACTCACTTTGCATTTTGTTAATTGATAAATATAAACTATCAACTATTATTATTTTTGAAAGCATTCTTACTTTACAGCATTTTTTCACACCTGCCTAAAACTTTTGCACAGTACTGTATATATACACTTGATTACATTGGGGTGCTTGAATCTAAGCCAACATTACACTTGTGTGTTTGAAGAGTCTAAGCTTAGTCAACCAGTTTAATAATGAATATGCGCTTGACTGGCGAGTCCATGAGGTTAATAGCATAAAATCTGCTTTACTTTAAGAACATGGACTTGAGTATGCGCTTACATGTATCCCAGATGTATTTTAATTCTAAAATATGAAATTGAAAATAATTGTAGCTTACAAAATACTTCCATTAATCGTACCCGTTGTGCACTTCCATTAGCTGCATAGGTCTCAAATTTGCAGTTTTGAAAGAAACACATGCTATAGCAAACATGCCTTTACATTTTAAAGATCTGGTACTACACTAAGTTCTCAGTTTGGTTGTCTTGTCTTCCAGGAAGTCTGTATTACTTCCTTGTTCATTACACCCCAGAAGTATCTTCTGGGTCAAAGCATTTTACTGGCTGAAAGCAACAGGCTAAGCGGCTGATTGGCTATTGAGAGGAAAGAAGCCAGTGAAGGGGTGGGGACAGTCCCCCTACCTTCCAGGTGAAATGACCCAGGAAGTGCAAGACAGTCTGAAAGCATGCATGGCAAACGGCGATTTCTTTAACCCAGTGTAATAGCAGATATCATATTTTTAAAATTAACATACTTAAAAACAAGTGTTTCGTTCAAAACTGCACATTTGGAAGAGAAAATGTATGGAACTGTTTTGTTAGCTACAGTTACTTTAAAGGCTAGGTAGCTTTTATTTATTTATTTTTCATCTGTCTCTTCCCTTTTTATGGTTTGCAACTATTTTGAGTGGTTCGGGTGTAATGAATGGTAATCTCAGCCTATTCTCATCCAATAACTGCAAACATCAGAAATACTATAAAGTGACATCTGAAGCTGTAACTGTTTTCTAAATTTACTGATAAATTACCATCTTTTTCATCTTCTCGATCAGATCAGACTGATGAAATAAATTCAGAACACGTTCCTGATGTAAAAGAAGTATTTTAGAAGAAAGGCAATAGGCAAAACAAGTAACTGTGTGTGTTTATTGCACCCCCTGCAGGTCACCCCTCGTGCCTGCAGTTCACAGTGAACATGACGGCGGCTGTGCGGACGTACCGCTGGCAGTGCATCGAGTGCAAGTCCTGCAGCCTGTGCGGCACCTCCGAGAACGACGTGAGTAACACACCACACTACCATTCACAAACCCACGCTCCACCTCCTCCGAGAACGACGTGAGTAACACACACACTACCATTCACAAACCCACGCTCCACCTCCTCCGAGAACGACGTGAGTAACACACCACACTACCATTCACAAACCCACGCTCCACCTCCTCCGAGAACGACGTGAGTAACACAGCACACTACCATTCACAAACCCACGCTCCACCTCCTCCGAGAACGACGTGAGTAACACACCACACTACCATTCACAAACCCACGCTCCACCTCCTCCGAGAACAACGTGAGTAACACACACCACACTACCATTCACAAACCCACGCTCCGCCTCCTCCGAGAACGACGTGAGTAACACACACACACTACCATTCACAAACCCACTCCACCTCCTCCGAGAACGACATGAGTAACACACACCACACTACCATTCACAAACCCACACTCCACCTCCTCCAAGAACGACATGAGTAACACACACCACACTACCATTCACAAACCCACGCTCCACCTCCTCCAAGAACGACGTGAGTAACACACACCACACTACCATTCACAAACCCACGCTCCACCTCCTCCAAGAACGACGTGAGTAACACACACCGCACTACCATTCACAAACCCACGCTCCACCTCCTCCGAGAACGACGTGAGTAACACACACCACACTACCATTCACAAACCCACGCTCCACCTCCTCCGAGAACGACGTGAGTAACACACACCACACTACCATTCACAAACCCACGCTCCACCTCCTCCGAGAACGACGTGAGTAACACACACACACTACCATTCACAAACCCACGCTCCACCTCCTCCGAGAACGGCGTGAGTAACACACCACACTACCATTCACAAACCCACTCCACCTCCTCCGAGAACGACGTGAGTAACACACACACACACTACCATTCACAAACCCACGCTCCACCTCCTCCGAGAACGACGTGAGTAACACACCACACTACCATTCACAAACCCAGCTCCACCTCCTCCGAGAACGGCGTGAGTAACACACCACACTACCATTCACAAACCCACGCTCCACCTCCTCCGAGAGCGGCGTGAGTAACACACCACACTACCATTCACAAACCCACGCTCCACCTCCTCCGAGAACGGCGTGAGTAACACACACCACACTACCATTCACAAACCCACGCTCCACCTCCTCCGAGAACGGCGTGAGTAACACACACACACTACCATTCACAAACCCACTCCACCTCCTCCAAGAACGACGTGAGTAACACACACCACACTACCATTCACAAACCCACGCTCCACCTCCTCCGAGAACGACGTGAGTAACACACACCACACTACCATTCACAAACCCACGCTCCACCTCCTCCGAGAACGACGTGAGTAACACACACCACACTACCATTCACAAACCCACGCTCCACCTCCTCCGAGAACGGCGTGGTAACACACACCACACTACCATTCACAAACCCACGCTCCACCTCCTCCGAGAACGACGTGAGTTACACACACCACACTACCATTCACAAACCCACGGTCCACCTCCTCCGAGAACGACGTGAGTAACACACACCACACTACCATTCACAAACCCACAATCCACCTCCTCCGAGAACGACGTGAGTAACACACACCACACTACCATTCACAAACCCACGCTCCACCTCCTCCGAGAACGACGTGAGTAACACACACCACACTACCATTCACAAACCCACGCTCCACCTCCTCCGAGAACGACGTGAGTAACACACCACACTACCATTCACAAACCCACGCTCCACCTCCTCCGAGAACGACGTGAGTAACACACCACACTACCATTCACAAACCCACGCTCCACCTCCTCCGAGAACGACGTGAGTAACACAGCACACACCACACTACCATTCACAAACCCACGCTCCACCTCCTCCGAGCGGCGTGAGTAACACACACACACACTACCATTCACAAACCCACGCTCCACCTCCTCCGAGAACGACGTGAGTAACACACACACACTACCATTCACAAACCCACGCTCCACCTCCTCCGAGAACGACGTGAGTAACACACACCACACTACCATTCACAAACCCACGCTCCACCTCCTCCAAGAACGGCGTGAGTAACACACACCACACTACCATTCACAAACCCACGCTCCACCTCCTCCGAGAGCGACGTGAGTACACACACCACACTACCATTCACAAACCCACGCTCCACCTCCTCCGAGAACGGCGTGAGTAACACACACCACACTACCATTCACAAACCCACTCCACCTCCTCCGAGAGCGGCGTGAGTAACACACACCACACTACCATTCACAAATCCACGCTCCACCTCCTCCGAGAACGGCGTGAGTAACACACACCACACTACCATTCACAAACCACGCTCCACCTCCTCCGAGAGCGACGTGAGTAACACACACACACTACCATTCACAAACCACGCTCCACCTCCTCCGAGAACGACGTGAGTAACACACACCACACTACCATTCACAAACCCACGCTCCACCTCCTCCGAGAACGACATGAGTAACACACACCACACTACCATTCACAAACCCACGCTCCACCTCCTCCGAGAACGACGTGAGTAACACACACCACACTACCATTCACAAACCCACGCTCCACCTCCTCCAAGAACGACGTGAGTAACACACCACACTACCATTCACAAACCCACGCTCCACCTCCTCCGAGAACAACGTGAGTAACACACACCACACTACCATTCACAAACCCACGCTCCACCTCCTCCGAGAACGACGTGAGTAACACACACCACACTACCATTCACAAACCCACGCTCCACCTCCTCCGAGAACGACGTGAGTAACACAGCACACACCACAGTACCATTCACAAACCCACGCTCCACCTCCTCCGAGAACGACGTGAGTAACACACACCACACTACCATTCACAAACCCACGCTCCACCTCCTCCGAGAACGACGTGAGTAACACAGCACACACCACACTACCATTCACAAACCCACGCTCCACCTCCTCCGAGAATGACGTGAGTAACACACACCACACTACCATTCACAAACCACGCTCCACCTCCTCCGAGAGCAGCGTGAGTAACACACACCACACTACCATTCACAAACCACGCTCCACCTCCTCCGAGAGCGGCGTGAGTAACACACACCACACTACCATTCACAAACCCGCTCCACCTCCTCCGAGAACGACGTGAGTAACACACACCACACTACCATTCACAAACCCACGCTCCACCTCCTCCGAGAGCGACGTGAGTAACACACCACACTACCATTCACAAACCCACGCTCCACCTCCTCCGAGAGCGACGTGAGTAACACACCACACTACCATTCACAAACCCACGCTCCACCTCCTCCGAGAACGACGTGAGTAACACACACCACACTACCATTCACAAACCCGCTCCACCTCCTCCAAGAGCGGCGTGAGTAACACACACACACTACCATTCACAAACCCGCTCCACCTCCTCCAAGAACGGCGTGAGTAACACACACCACACTACCATTCACAAACCCACGCTCCACCTCCTCCGAGAGCGGCGTGAGTAACACACACCACACTACCATTCACAAACCCACGCTCCACCTCCTCCGAGAACGACGTGAGTAACACACACACACCACACTACCATTCACAAACCCACGCTCCACCTCCTCCGAGAACGACGTGAGTAACACACCACACTACCATTCACAAACCCACGCTCCACCTCCTCCGAGAACGACGTGAGTAACACACCACACTACCATTCACAAACCCACGCTCCACCTCCTCCGAGAACGACGTGAGTAACTGTCACAAAGACGACTGAGCGGTGACGTCACGGCAGAGCCAGGAAACACAGTACAGACAGAGACTTGGGGTTTTTGGTGAAGCTGAGCGCGTGATCGCGCTCAGCGTTTAATAATCAAACAGAACAGAAAAATAAACGGTTGTAACAAAAACACAGGACACGGCACTTTCGCCAAAATAAACAGACATAAACAAAACGAACTAACACTAAACAAGCGGTGGACGGACAGACACACAAACACGGTGAGTAAATAATAAAACAAGTACCGTGCTGGTCCTACCAGCACGCGATAGCAATTGTTCTATATATTTCCTATCTCTCTCTCTCTCTCACCCGTTCTCCACTCACGAACACCCAACCCGAGTGAGTGAAAACATACAGCTTTTATGCAGTTGTACGAGACTTCGATTGCTAGTCAATCATTCAATTGGAATCTCGGTACAACTGCACGTGAATTAATTAAAGTGCAATTCCCGTGACTCACATATTATTACTTTTAACTTGCACGTGATGTGATTTGTGCCCTCCTCGTGCCTAAATACAAATCTACAATTTAAACACATGTGAAACACAGACCCGCTTATATCCCGTGTACCAATGCCTATACACCAACATTTACACACAACACGTAACACAAAATACACACGGGGGCACTTTGCCACATATACCCCCTTGTGCAAAGCACACATGGCCTCAATGGCCACCTCCCCCTCAGTCCCAAAGTCCCGGAAGAGGGAAGCAAGTTGTTTCTGGGGGTGGCCATGGTGAAATGTCTGGCACCCCCAATTCTTCGTGGCTGGCAGCTCCCTCTTCGGGGCTTCAGCCACACTATCTCCTGCCGAAAGTGCAGCTGGGGAGCTGGTCTCCTGACCTCCCCCTTCTTCATGGCGGCAGTTCCCCTCCGTGGGGCTCCGACCACACAATCTCCGGCAGCGAAACTGCTGCGGGGAAGCTGGTCTCCTGACCTCCCCCTTCTTCATGGCCGGCAGTTCCCCTCCGTGGGGCTCCGACCACACAATCTCCGGCAGCGAAACTGCTGCGGGGAAGCTGGTCTCCTGACCTCCCCCTTCTTCATGGCGGCAGTTCCCCTCCGTGGGCGCCGGCCACCCATTCCGGCAGCGAAACTGCTGCGAGGGCGGGTCTCCTGACCTCCCCCTCGCCGTGGCCGCTAGCTCCCCTCCGTGGGGCTCTGGCCACCGTGTTTCCTGCCACGGAAATGCGGCTGGGGAGCTGGTCTCCTGACCTCCCCCTTTCTTCATGGCCGACAGCTCCCCTTCATGGGGTTCTGGCCATAGTGTAGCGACCCCAAGCGAAGCAGGACCCTCGACTACCCCAGGCGAAGCAGGATCCCTGGCGACCCCAGGCGGCGGCAGCGGACCCTCGGGAGGCGGCGGCAGCAGCAGCGGACCCTCGGGAGGCGGCGGCAGCAGCAGCGGACCCTCGGGAGGCGAACTTCGGGAGGGAGCCCCTGGCCATAGAGGCGGCAGCGGGAGCTCCACTTCTCCCTCGTACCCTGTACCCTGTGTGGAGCAAAAGGCAGCCCCAGGCGTCGCGGGCGACAGGCAGCCCAGGCGTCGCGGAGCGGCTGGCAACCCCAGGCGTCGCGGGCGGCTGGCAACCCAAGCGTGCGGGCGGCTGGCAACCCCAAGCGATGCGGGCGGCTGGCAACCCAAGCGATGCGGGCGGCTGGCAACCCCAGGCGATGCGAGCGGCAGGCATCCTTAGGCGATGCGAGGCAGGCATCCTTGGGCGGCGAGGCAGGCATCCTTGGGCGGCGAGGCAGGCATCCTTGGGCGGCGAGGCAGGCATCCTTGGGCGGCGAGGCAGGCATCCTTGGGCGGCGGGGCAGGCATCCTTGGGCGGCGGGGCAGGCATCCTTGGGCGGCGGGGCAGGCATCCTTGGGCAAAGCGGGGCAGGCATCCTTGGGCAGAGCGGGGCAGGGAGTCAGGACTAGCTGGGGTGCAGGTGTTGGCCCTCTTCTCGGCCTCTGCGGCGGGCGGTTCTTCCCGTGCTTCCCTCAGCAGCCTATGCAAGGGCTGCCGAGGACCGCCAGCATCTAGTCCGGGTCCTTCTGGTGAAGGGAGAGGCAGCTCCTGCTCCTCTCCTCGTGGCGGTGGGGAAGTGATACCAGCAGGCATTCATCCTCTGCTGGTTGGGGAAGTGTTACCAGCAGGCATTCATCCTCTGCTGGTGGGGAAAGTGATACCAGCAGGCATTCCTCCTCTGCTGGTTGGGGAAGTGTTACCAGCAGGCATTCATCCTCTGCTGGTGGGGAAAGTGATACCAGCAGGCATTCCTCCTCTGCTGGTGGGGTTGGCGGAGGCAGAGGCAGCTCCTGCTGCTCTGCTCCTGCCAGTGAAGGTGGCGGAGGCAGAGGCAGCTCCTGCTGCTCTGCTCCTGCCAGTGGAGGTGGGAGCGGCGTGTAGTCTCCTGGCGGCGGAGGTGGGAGCGGCGTGTAGTCTACCCTTGTTTCAGGGGACTGGTGCGGCCCTCCCTCTCTTGCAGGGGACTGGTGCGGCTCCACCTCGGAAGGGGAGACCAGCAGGCATTCACCCTCTGCTGGTGGACAGGGACCCAGCAGGCATTCACCCTCTGCTGGTGGACAGGGACCCAGCAGGCATTCACCCTCTGCTGGTGGACAGGGACCCAGCAGGCATTCACCCTCTGCTGGTGGACAGGGACCCAGCAGGCATTCACCCTCTGCTGGTGGACAGGGACCCAGCAGGCATTCACCCTCTGCTGGTGGACAGGGACCCAGCAGGCATTCACCCTCTGCTGGTGGACAGGGACCCAGCAGGCATTCACCCTCTGCTGGTGGACAGGGACCCAGCAGGCATTCACCCTCTGCTGGTGGACAGGGACCCAGCAGGCATTCACCCTCTGCTGGTGGACAGGGACCCAGCAGGCATTCACCCTCTGCTGGTGGACAGGGACCCAGCAGGCATTCACCCTCTGCTGGTGGACAGGGACCCAGCAGGCATTCACCCTCTGCTGGTGGAGGAGGCAGAGGCAGCTCCTGCTGCTCTGCTCCTGGCGGTGGAGGTGGCGGAGGCAGAGACAGCTCCTGCTGCTCTGCTCCTGCCGATGGAGGTGGCGGCGGGACCAGCAGGAATTCACCCTCTGCTGGTGGAGGTGGGAGCTGCAAGCAGTCCTCCCATGGCAATGGAGGTGGAACCAGCAGGAATTCACCCTCTGCTGGTGGAGGTGGGAGCTGCAAGCAGTCCTCCCATGGCAATGGAGGTGGAACCAGCAGGAATTCACCCTCTGCTAGTGGAGACTGGGGCTGTGGGCGCTCTACCTTCCCCTTTTGGGCTGTGGGCGCACCGACTCCTCCCTTTTGGGCTGTGGGCGCACCGACTCCTCCCTCTTGGGCTGTGGGCGCACCGACTCCTCCCTCTTGGGCTGTGGGCGCACCGACTCCTCCCTCTTGGGCTGTGGGCGCACCGACTCCTCCCTCTTGGGCTGTGGGCGCACCGACTCCTCCCACTCAGGCGTGGGACGTTCGGGCTCCTCCCACTCAGGCGTGGGACGTTCGGGCTCCTCCCACTCAGGCGTGGGACGTTCGGGCTCCTCCCACTCAGGCGTGGGACGTTCGGGCTCCTCCCACTCAGGCGTGGGACGTTCGGGCTCCTCCCACTCAGGCGTGGGACGTTCGGGCTCCTCCCACTCAGGCGTGGGGCGTTCGGGCTCCTCCCACTCAGGTACTGGAGAGGGCAGCGACTGCTCCTCTCCCTCTTGCTCACTGGAAGGCACCCCTCCCATGTCTGCAGCTAGGTACCCCAGCACCACCGCGGCAAGGTCACGAACTGATGCCGGGTTGTGCTGTTGCTCCCAGTCCTCCCATCGTTCCCCATCTCGCATCCGCAGTGTGTTAATAACCCAGGGGAGGTCACTGGCGAAGTTCCCCTCGGGGTGCACCAGCCAGTCCCATATTTCCCGGGACGGTGGGGAACCCGGTGGCAGTGGGGGTAGAGGGGTGGCTACTGATGCTTGGGGTGACAGCTGCTGCTTTCCCTGAGCCCACGTATCACGGGCACCCTGCCCGTTGTGGCTGTCCTCCTCCCAGCCCGGCATGCAGGGCGAGTGCTGCAGCTGTTGTTGTTGTTGCTGCTGCTGCTGCTTCCTGCAGCTCTTTCTCCCCATCCTCGTTTTACTGCAGCAACAAAACAAAAAACAAAAAAAACCCTACTGGCAAAACTGGAAAAAAACTGCGGTACCCGCTCTGGCCTGAGTCCTGGAGCGCTGTTATCCCGGTTCTGACACCACGTGTCACAAAGGCGACTGAGCGGTGGCGTCACGGCAGAGCCAGGAAACACAGTACAGACAGAGACTTGGGGTTTTGGTGAAGCTGGCGCGTGATCGCTCAGCGTTTAATAATCAAACAGAACAGAAAAATAAACGGTTGTAACAAAAACACAGGACACGGCACTTTCGCCAAAATAAACAGACATAAACAAAACGAACTAACACTAAACAAGCGGTGGACGGACAGACACACAAACACGGTGAGTAAATAATACAAACAAGTACCGTGCTGGTCCTACCAGCACGCGATAGCAATTGTTCTATATATTTCTATCTCTCTCTCTCTCTCTCCCGTTCTCCACTCACGAACACCCAACCCGAGTGAGTGAAAACATACAGCTTTTATGCAGTTGTACCGAGACTTCGATTGCTAGTCAATCATTCAATTGGAATCTCGGTACAACTGCACGTGAATTAATTAAAGTGCAATTCCCGTGCTCACATATTATTACTTTTAACTTGCACGTGATGTGATTTGTGCCCTCCTCGTGCCTAAATACAAATCTACAATTTAAACACATGTGAAACACAGACCCGTTTATATCCCGTGTACCGATGACTATACACCAACATTTACACACAACACGTAACACAAAATACACACAGGGGGGCACTTTGCCACAGTAACACACCACACTACCATTCACAAACCCACGCTCCACCTCCTCCGAGAACGACGTGAGTAACACACCACACTACCATTCACAAACCCACACTCCACCTCCTCCGAGAATGACGTGAGTAACACACACCACACTACCATTCACAAACCCACGCTCCACCTCCTCCGAGAACGACGTGAGTAACACACACCACACTACCATTCACAAACCCACGCTCCACCTCCTCCGAGAACGACGTGAGTAACACACACCACACTACCATTCACAAACCCACGCTCCACCTCCTCCGAGAACGACGTGAGTAACACACACCACACTACCATTCACAAACCCACGCTCCACCTCCTCCGAGAACGACGTGAGTAACACACACACACTACCATTCACAAACCCACGCTCCACCTCCTCCGAGAACGACGTGAGTAACACACACCACACTACCATTCACAAACCCACGCTCCACCTCCTCCGAGAACGACGTGAGTAACACACACCACACTACCATTCACAAACCCACGCTCCACCTCCTCCGAGAACGACGTGAGTAACACACACCACACTACCATTCACAAACCCACGCTCCACCTCCTCCGAGAACGACGTGAGTAACACACACCACACTACCATTCACAAACCCACGCTCCACCTCCTCCGAGAACGACGTGAGTAACACACACCACACTACCATTCACAAACCCACGCTCCACCTCCTCCGAGAACGACGTGAGTAACACACACCACACTACCATTCACAAACCCACGCTCCACCTCCTCCGAGAACGACGTGAGTAACACACACCACACTACCATTCACAAACCCACGCTCCACCTCCTCCGAGAACGACGTGAGTAACACACACACACACTACCATTCACAAACCCACGCTCCACCTCCTCCGAGAACGACGTGAGTAACACACACCACACTACCATTCACAAACCCACGCTCCACCTCCTCCGAGAACGACGTGAGTAACACACACCACACTACCATTCACAAACCCACGCTCCACCTCCTCCGAGAACGACGTGAGTAACACACACCACACTACCATTCACAAACCCACGCTCCACCTCCTCCGAGAACGACGTGAGTAACACACACCACACTACCATTCACAAACCCACGCTCCACCTCCTCCGAGAACGACGTGAGTAACACACACCACACTACCATTCACAAACCCACGCTCCACCTCCTCCGAGAACGACGTGAGTAACACACACCACACTACCATTCACAAACCCACGCTCCACCTCCTCCGAGAACGACGTGAGTAACACACACCACACTACCATTCACAAACCCACGCTCCACCTCCTCCGAGAACGACGTGAGTAACACACACCACACTACCATTCACAAACCCACGCTCCACCTCCTCCGAGAACGACGTGAGTAACACACACCACACTACCATTCACAAACCCACGCTCCACCTCCTCCGAGAACGACGTGAGTAACACACACCACACTACCATTCACAAACCCACGCTCCACCTCCTCCGAGAACGACGTGAGTAACACACACCACACTACCATTCACAAACCCACGCTCCACCTCCTCCGAGAACGACGTGAGTAACACACACCACACTACCATTCACAAACCCACGCTCCACCTCCTCCGAGAACGACGTGAGTAACACACACCACACTACCATTCACAAACCCACGCTCCACCTCCTCCGAGAACGACGTGAGTAACACACACCACACTACCATTCACAAACCCACGCTCCACCTCCTCCGAGAACGACGTGAGTAACACACACCACACTACCATTCACAAACCCACGCTCCACCTCCTCCGAGAACGACGTGAGTAACACACACCACACTACCATTCACAAACCCACGCTCCACCTCCTCCGAGAACGACGTGAGTAACACACACCACACTACCATTCACAAACCCACGCTCCACCTCCTCCGAGAACGACGTGAGTAACACACACCACTCTACCATTCACAAACCCACGCTCCACCTCCTCCGAGAACGACGTGAGTAACACACCACACTACCATTCACAAACCCACGCTCCACCTCCTCCGAGAACGACGTGAGTAACACAACACACACCACTACCATTCACAAACCCACGCTCCACCTCCTCCGAGAACGACGTGAGTAACACACACCACACTACCATTCACAAACCCACGCTCCACCTCCTCCGAGAACGACGTGAGTAACACAGCACACACCACACTACCATTCACAAACCCACGCTCCACCTCCTCCGAGAACGACGTGAGTAACACACACCACACTACCATTCACAAACCCACGCTCCACCTCCTCCGAGAACGACGTGAGTAACACACACCACACTACCATTCACAAACCCACGCTCCACCTCCTCCGAGAACGACGTGAGTAACACACACACACACTACCATTCACAAACCCACGCTCCACCTCCTCCGAGAACGACGTGAGTAACACACACCACACTACCATTCACAAACCCACGCTCCACCTCCTCCGAGAACGACGTGAGTAACACACACCACACTACCATTCACAAACCCACGCTCCACCTCCTCCGAGAACGACGTGAGTAACACACACCACACTACCATTCACAAACCCACGCTCCACCTCCTCCGAGAACGACGTGAGTAACACACACACACACTACCATTCACAAACCCACGCTCCACCTCCTCCGAGAACGACGTGAGTAACACACACCACACTACCATTCACAAACCCACGCTCCACCTCCTCCGAGAACGACGTGAGTAACACACACCACACTACCATTCACAAACCCACGCTCCACCTCCTCCGAGAACGACGTGAGTAACACACACCACACTACCATTCACAAACCCACGCTCCACCTCCTCCGAGAACGACGTGAGTAACACACACACACACTACCATTCACAAACCCACGCTCCACCTCCTCCGAACACGTGAGCAACACCACATCCATTCACAAACCCAGTCCACCTCATCGATAGCAGTCAATAGCACACACCACACTACCATTCACAAACCCATTGTGACTCCGCCCCTTCATGGATGACTGGCTTCCGACTGACCCTGGAATGAACTGCCAAACCATCCAGTCCGGGGCACACTGTTCACACTATACAGCGCCCTTACAGGTTGGGAGGGAGATTGTTGACTCGGATTCATTCGCTCTCTGTCACAGACTCCCATGTTTGTTTGTTTTTTTCAGATTTCTTTGAACAGGTCAGCTGCCCTCACCTAGATGTCAGACATGGAATGATTTGCCATATTTTCAAAGTGCTTCCTCCATTCTTTAATTAATTAAGGAGAAAAAAAATCATCTTACTGTAATGTTACAAAGTGAGAAACAAAAGCGATGTAGAGAACGTGCATTGTATCACTTAGCTGTTTGGCTCTATAGCAGTTTTGTAAAATAATAGGAGCTAGTTACAGGCTGGAGTAAATGCTTTAAAAATATTGATGACAGTTTTTCGTTTAGTGTATGGAAAACTACAAAGTGGTATGTAATTCAATATGTTAACGTAACATTGTTCAGCAGGTTTCGTTAGACTTTATGAAGCAAAATGAGTTGCTTATACAGGGTGATGCAAAGCTTTTGTCCATAGCTGTGCGTATCACATATGTGTGTTTCTGCTTGTGCTGGTATTACACAGTGTGAAGGAGGGGTATGAGCTGAGCCTTGTCATTGTGTGCAGGATCAGCTGCTGTTCTGTGATGACTGTGACCGAGGATACCACATGTACTGCCTGAGCCCCCCCATGGCCGAGCCCCCGGAAGGTGAGTGCTTCGGGAGAGTTCATCAGCTTCACTGAGACAAATAGAAGGGCATTGAGACAAAACATCAAAGCGAGAAAAAGAAGAAGCAGTTAGGAACAGAGCAAGAGGTGCACTGATGCACTAACATCATAAAACGATACATACCGCAAAACTCAGCCACAGTGTGATATGTATCATCATACATGTGATGGTCATGAGGGGCTTGTATGAGAAGATCCTTCAATGAAGGACTCTTTTATTAAAAACTACCCCTAAATATAATAGTGAGAGCATGAAACACACCACCAGCTGGACTGCAATGAGCTATGCTGCAATCCAAGGAAATTAAAACATGATTTAAGATAATCGTTTATCATTTTTAAGTGCATAGGTATAGGCAACTGAAAATGTCATTATCATCCCTATAACCTTATACGACCATCAAATTCTGTGGAGGGTGAACAAACAAGACCAGATTTAAATACCTCATATTAAAATGGAATCTTAAAAAGAAGATTTTTACAAATGATTTTGATTTAAAAATAGTCAATTAAACCAAATTGGAATAAGCTTTGACCTCTGGACCCCCAGAGCATTCATCCTCAAGTGGGACTAACCCACCAGACCAGAATAGGGAATTAGAGGAGGCTTCATTGTACAATCAAATTAAATAAAGGCTTTTATTATTGACAAAGATATAGTGGAGACTTATACCAGACTTTACGCTTACTGATTTGTGATGAAATTTTGGTATAAACATTAATAAGAGTACATAAGAACTTACCAAGATTTACTATCAAGAAGAAGCCATTCTGCTCATCTAAGTTTGTCCAGTTCCTAGTAGCTGATTGATTTCAAAACTTTGTCAAGCCCGGTCTTAAAGGATCCAAGTGATTCTACCTCAACTACATGACTGGGTAGCCCATTCCATACCCTCACCACTCTCTGTGTGAAGAAGTGTCTCCTTCAACAACATGACTAGGCAGCCCATTCCATCCCCTCACCACTCTGTGTGTGAAGTGTCTCCTTCAACACCATGACTAGACAGCCCATTCCATCCCCTCACCACTCTCTGTGTGAAGAAGTGTCTCCTTCAACAACATGACTAGGCAGCCCATTCCATCCCCTCACCACTCTCTGTGTGAAGAAGTGTCTCCTTCAACAACATGACTAGGCAGCCCATTCCATCCCCTCACCACTCTCTGTGTGAAGAAGTGTCTCCTTCAACAACATGACTAGGCAGCCCATTCCATCCCCTCACCACTCTCTGTGTGAAGAAGTGTCTCCTTCAACAACATGACTAGGCAGCCCATTCCATCCCCTCACCACTCTCTGTGTGAAGAAGTGTCTCCTTCAACAACATGACTAGGCAGCCCATTCCATCCCCTCACCACTCTCTGTGTGAAGAAGTGTCTCCTTCAACAACATGACTAGGCAGCCCATTCCATCCCCTCACCACTCTCTGTGTGAAGAAGTGTCTCCTTCAACAACATGACTAGGCAGCCCCTTCCATCCCCTCACCACTCTCTGTGTGAAGAAGTGTCTCCTTCAACAACATGACTAGGCAGCCCATTCCATCCCCTCACCACTCTCTGTGTGAAGAAGTGTCTCCTTCAACAACATGACTAGGCAGCCCATTCCATCCCCTCACCACTCTCTGTGTGAAGAAGTGTCTTCTTCCCTCTCTCCTGAGTCTATCGCCACTTAATTTCCAATGGTCTCCTCTTGTCCTGGTTTCTGTATTGCACTTAAATTATTAGTTTGGGTTAACTATATCAACTTCTTTGAAGAGGTGTTAAAGACTTCAATCATGTCCCTCCTGATTCTTCTTTGTTCCAGGCTAAGAGATTCATTTCTTTCATCTTATCTTTGTAGCCCTGTCCTTTTATCCTGGGATTAGTCTGGTTGCTCTTCTTTACTGTCTCCAGGGCCACAATGCCCCTTTGGTGATGTGGTTGAACAGTATTGGACTCTGTCTGGTGTCTGTCTGTCTGTACATTGTCCATCTGTAAGTCAGGCTTACATTTATCTGAAGCATTGTTTTGGGGAATATCAGATTATTCTGGTGGTGTCTCTCTGTAAATACGTCCGTCTGCCTGTCAGATTTTTACGTGCATCTTCAGAGCACAAGTTATTCTTCATACTAAAGCAGTGATTTTATTATACCATGATACTAACATCTCATTCACTTACCTAATGACATCTAGGTCTTACCACTTACCCAACATGTATTATTCATTGGCGTTTCTTATTCTATATTATTCTGTACACACTGTTGCTATATGTCATGATCTTGGATTCACAGCCATGGCGAGCAGGGGTGGATGTTGCTGACTTACTTACTCACTTGTATCTTTTGCCTGCTTGTAGGGAGCTGGAGCTGCCACCTCTGTCTGCGGCAGCTGAAGGAGAAGGCATCGGCTTACATCACCCTGACTTAAGCCCCGCCCACACCGCATCACTGGCACTGGACACGCCTCTCCTGCTGGTTTTGCTGGGTCTTTTTAAACAAACAAACATTCTAACAGGTTATTCACATTCCAGAATTGTAAGACAGAGGTACAGATTTACTGATGTTCCAGTGGAAAGTTTGCAGGCCTTTTTAGAAACACAAACGAGTTGCAGAAGTGTTATTCCAAGCGTGCTAGAGATGAAACACTGAACTTTGTGCAAACTTTCACTGGAGTAACGGAAATCTGGTCTAGTGAGGGCCGTATTCAAAAAGCATGAATAGGCTGGTAACTGCATGGAACATTTTAGGTTAATGCAACATACTTATTATCCATGCACTACTGCTTTGTGAATACAGCTCTGTACACTTCCAGAGTGTTTTTTCCATTTAAAAAAATAAAGCATTTCTCAGCATTGGAACAATTTGTAGATATAAGTTCAGTTGTCTTGGCATTGGTTTCTCGTAGCCATGCCCAGAGAATCCTGTTGTGTCTTTCACATGCTCTGTTTAGCCCTTAGCCTGGCCTATCTTATCCAATGTAACATTAGTCAGTCCAAGATTAGAGCTAATCAGGGTCTGTGAAACCAGTCTTTGTAAAAAGTTGAAACCTGGCATCCCAGACTTTTTTTTGTAACCCTCAGATATAACCACTAGGCTTTTTGTCTTCTGTCCCTAAAACACATGTGTACAAATTCCTCTTCTTCATTTTTTACGTCTACTATTAAACAGACTGTATATTTGCTGAGAAGAAAAAAAAAACACTACACTAATCATTATGGATGTGCAGTCACACCCTTTAAAGTGCTAACTGGTTATCTTTGATTCTGATGGGAATCTATGGGAATCCCAGTAATCGCCTATCTTTGAATCCTCCCCTCACCCTGTTTCCCGCACATACTGCCCCGTCAAACTCATACACTCTTGCACAAACCAAGGGATGTTAGATGCAGGAAGTTTTGTAAATTGATGACATTTTAGTGGTGCTGGACAGTTATGTCAGAAAGGGTTAGTTGTAAAAAACTGAAAGATCAAACATTACTGGAAAAGCACCCCTGAGTAACTAGCTTCAAGTGGCATTGTTATTTTCTCCTTTGCGTTCCAAGTACTATTTTATGTTTTTATTATTCTGAGCGGTTCTGGGTTCTGTTGCTCTTATCGAGTATTATATATTTGTTTCCCTAAATCTGCCTTTACTTATTTTCAAGCTGAAAGGTCACATTATCACATGATTTGAATGGAATGAGGACGGCTGTTCAGTCCTGGCACTTAGGATTCTTCAGACAAGCCAGGGTAAACGTTTATAGAGAAAAATGGTCAAAACATTTGAAGCAACAGAACACAGAACTGCTCACAATGATTGCAAACACCATCAAATAGAAATGTACGCATGCCGTTAAGCTGACATTTGAAGCCACTTTAAGCTTTTCAATTCTAGAGGAGCTGAATTTCACAGATGATAATAACATGCACATCAGAAATATTCTCAAATCTTATCTTTAATAGTCTCTAGGGAGTCACTACTATCTGATCAACCACAAACCAGTCAGTTAAAATCACAGCTGGATTTTTTTTTAAAGAGAATTTTGTAAAATACTCTGTAAACTTGTTGTTATTATTAATTTAGAATCTAGTTAAAAAAAATATCTACAAATAATGTTTATAAATAATAAATGGGGAAAGATTGACACATTTTATTAATAAAGTCCTGAGTTTATTACCGTAACAAATTGTGTATAAATCGCACCAGTGTATAAGTCGCCCCCCTACAGTACTTCCCGCACAGCTTGTTATTGTTGCATTGCACACAGAGAACCATTATATTATCCTCCTTGAAATTCAGTGCCTGTGTTTAATACAGAGCTTTCAGGAAGATGATTAATTTAGAACTGAATTTCCAAGGTAACCAGTAACACCTTAAGGAGCAGTGTTCGGATTTGTGCACATTCCTGGCTGTCATAGCTAGTATTATAATCAGTATTATCCGTCTATGAACTCTAGTACAGCATTATATAGTCAATATTGCAGTGCTGAGAAGTGGGTTGAAATTAATGTGCTGTAAATGTATGTCTGAACTTAATTACACTCTGTTTTAAAAACAGAGTTCATTTCTGTATGTTGCTTTGCATGTTGTTACTAAAGAAGAAAAGCACACTTAATTTGCAATAATTTATTTATAACACACCCGAGATTTTTGTACCTTTTTTATTTTTTATTATAAAATGTGAATTATAAAATGATCTTGAGAAAAAAAAGAGAAAGTTTACATGGCCTGCCAGTACAGTATGCTCGCTGCAAGCTGATGAAGAATATTTGTTTTGTACAGGTCAAGGTTTAAGCTAGCTTGCAGTTAGCTTGCAAGCCTATAAGAGATTATTTTCATGTGTGCTTCATGTGCTGTTCTGAGGAATGAAGGGAAATGTGCATTGAGTGCTGGCCAGAACCACACCATCCTTGTTGTGTTTCAGATCTCTGAGACATCCGGTCCCTTTACACGTTCTCAGAAAGTAGGGTGGACCAAGGTATTCTGGCATTCCAACTGGTCCCTGAAGGTATAAAAACACCCCTATTCACAATGGTTTATCCAAAGGCTGGGCAGCGGCTGGCTCTTACTGGCTCACTGAGCTCCACAATGCGGCTGTCTTGATGTAGAAATGAAGGCTGGACATTCAGTAGTTTTAGGTGCAAAAACAAATTATATGAAAGTGTTTAAACATGTACTGTAGCCTGTTTAATGAACAGAAAAATACTGAAGCGGTGTGCAGTCAAGTTAAACATTTTGGATTTGTTTGCTTTGAATGGCTCTTTCAGGTAACAAGGCTGGACAGTTCTGGTTTTCCCCAATTAAAAATAACATTTGGAAGTTGCTGTTTTCATTACATGCCAGAATATCTTGGTCTGAATGTTTTTTATCAGGCACTTAAAGGAGGCAGCTATAGGACAGATGCCAGGGCTTGTTAGAGGGACGGTGGTTTGTAAGACATGGTCTCTTAATTATCTAGGGTTTGTTAATATTCAAAGTGTTCATGTTAGAGTTTGATCTTCTATTTTGTTTTGGTTAAAGCCAGTTCTGAAAGCTGGAAAGGGAGAGGGGTGTAGCTTGACGCTCGGTTTATCAATCATATTTAGTTACCATACAGCTAATTTCCAGGCCACTTAATGTTACTTAATGAAAGCATACTATTAGAAAGCTTATGAAGTTGCTGTTCAAAATTGAAATGTTACAAATATAAAGTACAATAGTGTACTGAACAATGCAATACGTGTGTTTACAGCGTTCATTTGTTTTTATATTAAAACGTGTTGTATGTTTAGTGTAGACTGCATTGCATATAGAATAAAAAATATGAATCAGCACCTACTACTATATTTTGCATTTCACAGCAAAAGAGGAATATTTCTTGTATTTGTTAGAGTTAGGGTTTGTACAATAGGATTCTATTCGTTTGGGTTATAGATAGGCTGAGGGGTAGGGTTAGGGTTATGGTTATTGTTTGCACTTTACAGTTAGAGTTAGGGTTAGGTTAGTGTTTGCATGTTAGGGTTAGAGATAGAGTTAGGGTTAGGGTTAGTGTTTGCATGATAGGGTTAGGGTTAGGGTTAGTGTTTGCATGTTAGGGTTAGAGATAGAGTTAGGATTAGTGTTTGCATGTTAGGGTTAGAGATAGAGTTAGGGTTAGGTTAGTGTTTGCATGTTAGGGTTAGAGATAGAGTTAGGGTTAGTGTTTGCATGTTAGGGTTAGAGATAGAGTTAGGGTTAGGTTAGTGTTTGCATGTTAGGGTTAGAGATAGAGTTAGGGTTAGGTTAGTGTTTGTATGTTAGGGTTAGAGATAGAGTTAGGGTTAGTGTTTGCATGTTAGGGTTAGAGATAGAGTTAGGGTTAGGTTAGTGTTTGCATGTTAGGGTTAGAGATAGAGTTAGGGTTAGTGTTTGCATGTTAGGGTTAGAGATAGAGTTATGG